>JAGIQG010000005.1:131624486-131670830 GCA_024679065.1 Sphyrna mokarran | reverse complement strand
TGTCTCTCTCTCTCTCTGTCTGAGTGTCTTTCTCTCTCTCTCTCTATTTGAGTGTCTCTCTCTCTCTCTCTATCTGATTGCCTCTGTTTATCTGAGTGTCTCTTTCTCTGTCTATCTGAGTGTCTCTCTCTCTATCTCTTCCTTCAATCACTAAGTCCTCGTAATGAAGGGGTTAATGAGCCGGGTCAGTTGATCCACCAGCAGCCCCAATCAGTAGCCGCACTGCTGGGCCTAGGCCACAATCCCCGGGCTCGATTTATTGGCTGACCGGCTCTCTCTCAGCGTGGTGAGGAGAATATCAATGTGTTGAGCTGCCTCCAGTGCTTCTTGTTGAGGTGGTGATCAGATCCATCGAATGGCAGAGTGGGCTGGAGTGACCTTCTGCTCCGAACTCAGATATGGAGTCAATACTCTATAAATATACATGTATATATGTCTCTCAGCCAGGGAGCAAGGTATTCCATACAGAATTTACATATGGGACATGAAATGGGATTAAATGGAAAGGACGTTTGTAATTCCCAATCACTCTCCCTCTTTTGCTGAAGCTGATTGCGGGAGACTCCCGGGCAGTCCGGGACTGTTGGTAACTCCATGATTGACAGGGGGGCGGGGCTTGCCTCCATTTTGTTGGCTCTCCCCGGCCGCCATCTTGTTGCGGTTTATTTCCCTGCGGCCGCCGGAGAAAAACCTCCCGCTCAGCCCGGCGACGCCAAAATGTCGGTCCTCCAGCGGCTCAGTGCCTCTTCCGGCACCGCTGGAGAGCAGCGCCAGCTCCGGGGAGGAAGAGCCGCTCCGCCAGGCTTCAACGGCCGCCAGCTTCGTAAAGGTCCACCCCACTCTCCGCCGACATTTTGGTAAGGGGACGAGACACTGCCGGCTGCCATTTTGGTAAGGAAAAGCTCTATTTCCGCCCACCATTTTTGTAAAGGCGTGCTCCACTTCCGGATGCCATTTTGGTAAAGTTCTGGTTCCCTCACCCTGGGACCAGGTTGGTCTTCCCAACCCTCCCGGATTAGCCGGGAGTCTCCAGCAATCCTGCAGGAAAAACTCCCCAGCACTTAAAAACTACCCAGCTTTCTCGTGCTCTTTTCTCTTTTTCCCTCCATTGATAGGCTGGATTGTTTTGGCTGGAGCAGTGAGAGCTGAGGGGGTAACATGATTGAGGTGTGTAAGATTATGAAGGCTATGGACTGGGTGAGCAGAGAGCAGCTGTTCCCCTGGGGTGAGGGGTCTATCTGGAGGGCACAGAGTGTTAGGGTGAGGGGCAGGAGATTCAGAGAGTATATGAGAAAAAACCTTTTCATTCTGAGAGTGATGGGAATCTGGAATGCGCTGCCTGAAGAGGTAATGGAAACTGGAAACCTCACAGCTTTAAAAAATATTTGCATAAGCCCTTGAAATATCAAAATATTCAAAGGCAGTTTTCTGCTCCCTTGACCCTGAATACCTGACGCTAAAATGCTGCTCCTGTGACATTCTGCGGGAGTTCATCTCCATTATCCTGACAGTAGTTTACATCCCACCCCATGTGGGTGTGAAGATCGAGCTGGATAAAATATACACCAGTACGAATATTCTCGAGATGAAACACCCCAAGGCCTTGTTCACTGTGGCTGGAGACTTCCATCAGTTCAAGAGCGTAATACTAAGTTACCATCAACATATCCCCTGCTGCACCAGAGGTCCAAACATCCTACACAAATATCAATCGTGTCTACCGCTCTTATCACCTGCCCACACTCTGGCAAATCAGAGCACAAGGCTGTGCTCCTGTTCCCAGTTTGCAAGCAAAAGATTGAAGTGGGAAAATCCATCAAAGAAAGCTGTGCAATGTTGGCCTGAGAAATCGGATGATCTCCTACAGGGCTGCTTGAAGTCACCTTATCCAAGTATCCAGGAGAATCCCTGTATCACCATTGCAGATGTCAGGGCAGCTTTCTTCAAATGGAAGCACTGGCCTGGATGCACTCAGATCTCGCATGGATCAGCTGGCAGGGGTATTCACAGATACCTTCAACCTCTCCACAATAATCTGAGCTCTCTATCTGCTTCAAGAAGATGACCATCAACCCGATACCTAAGAAAAGCCAGGCAGTGTGCCTTAGTGACTATGGGCTGGTGGCTCTGACATCTATCATTATGAAGTGTTTTGAAGAGGTTAGTCAAGGCACGAATCAATTCCAGCCTCCTGGACTGCCTGGATCCACTACTGTTTGCCTATCACCACAACAGGTCCACAGCAGACGCCATCTTCCCAGCCTTGCACTCAACCCTGGAACACCGAGATAACAAGGACACCTATATCAGACTCCTATTTATTGACTACAGCTCAGCCTTCAACACCATTATTCCCACAAAACTCATCTCCAAACTGTGGCTCCTTCCTCTGCAGGTGGATCCTGAACTTCATAACTCACAGACATCCTTCTGAACTCACAATCATCCTCAACATCAGTGCCCCACAAGGCTGTGTTCTCAGTGCTACTAAACTCCTTATACACCTCTGACTGCGCAGCCAAATTCCCCTCCAGTTCGATTTTCAAATTTGCTGACAACACCACCGTAGTGGGTTGGATCTCAAACAATGACAAAACAGAGTACTGGAATGAGACAGAATCTGGTGAACTGGTGCAGTGACAATAATCTCTCCCTCAGTGTCAATAAAATGAAGGAGTTTATTATCGACTTTAGGAAGTGTAAAGGTGAACATGCCCCTGTCTACTTCAATGGGGACGAAGGAGAAAGGATCAAGACCTTCAAGTATTGAGGTGTCCAGATCACCAGCAACCTATCCTGGTCCTCCCATGCCAACACTATAGTTAAGAAAGCCCACCAACACCTGTACTTTCTTAGAACACTAAGGAAATTTGGCATATCCACTACGACTTCCATAACTTTTATAGATGCACCATAGAAAACATTCTTTCTGCTTGTGTCACAACTTGGTATGGCTCCTGCTCTGCCCAAAACCGCAAGGAATTATAAAAGGTTGTAATTGTAGCCCAATCCATCATGCAAACCAGCTTCCCATCCATTGACTTTGTCTGCACTTCCCACTGCCTCAGGAAAAGCAGCCAGCATAATTAGGAACCCCACGCACCCCAGACATTCTTCCTTCCACTTTCTGTCAGGAAAAAAATACAAAAGTCTGAAGTCACGTACCAACCAACTCAAGAACAGCTTCTCCCCTGCTGCTGTCAGACTTTTAAATGGACCTACCTTGCATTAAGTTGATCTTTCTCTACACCCTAGCTATGACTGTAACACTACATTCTGCACAGTCCTTCTTTATGAATGGTATGCTTTGTATAGCATGCAAGAAACGATACTTTTCACTATGTTAATACATGTAGCAATAATAAATCAATTCAAAGGATGTGGGAGGAGTACAGGAAAATGGGATTAGCACGCTGTTCGTGGCAGTAATTGTCAGTATGGACTTAGAATATAGAATAGTACAGTGCAGGAACAGACCCTTTGGCCCAGTGTTGGGCTGGACATGACGCCAAATTAAACCAATCCCTCTTGCCTGCCCTTGCTCCCTCTCTCTTTATTTCCTGCATATTCATTTGCTTATCTAAAAGCGCTTTAAACACCCCTATCATATCTGCTTCCAACACTTGGTTTTGTGAAGGGTAGGTCGTGCCTTACTAACCTTATTGAGTTTTTTGAAAAAGTGACCAAAGAGGTGGATGGGGGTAAGGCAGTTGACGTGGTATATATGGACTTTAGTAAGGCGTTCGATAAGGTGCCCCATGGAATGCTTCTGCAGAAAATGCAGATGTATGGGATTGAGGGGGATTTAGCTAATTGGATTAGGAATTGGCTAGCAGATAGAAGACAGAGGGTGGTGGTTGAGGGAAATTTTTCATCATGGAGTTCGGTTACAAGTGGTGTACCTCAGGGATCTGTTTTGGGGCCCCTGCTGTTTGTAATTTTTATAAATGATCTGGATGAGGGTATTGAAGATGGATTAGTAAATTTGCGGATGACACCAAAGTCGGAGGAGTGGTAGATAGTGAAGAGGGGTGTTCTAGTTTGCAGAGAGACTTGGACAAGTTGCAGAGCTGGGCCGAGAGGTGGCAAATGCAGTTTAATGCGGAAAAGTACGAGGTAATTCACTTTGGCAGGAATAACAAATGTGTAGAACAAAGAACAAAACAGCACGGGAAACAGGCCCTTCGGCCCAACGAGCCCGCGCCGCCACCTCAATGTTCCCACTTCCACACACGATCCCTGTCCATGTTTATAGATCTATGGATTAAAAACCAAATTTGAGACAATTTAGGGAGAATTTGTTTTGCCAATTAGCCTAAGAGCACATCTTTGGGATGTGGGAGGAAACCGGAGCACCCGGAGAAAACCCACGCAAGCACGGGGAGAATGCGCAAACTCCCACAGACACAGGCCCAAATCCATGTATCTGCCCAGCACAGCGATAGTCACTGAGCTGTCGTGTTGCCCATCAAATGGTCCAGGTCAAGCGTACACTAATGACGTGAAGCACTAGGATACTCTCAGAAAAGATCCAAGAGCAGTCCTCTCACGACCCATCCTGTGTATGCCCCTCGTTAGACAACAAGGTGGACCAAAGCACCTGTAGGATAAAAACAAGTACATCAATATCATCATCTATTTACACACTTCCCAGGGACTCCAAAGGCTCATGATCCCTATTTTAAATCAGTTTTCTATACCCCTCCATTCCCATTCTGTTCATGGTCCCATCTAAGTATTTCTTAAATAACTCCAGAGTACCTGCCTCCACCACTTTACTTGGTAGCGCATTCCATACCCCCACCACCCTCTGTGTGAAAAAACTCCCTCTAGCATCCAAATTATACCTTACCCCCTCACCCTAAGCCCGTGACCCCTCGTGCTATTTGAGTCCATCCTAGGAAAAAGCTTAACCCTGTTTACTCTATTAATCCCCTTCAAAATCTTGTACACCTCTACCAGATCTCCTCTAAGTCTACGTCTTTCTAAGGAAAACAGTCCCAATTTGCCTAATCTCTCCTCATAACTCAGACCTTCCATACCAGGCAGCATCCTGGTAAATATCCTCTGCACTCTTTCCAGAGTCTCCACGTCCTTCCGGTAGTAAGGCGACCAGAACTGGACACAGTATTCCAAATGAGGTCTAACCAGCATTTTATACAACTGCAACACTTAAAGGCCAGCTCTTGTACTCTATACTCCTTCCTATAAAGGCTAGCATACTATATGCTTTCTTCACAACCTTCTCCACTTGCTCTGCCACCTTCAGAGACTTTAGAGTAGAGGGCTAATGGCAGGACTCTTAATAGTGTTGAAGAACAGAGGGATCTTGGTGTATATGTGCATAGATCCCTGAAAGTTGGCAATCAAGTCGATAAGGTTGTTAAGAAGGCATACGGAGTCTTAGCTTTTATTGGTAGGGGATTGAATTTCGGAGCCGCGACGTCATGTTGCAACTGTACAAAACTCTAGTGCGGCCGCACTTGGAGTATTGTGTACAGTTCTGGTCCCCACATTATAAGAAAGATGTGGAGGCATTGGAGAGGGTACAGAGGAGGTTTACCAGGATGTTGCCTAGTATGGAAGGCAGGTCTTATGAAGAGGGGCTGAGAGATTAGAGGTTGTTTTCGTTAGAAGAAGGCGGCTAAGAGGAGACCTTATTGAAACATATAAGATGATTAGAGGTTTAGATAGGGTGGACAGTGATAGCCTTTTTCCTAGGATGGAGAAAGCTAGCACGAGGGGACATAGCTTTAAATTAAGGGGTGGTAGTTATAGGACGGATGTCAGAGGTAGGTTCTTTACCCAGAGGGTGGTAAGGGTATGGAATGCCCTGCCTGCTGCAGTTGTAGATGCGCCAAGTTTGGTGGCGTTTAAGAGGTTAGTAGATAAATTTATTGATGAAAAGGGAATGATTTAGGTTAGAGGATCATTGCTTTTTCTTAATTAGTCAGCACAACATCGAAGGCCAAAGGGCCTGTTCTGCGCTGTAATGTTCTATGTTCTACCACCTCTGGCAGTGCGTTCCACACACCAACCACCCTCTTTTTAAAAAACAAATTGCTACTCATATCTCCTCACGATTCCCTTTGACCTTAAGTGCATGCCCCCTAGTACGAGACATTCAGAAGTGGGGCTTTTTATAGGCTATATGACTGTTTGACTACTCATTCACTCACACACACATGATGACCCACAGACACAAACATAACTAATGTGTACTCCTGTACTCTCCTCATAGCCCTGTATCAATCCACAAACTAATCCCACTAACTTGCTCTCTCCCCATGGCCCTGTATCAATCCCCATATGAATTCCACTGCCCCGCTCTCTCCCCATAACCCTGTATCAATCCCAAACTAATCCCATTGCTGTACTCCCTTCCCATAGCTCTATACCAATCCCAAACTAATCCCACTGCCCTGATCTCTCCCCATAGCCCTGTATCAATCCCCAAACTAATCCCACTGCCCCGCTCTCTCCCCATAGCCCTAAATCAATCATTAACTAATCCCACTTTCTGACTCTCTCCCCATTGTCCTGTATCAATCCCTAAACTAATCCCACTGCCCCACTCTCTCCCCACAGCCCTATATCAATCCCCAAGTTATTCCCACTGCTCTGCTCTCTCAATGGCCCCAACAATGAACGCAACTGGAATAGTGTGTACAGTTTTGGTCACCACATTTGTGACCTTGGAGGGAGTGCAGAGAAGGTTTGCTAGGCTGATACCGGAGATGAGACCCTTTATATAAGACCCTTTGTCAGACTCCATTTGGAATACTGTGCACAATTCTGATCGCCTCACTACAGGATGTTGAAGCTATTGAGAAGTGCAGAAGAGATTTACAAGGATGCTGCCTGGATTGGGAGGCATGCCTTATGAAGATAGGTCGAGGGAGCTAGGTCTCCTCCCTGGAGAGATGAAGGTTGAGAGGTTCCCTTATAGAGATTTATAAAATGTTGAGAGGAATAGATAGGATGGATTCTTGGAGGCTATTTCCCAGAGCTGAAATGGTCGCTATGAGGGGACACAGGTTTAAGGTGCAAGGAAGCAAATACAGAGGGGATGTTAGGGGTAAGTTTTTCACTCAGAGAGTGGTGAGTGAATGGAATCGGCTGCCGTCAGTGGTGGTAGAGGCGAACTCACTGGGGTTTTTTAAGAGACTTCTGGATGAGTATATGGGATTAAATGGGATTGCGAGTTACAGATAGTTCTATGGCCTAGTAGGTATGAGTATGATTGGCACAACTTGTGGGCCAAAGAGTCTGTTTGTGCTGTAGTGTTCTATGTTCTACGAGGGGGTTAGCTTGTGAGGAAAGATTGAATAGACTTCTAAACTCATTAGAGTTTAGAAGGGGAATCTTATAGAGATGAATAATTTAATGAAGGGGATAGATAAGGTAGAGATAAAGAGATTCTTCTCGCTTAGAAAGGATAGCAGAACTAGAGGGTACAGCTCAAAATAAGGGGAGGACAGTTTAGATCAGAGTTGAGAAGGAACTTCTGGAATCTCTGGAATTCTCTTCCCATTGAAGTGGTGGAGGCTACCTCGCTGAATATATTTAATTCACAGGTAGGTAGATTTCTGATAGACAAGGGAATTAAGGGTTATGGGGAGAAAGCGGGAAAGTGGAACTGATTCATTTCAGTCAGCCATGATCTTATTGAATGGCGGGGCAGGCTCGAGGGGCTGGATGGCCGACTCCTGCTCCTATTTCTTATGTTCTTAATGAATCATAGCATGGCTTCAGTCATTTTAAGTCTTTGTCCAGTTTGTATGATTTGGTAAGCTTGTCATGATGACATGGATATATTGTAAATTTCTGCATTGAGATTTTAACCTCCAGACAGTTGGAGAAAAATTATTTCTATTTCTTTTTTTTATGTTTGCTCTTGATAAGGCAGAGTGAACATTTTAGAATGACGCATGCATTTCCTCATTCATACCAGCTCCTCAGACATACAGCACAGGCCAGAGCTGGTTCCTGCTGCATTTTATTTCTGAGGTTTAAACCTGACTCAGTCTATTAGCAGAGATATTGTCCTATCGCAGCATCTGGAAGATTCATTTTCTTTTATTCGTTCACAGGGTGTGAGTGTCATTGGATTGGACCAGCATTTATCCCAATTATCCTTTGGAAAGGAGTTGGTGCACTTTCTTCTAGAACCTGCTGGAGTCCATGTGGTGTAGATACACCCACAGTGCTGTTGGAGAAGGAATTCCAGGATTGTTATTGGACATCAGTCAGTCCATGTGGTGTAGGTACACCTATATACAGAGTCTTAGCTTTTATTGGTAGGGGGATTGAATTTCGGAGCCGCAACGTCATGTTGCAACTGTACAAAACTCTAGTGCAACTGCACTTGGAGTATTGTGTACAATTCTGGTCCCCGCATTATAAGAAAGATGTGGACACATTGGAGAGGGTACAGAGGAGGTTTACCAGGATGTTGCCTGGTATGGAGGGCAGGTCTTATGAAGAGAGGCTGAGGGATTTGAGGTTGTTTTCGTTAGAAAGAAGGCGGCTAAGAGGAGACCTTATTGAAACATATAAGATGATTAGAGGTTTAGATAGGGTGGACAGTGATAGCCTTTTTCCTAGGATGGAGAAAGCTAGCACGAGGGGACATAGCTTTAAATTAAGGGGTGGTAGTTATAGGACAGATGTCAGAGGTAGGCTCTTTACCCAGAGGGTGGTAAGGGTATGGAATGCCCTGCCTGCTGCAGTTGTAGATGCGCCAAGTTTGGTGGCGTTTAAGAGGTTAATAGATAAGTTTATGGATGAAAATGGAATGGTTTAGGTTAGAGGGTCATTGCTTTTTCTTAATTGGTCGGCGCAACATCGAAGGCCGAAGGGTCTGTTCTGTGCTGTAATGTTCTATGTTCTATGTACAGTGCACAGCCCCTCAGCCAACCACCTCCTCCCCTCAACCACTCTCTCTGTCCTGGGATACAAAGATTCTTATTTGAGAAGGAGCTGCCTAAGGAACTTGGATGGATTCAAAATTCATCTTTTTGGGAGGTCTACTTCAACATTAGAGTTGTGAATTCCCTCTGCCAGGTAACAGGCACAAGTAAAGCCAATGATTTCAGAACATTGTGTGTCCATCTTCTGAGTGAGCATCCTGCAAACATTCTCTCAGGGTTTTGCAGGGTCCTTTTTCCTGGCAGCTGAATCAACTACAAGCTGCATTGCAATGGCCTTTGATCTCAGCAGCCCACAGTTTTTGTCAGGGTTAGTGTAACAGTCATATCAGCTCTTATTGATTCAGGGTGAAAGGCAGTTTCAGACATTCTCAAAGGATTCCCAGTCAGATCATAAATCCTACGTACAATTCATAGAAGTACAACATGATGTCTTAACAATCACACCAGCTATTCCAGATGTTACTGTCAGACACTATTCCTTGAGTGACTGATATTTTTATATTATTGATATTCAGAGAGATCTCAGTGTGACTGATATTCCATCTGTTCCCAGTGTGATTAATATTCTGCCAGTTCCCAATGTCATTTATATTCTGCCTGTTCCCAGTGTGACTGGTATTGATAGTCAGACTGTTTCCATTGTAATTGATATTCCACTTGTTCCCAATGTGATTGATATTCAGACTGTTGCCAGTATGGCTGATATTCAACCTGTTCTCATCATGACTGATATTCCGACTGTTCACAATGTGACTGATATTCCACCTCTTCCTATAGTGACTGATGTTCCGACTGTTTCTAGTGTCTCTGATGTTCCGACTGTTAAGAAGTCTGACAACATCAGTTTTAAATCCAATCGATTTATTTGATAGTAAACTCATAAGCTTACAGCTCTATGGCCTTTGTCAGACGAATGAGGTGTTCTGGTCTCAGACAGCACACATATCAGCACAGACAGTTTACAGATTACTGATTAGAATGTGAATCTTTACACCTAAAGATTCAAGTCTTAAAGTGGCTAACAATGTGAGTGGAAGGAGCACTGAGCCCAGGTTAAAGTGATGTGTATTGTCTCCAGACAGTGCAGTAAGTGAGGTTTTTTTTGCTAACCCAGGCAAGTTCGCATTCTAATCAGTAATCTGTAAACTGTCTGTGCTGATATGTGTGCTGTTGGAGACTAGAGCACCTCATTCGCTTAACAAAGGTCATAGAGCTGAAAGCTTACAAGTTTACTATCAATTAAATCGGTTGGATTTAAAACTGGTGCTGTCAGACTTCTTACTGTGCTTACCCGAGTTCAACACCAGCATCTCTACATCATGTTGCCAGTGTGATTGATATTCAGACTATTCCCAGTGTGACTGATATTCTGCCTGTTCACAGTGTGATTGATATTCAGATTGTTTCCTGAGTGATTGATATTCTGACTGTTCCTAATCTGACTGATATTCCATCTATTCCCACTGTGACTGATGTTCCGCCCGTTCGCAGTGTGCATTTTATACACCAGTTGAACTTTGACAATTGAAGGCAGTGTAACTTTAATCAACATATTAACAATTGCCAATTTGCTCATAGTCTTATGCTTAATTTTAAATCTACATAGCATGCAGTCAGTACATTTCTACTACTTTTTTTTTATTGTCCAGCTCTAAACTATGTTCTAATCTAAAAAAAACACAATTACCTTGTTTTTCTCAGGGATTTTCTCAGGATTTTCTGTGTGAGGAGCTTGAGCAAGAGGGAAATCACAGATACTTGGATGGGTAATGTTGATGTTAGCTGCCTCTCACTGAATAGTGATCCCTTCCAGGATGAATATTTCTGCTGTCTTGTGCACTCCTGTGTTTTGACAAATCTCAAGTCAAATTCCTCACTGAAACAGCCAAGAGATGGAGGGAAATGAAAATGAGAGAGTCAGAGACAGGGGGAGGGAGAGACAGAGCTAGACAGAGAGATCAGAAGAAAAACAACTAGGCAGAATGCAGGAATGGTTAAAGAGATACTGAGTTCCCACAAAGACCAAGAAACAGGGATAAAGGGAGAGGCACAAGGGCAGTGAGACAGGAACAGGTACAGAGTAAATGTGGCAGCAAACTGATTGGGGAAATCTGTTGATGGTGGCGAAGGACTGTGAATCAACAAAGAAAACTCTAAACTTGGAGTACTGTGCGCAGTTCTGGTTGCCTCACTATAGGAAGGACGTGGAAGCTATTGAAAGGGTGCAGAGGAGATTTACAAGGATGTTGCCTGGATTGGGAGGCATGCCTTATGAAGACATGTTGAGGGAGCTGGGACTGTTCTCCCTGGAGAGACGAAGGTTGAGAGGCGACCTGATAGAGGTTTACAAGATGTTGAGAGGAATAGATAGGGTGGACTCTCAGAGACTATTTCCCAGGGCTGAAATGGTCGCGACGAGAGGGCACAGATTTAAGGTGCAGGGAAGCAAGTACAGAGGGGATGCTAGGGGAAAGTTTTTCACTCAGAGGGTGGTGAGTGAATGGAATCGGCTGCCATCGGTGGTGGTCGAGGCGAACTCGCTGGAGTCTTTTAAAAGACTTCTGGATGAGTATATGGGATCCAATGGGATTGGGGGTTATAGATAGGTCTATGGCTGGGTAGGTTTTTGATGTGTTCGGCACAACTTGTGGGCCGAAGGGCCTGTTTGTGCCGTAGTGTTCTATGTTCTATGTTAAAATTCCAGCCCTTGGCCCCTCCAAGCCTGCACCGACCATGCTGCCCAACTGAACTAAACTAACTAAAACCTCCCACCCTTCCAGGAACCATATCCCTCTATTCCCATCCTATTCATGTATTTGTCAAGATATCTTTTAAAACTCACTACCCTATCTGCTTCCACTATCTCCCCTGACAGCGAGTTCAAGACATTCACCACCCTCTGTGTAAAAAAAAAAATCTGCCTTGTACATCTCCTTGAAACTTTGCCCCTCACATCTTAAATCAATGCCCTCTAATAATTGATTCTTCCACTCTGGGAAAAAGCTTCTGACTATTCACTCTGTCCATGCCTCTCATAATCTTGTTGATTTCTATCAGGTCTCCCCTTAACCTCTGTCACTCCAGTGAGAACAAGTTTTTCCAACCAGTTGAGCAGGGGTTGCTTTATCCTGGATGGTGTTGAGCTTCTCACGTGTTGTTGGGAGTCGCACTCATCCAGGCAAATGGAGAGTATTGCATCACACTCCTGACTTGTGTCCTTGTGGATGATGAAGAGGCTTTGGGGTATTCACTGTTGAGAAAACGTGGTTGTTAGGAACTTGGGAAAATAAATCGTGATATCTTGAGGAGTGTATATATTACAGAGAAGGTGGTGCTGGAAGTCTTAAAGCACATCAAGGTAGATAAATGCCTGGGACCTAATGAAGTGTATCCTAGGACATTGTGAGAGGCTAGGGAGGAAATTGCGGGGGTCCCCTAGCCGAGACATTTGAATTATTGATAGTCACTAGTGAGGTGCCTGAAGATTGGAGAGTGGCAAATGTGCCTTTGTTTAAAAAGGGCTGCAGGGAAAAGCCTGGGAACTACAGGGCAGTGAGCCTCACATCTGTGGTGGGTAAATTGTTGGAAGATATTTTGAGAGACAAGATCTATAGGCATTTAGAGATGCAAGAACTGATTAGAGACAGCCAGCATGACTTTGTGAGTGGAAAATCATGTCTCACAAATTTGATTGAGGTTTTTGAAGGGGTAATTAAGAAGGTAGATGAGGGCAGTGCAGTTGATGTTGTCTACATGGACTTTAGCAAGGCCTTTGACAAAGTATCACATGGTAGGTTGTTGCATAAAGTTAAATCTCATGGGATCCAGAGTGAAGTATCTAAATGGATACAAAATTGGCTTAGAGTGGTTGTAGAGAGTTGTTTTTCAAACTGGAGGCCTGTGACCAGTGGTGTGCCTCAGGGATCAGTGCTGGGCCCACTGTTATTTGTCATTTATATTAATGATTTGGATGAGAATATAGGAGGCATGGTTAGTAAGTTTGCAGCTGACACCAAGATTGATGGTACAGTGGACAGTGAAGAAAGTTATCTCTGATTGAAGCAGGATCTTGATCAATTGGGCCAGTGGGCTGACAAATGGCAGATGGAGTTTAATTTAGACAAATGTGAGGTGATGCATTTTGGTCGATTGAACCAGGGCAGGACTTACTCAGTTAATGGTAGGGCGTTAGGGAGAGTTACAGAACAAAGATATCTAGGGGGTACATGTTCATAGCTGCTTGGAAGTAGAGTCACAAGCAGGCAGAGTGATGAAGAAGGCATTCGGCATGCTTGATTTCATTGGTCAGAACACTGAATACAGGAGTTGGGATGTCTTGGTAAATTTATACAAGACATTGGTAAAGTCACACTTGGAATACTAGTCACCCTATTATAGAAAGGATATTTTTAAACTAGAAAGAGTGCAGAAAAGATTTACTAGGATGCTACCAGAACTTGATGGATTGAGTTATAAGGACAGTCAGAAGGGACTGGGACTTTTTTCTCCGGACGTAGGAGGCTGAGAAGTGACCTTTATAGAGATCTATAAAATAATGAGGAGCATAGACAAGGTAAGTAGTCATATCTTTTCCCAAAGGTAGGGGAGTCTAAAACTAGAGGGCATAGGTTTAAGATGAGAGGGGAAAGATACAAAAGTATCCAGAGGATGGTGAGTGTCTGGAACAAGCTGTCAGAGGTAATAGTAAAGGCAGATACAATTTTATCTTTTATAAAGCATTTAGATAGTTACATGGGTTCAATGGGTATAGAAGAATATGGGCCAAATGCGAGCAATTGGGATTAGCTTAGGGGTTTTAAAAGAGAGGAGCAGCATGGACAGGTTGGGCCAAAGGGCCTGTTTCCACATTGTAAACATCTATGACTCTATATCAGAAAGACCCAGAAATTGAGGTCAGTTTTCACCAACCATACTTGCATTGCCATAGGTTAGTGTCTAGATCAAAGACAAGGGTCCAGTGACTCCACTCCCAGGTACAGCTTATCACCCTCTGATTCACTGTCACCTCCATGTGGATATTGTTATTAAATCAGGTCAAATTCCCAAAGAGTTTCCAGATGGTTAGTGTTAGTGGTTTTTGGATGAGATGGATGATGGATGGGGCTGAATGATTTTGGTGTTTGGGAGAACAGTGTTGGAGTTGAGGTTTGTTGATCACTCAGTGACGATGACCATTCAGTTTGATTCTATCAATGGTTCTGATCACTAGTTAGCTTCTCAATGTTGATGATCACTAGTTTGGTTTGATAAATGTTGGTAATTTCTGGTTAGGTCCTAGTTAATGTTAGTGATTTCTGGTTAGGTTCTAATTAATGTTGGTGACTTCTGGAGAGGTCCTGGTCCATCTCGATGGTCACTTGACTAGCTGGTAATAATTTGTGCCTTGAAGCTGTTAGATGATCTCTGGGCTTCCCAGTTAGTAGTTCTCTTTGGTGTGGATACGCTGGTGTTTGATGAGGTGAGATGAGAGAATGAATCCTTTGCCACAACTCTCACACTTGAAGGGCCGCTCCCCAGTATGCAGGTGCTGGTGGGTCTTGAGGTGGGAGGACTGAATGAAGCCGCGGCCACAGACAGTACAGAGAAATGGCCTCTCACCGGTGTGAACCCGCCGGTGCTCTACCAGCTGGTAGGGTTGCTTGAAGCCCTTTGAGCAAACTGGGCAGACAAAGGGTTTCTCTCCAGTATGGATACGACGGTGGGACACCAGGTGGTGAGACTGGGTGAAACGTTGGCCACATTCTGGGCACTGGAACGGCTTCTCGCCAGTGTGGAGCCGCTGGTGTTTGCGCAGCGTGCATAGGATGGTGAAGCTTTTCTCACAAATGGAGCATTTGAAGGGTCTCTCTCCGGTGTGGACAATGCGATGCCGGATCAGCCCGGATGGCTGCTTGAATCCCTTGCCACACAGAGTGCAGACGTACGGTCTCTCGCCGGTGTGGACTCGCTGGTGCATCACCAGGTCTGAGGACTTCTTGAAGGCCTTGCCACACTCAGAGCATTTGCAAGGCTTGAGGTCAGGGGGCCCAGCACTGGGGCTGGTGTCCACTCGGTAGGTCCTGAGGTAGGGAGGTCGATTGCCCGCTTTGCCGTGACTCTGCTGGTGCTTCCTGAGGGCCGAGGGATAGTAAAAGCCGCGGCCACAGTCCTCGCAGCGGATTGGCCGATCCTCGGCGTGTACCACCTGGTGTCGGCGGAGGATGGAAGGGTGGGTGAATCCCGAGCCACAGATAGGGCAGACAAAAGGCCGGCTGCGAGTGTGGACCCTTTGGTGTTTCAGCAGCCCTGACGGGTGTTTGAAGGTTTTGGTACAGACAGGGCAGGCGTGTGGCCGCTCCTGGGTGTGAACACATTCGTGGCGGGCCAGGCAGTAACGGTATTTGAAGGTTTTCCCGCAGACAGAGCAGGCGTGGGGTCGTTCCTGGGCGTGGATTCGCTGGTGGTTCACCAATCCAGAAGAGTGTTTGAAAGCTTTGCCGCAGTGGAGACATTTGAAAGGTCTCTCCGTGCGGTGGGTACATTCGTGCCGTTCCAGACCGTAGCGATACTTGAAACCCTTGGCACACACCGAGCACTTCAGGGGCTTGTCAGCTTCGGCAGCCATTGCCGGGGCCACCCTCCCCTCGGTGTCCTCCCCTCCCATCCTGCCCAGACCATATCCACACTTCACCAAGGGCAGAGACTGACCACTCTCCACCTCCCCAAACCCCAGCATTTCCACTGCTGCTCTCTGTCCCTCCCCCACCTCTCCCCGCCACTGCCTGTCCTCCATATCACAGTCCAGCTCTCCGAGCTCCATCAATGGCAGATCTTGTGTCCCTTTGCTGCTCTCTGCCTCCCTTGGTACTTTCATCCTCTTCTCCCATTCATACCCACTCTCCATCCCCTCAATCCCTGCCATTGACACCAACTCCCTCCAACCCCTCTTCTCTTCCTCCAATCTCTCCCTCTTTTCCTTCACTGCCATCCTCTTGCTCTCCTGCTCCCCAGTCCCCAACAAGGCCAAACCCCCACTCTCCCCCCCCCCCTCGCCCCGGGGTCCCACTCTCCCCCCTCTGCCCCCGGGGTCCCACTCTCCCCCCCTCTGCCCCCGGGGTCCCACTCTCCCCCCCCTCTGCCCCCGGGTCCCACTCTCCCCCCCCTCTGCCCCCGGGGTCCCACCTCCCCCCCCTCTGCCCCCGGGTCCCACTCTCCCCCCCTCTGCCCCCGGGGTCCCACTCTCCCCCCCCTCTGCCCCCGGGGTCCCACTCTCCCCCCCCTCTGCCCCCGGGGTCCCACTCTCCCCCCCCTCTGCCCCGGGTCCCCACTCTTCCCCCCCCCTCTGCCCCCGGGTCCCACTCTCCCCCCCCCCCGCCCCCCGGGGTCCCCCTCTCCCCACCCTCCGCCCTCAGGTCCCCCTCTCCCCACCCTCCACCCTCAGGGTCCCCCTCTCCCCCCCCTCCACCCCTGGGGTCCCACTCTCCCCACCCTCCTCTCCAAGGATCCCACTCTCCTCCCCTATGGTCACCGGCATCCCTCTCTCCTGCTCCTTCTCCGGGATCCCTCTCTCCTGCTCCTTCTCCGGGATCCCTCTCTCCTGCTCCTTCTCCGGGATCCCTCTCTTCTCTTCCTCTTCCTCCGGTCTGTTTGTTCTCCAGTTGCCCAGTCCCTGCTCCATCAGCTGCTGGTTCCTGTCCAGAGATTGCTGGATGTACAGTACCCTGGCTTGGAGGTCAATTGCCTCAAGTTCTGCCATTGGAGCAGCTGGAACCACCTGGGAACAGAGAAAGTAAATGATATCAGTGTCCAGCCTCGTAACCCCCCCCCCACCACCACCCCAAATACCCCCAGGATTAGAGAATAAATCTCCCCAGAAACCCTGGGGATTAGAGGGTGCATCATCCCCAGATACTCCGGAGATTAGAGGGTGCATCATCCCAAACACCCAAGGATTGGAGTGTGCATCACCCCACCCCCATCCCAGATACCCCGGGGATTAGAGGGTGCATCACCCCCAGACGCCCCGGGGATTGGAGGGTGCATCGCCCCCAGACGCCCCGGGGGTTAGAGGGGCATCGCCCCCAGACGCCCCGGGGGTTAGAGGGTGCATCGCCCCCAGACGCCCCGGGGGTTAGAGGGTGCATCGCCCCCAGACGCCCCGGGGGTTAGAGGGTGCATCGCCCCCAGACGCCCCGGGGATTAGAGGGTGCATCGCCCCCAGACGCCCCGGGGATTAGAGGGTGCATCGCCCCCAACGCCCCGGGGATTAGAGGGTGCATCGCCCCCAGACGCCCCGGGGGTTAGAGGGTGCATCGCCCCCAGACGCCCCGGGTTAGAGGGTGCATCGCCCCCAGACGCCCCGGGGGTTAGAGGGTGCATCGCCCCCAGGCGCCCCGGGGGTTAGAGGGTGCATCGCCCCCAGACGCCCCGGGGGTTAGAGGGTGCATCGCCCCCAGACGCCCCGGGGGTTAGAGGGTGCATCGCCCCCAGACGCCCCGGGGGTTAGAGGGTGCATCGCCCCCAGACGCCCCGGGGGTTAGAGGGTGCATCGCCCCCAGACGCCCCGGGGGTTAGAGGGTGCATCGCCCCCAGACGCCCCGGGGATTAGAGGGTGCATCGCCCCCAGACGCCCCGGGGATTAGAGGGTGCATCGCCCCCAGACGCCCCGGGGATTAGAGGGTGCATCGCCCCCAGATACCCCGGGGATTTGAGTGTGCATCCATCTTTAAGGCAAGTGCCTTCTTCCTTAAATGCAACTCGATTACGGGGTGCATTTCCCTTTAAAAGGGTGCATTCACCTTTAAATACTCCCCAGATTGGAGGAGATTGTAGTCCTTTAAACAGGGGGTGCATTTCCCTTTAAGGGGATGATTTTCCTTTAAATGCTCCTTTCGGGTGCCTGAACCCCAGTTTTTTTGGGGGGCTGACCCCCTGACCCCTCCCCGCCCTCTGACCCTGACCCTTCCCTACCCTCTGACCCTGGGACTCGGGCTCCCGCACTCACCCCCTTGCAGCCCCGCCGCCTCCCCGGGCCTCAGCCGCTGCTCCTCCCAGCTCCGCGATCCCCGCAATCCTCCAGTATCCCGCCGTGCAGCCGGGCGGTGGCTGAGGCGACGCAGGCGCACTGCGACCTACCGCTGCTAGGAGAGAGCCGTTTCCAGCCCGCGAGGATGATTGGGTAATGTTGGACGCCATTGTCCCTCCTGCTCTGTTCCCAAATAATCCAAGAGTAAAACGCTGCAAAGAAAGGTGCTGGAGATCTGAAACAGAAACCGCTAGAATATAAAACAAATTGGCACTGGGAAGACGGTTGCGGTGGTTGGAGGTCAATCCGCAGCCATAGAACCACAGACAACAGCACAGAAGGCCATTTGGCCCATCTTGTCCATGTCAGCTTGGGGGCATCCGGTACTCTTTCTATTCTGATTTTTCTGCATCCAGCCCATCTAGCTTACAGCACTTAAACTGCAAATCCAGGTATTGGAGAGGGTTCAGGGTCTCCATCTCCACCACCAACTCTGGCAGTGAATTCCAGACATCCACCAGCCTCTGCATAAAAAATTCTTCCTCATGTTCCTACTACACCTGGTTCTAGAATTCTCATCCAAGGAAAACAATCTTGATCTATCCATTCTATCTCTTCCCGTTGTAAATTTATCCACCTCTATCAAATCACCTTTATTTGTTCCAAGGAAAATAACCCCAACCTATCCAATCTGTCCTCATAGCTACAGTTTTCTAGCTTTGTCAACATTCTTGTAAACCTCCTCGGCACTCTCTCCAGAGCAATTACATCCTTCCTGTAACATGATGACATCCTGACTTGGTGTGGCACAGTAGTTAACACTTCTGCATCACAGCTCTAGGGACCCAGGTTCAATTCCAGCCCTGGATCAACTGTTTGTATGGAGTTTGTACATTCTCCCCATGTCTGCATGGGTTTCCTGTAGGAGCTCTGGTTTCCTTTCACAATCTAAAAGATATGCTGGTGAGGGTGCATTGGCCATGCTAAATTGTTCCTCAGTATACCTGAATAGGTGCCAGAGCCTAGTAACTAGGGGATTTTCACAATAACAATGGCAGTGTTAATATACTCAGTAAGAATTTAGCAACACCAATTTTTAATCCAACCGATTTATTTGATAGTAAAAAAGCGAGCTTTCGACTCTGTGTCTTCATCAGGCAAATGCAGTGTTCTGGTCTGCAATAGCACACATCAGCACAGACAGTCAGAGATTGCTGATTAGAATGCGAATCCTTACATCTAATCTGCTATTCAAGTGTTAAAGTGGCAAACAATGTGTGTGAAGGGAATCCTGAGCATTGTTGGAGAATTGTGTATTTTCTCCAGACAGCACAGTAAGTGAGGTTTTTTGCTAAGCAAAAAACCTGACTTACTGTGCTGTCTGGAGAAAATACACAATTCTCCAACAATGCTCAGGATTCCCTTCACACACATTGTTCGCCACTTTAATACTTCAATAGCAGGTTAGATGTAAGGATTCGCATTCTAATCAGCAATCTCTGACTGTCTGTGCTGATGTGTACTATTGCAGACCAGAACACTGCACTTGCCTGATGAAGACACGGGAGTGTTGAAAGCTCGCTTTTTTACTATCAAATAAATCGGTTGGATTAAAAATTGGTGTTGCTAAATTCTTACTGAGTTCTTACCACCCCAATCCAACGTTGGCATCTGTACATCAGTGTTAATATAAGCATACTTGTGACACTAATAAATAAATAATATTCTCTCTCCACAGATGCTGTCAGACCTGCGTTTTGGTTTTAGATTCCAGTATCCATAGTAATTTGCTTTCATCAAGCTTGAGTTCCCTGCTTTTGTAATCTGTGCCTTGATTGATAAAGACAAGTGTCGCATATGCCTTTTTCACCAGACCATTGACATGTCCTTCACAAGAACCAAAGAAATAGAAGCAAGAGCAGGCCATTCGACCCTTCAAGCCTGCCATGCCATTCAATACCATCATGGTTAATCTATGCCACGTCATCATTGTGTACAGGTATAGTGCTGGAAGACTGGAGGATAGCAAATGTTGTCTTCTTGTTCAAGAAGGGGAGTAGAGACAACCCTGGTAATTATAAACCAGTGAGCCTTACTTCTGTTGTAGGCAAACCTTTTGAAAAGATTATAAGAGATAGGATTTATAATCATCTAGAGAGAAATAATTTGATTAGGGATAGTCAACATGGTTTTGTGAAGGGTAGGTCATGCCTCACAAACCTTATTAAGTTCTTTGAAAAGGTGACCAAAGAGATGGATAAGCGTAAAACAGTTGATATGGATTTCAGTAAAGCATTTGATTTAATGTGAAAAAGTGAGAGGTGATTCACTTTGGAAAAGTAACAGGAATACAGAGTATTGGGCTAATGGAAAGACTCTTGGTAGTGTGGATGAGCAGAGAGCTCTTGGTGTACATGTGCATAGATCCCTGAAAGTTGGCACCCAGATTGATAGGGTTAGAACAAAGAACAAAAAAAAAAGCACGGGAAACAGGCCCTTCGGCCCAATGACCCCGTGCCGCCATCCCGATGTTCCCACCTCTACTCGTGATCTCTGTCTATGTTTATAGTTCTATGGATTAAAAACCAAATTTGAGACAATTTAGGGAGAATTTGTTTTGCCAATTAGCCTAAGAGCACATCTTTGGGATGTGGGAGGAAACTGGAGCACCTGGCGAAAACCCACGCAAGCACAGGGAGAATGCGCAAACTCACACAGACACAGGCCCAAATCCATGCATCTGCACAGCATAGCGATAGTCACTGAGCTGTCGTGTTGCCCATCAAATGGTCCAGGTCAAGCGTACACTAACGACGTGAAGCACTAGGATACTCTGGAAAAAGATCCAAGAGCAGCCCTCTCATGACCCATCATGTGTATGCCCCTTGTTAGACAACAAGGTGGACCAAAGCACCTGTCAGATAAAAACAAGTACATCAATATCATCATCTATTTACACACTTCCCAGGTACTCCCAAGGCTAATGATCCCTATTTTAAATCAGTTTTCTATATCAGTTGTTAAAAGGTGTACGGTGTGTTAGCTTTTATTGGTAGAAGGATTGAGTTTTGGAGCCGTGAGATCATGTTGCAGCTGTACAAAACTCTGGTCCGGCCGCTCTTGGAGTGTTGCGCACAGTTCTGGTCACCGCATTATAAGAAAAATGTGGAAGCATTGGAAAGGGTGCAAAAAAAATTTACCAGGATATTGCTTGGTATGGTGGGTAGGTCTTATGAGGAAAGACTGAGGGACTTGAGGTTGATTTCGTTAGAGAGAAGAAAGTTAAGAGGTGACTTCGATGCTGTGGCCATTTCAGAGACATGGATAGAGCAGGGACAAGAATGGGTGTTGCAGGTTCCGGGGTTCAGATGTTTCAGTCGGAGCAGAGTCGGTGGTAGAACAGGGGGAGGTGTGGCATTGTTAATCAAAGACTGTATTACGGTGGCAGAAAGGACATTTGATGTGGACTTGTCTATTGAGGTAGTTTCGGCTGAAATTAAAACAGGAAAGGAGAGATCACCTTGTTGGGAGTTTTTTATAAGCCTCCAAAAAGTTCCAGAGATGAGGAGGAAAAGATTGCAAGGATGATTCTGGACAGAAGTGAAATTAACAGATTAGTTGTTATGGGGGACTTTAATTTTGCAAATGTTGATTGGAAAAGTTATAGCTCAAGCACGTTAGAGGGGTCAGTTTTGGTACAATGTGTGCAGGAGGGTTTTATGACTCAGTATGTAGATAGACCAACAAGAGATAAGGCTACATTGGATTTGGTACTGGGTAATGAACCAGACCAGGTGTTAGACTTGGAGGTAGGTGAGCACTTTGGTGATAGTGACCACAATTCAGTTACGTTTACCTTAATGATGGAAAGGGATAGACATATACCGAAGGAGATTGCAGAGCCTTTGGCTTTGATCTTCATGTCATGTTGGCTACAGGTATAGTGCCGGAAGACTGGAGGATGGCAAATGTTGTCCCTTTGTTCAAAAAGGGGAGTAGGGACCATCCTGGAAATTATAGACCGGTGAGCCTGACTTTTGTTGTGGGCAAAGTCTTGGAAAGAATTATAAGGGATAGGATTTATAAGCATCTAGAGAGAAATAAATTGATTAGGGATAGTAAGCACGGTTTTGTGAAGGGTAGGTCGTGCCTCACAAACCTTATTGAGTTTTTTGAGGAGGTGACCAAAGAGGTAGATAAGGGTAAAGCAGTTGATGTGGTGTATATGGATTTTAGCAAAGCGTTTGATAAGGTTCCCCATGGTAGGCTACTGCAGAAAGTGCAGATGCATGGGATTGAAGGTGATTTAGCAGTTTGGATTAGGAATTGGTTAGCTGATAGAAGACAGAGGGTGGTGGTGGATGGGAAATATTCAACCTGGAGTGCAGTTACAAGTGGTGTACCTCAAGGATCTGTTTTAGGGCCACTGCTGTTTGTCATTTTTATAAATGACCTAGATGAGGGTGTAGAGGGTTCGATTAGTAAATTTGCTGATGATACCAAAGTGGGGGGAGTTGTAGACAGCGAGGATGGATGTTACAGTTTGCAGCGGGACATAGATAGGTTGCAGAGCTGGGCCGTGAGGTGGCAAATGGAATTCAGTACGGATAAGTGTGAGGTGATTCACTTTGGTAGGAATAACAGGCATATGAAATATAGGGCTAATAGAAGGACCCTTAATAGTGTTGTCGAGCAGAGGGATCTTGGGGTACAAGTACATAGCTCTTTGAAAGTTGGCACCCAGGTTGATAAAGTTGTTAAGAAGGCGTACGGTGTGTTAGCTTTTATTGGTAGAGGAATTGAATTTAGGAGCCGTGAGGTTATGTTACAACTGTACAAAACTCTGGTGCGGCCGCACTTGGAGTATTGCGTACAGTTCTGGTCGCCGCATTATAAGAAAGATATGGAAGCATTGGAAAGGGTTCAGAGGAGGTTTACCAGGATGTTGCCTGGTATGGTGGGAAGGCCTTATGAGGAAAAGCTGAGGGACCTGAGGTTATTTTCATTAGAGAGAAGAAGGTTACGCGGTGACCTAATTGAGGCGTATAAGATGATCAAGGGATTGGATAGGGTGGATAGTGAGAGCCTTTTTCCTCGGATAGTGATGACCAACATGAGGGGACATAACTTTAAATTAAGAGGTGGTAGTTATAGGACGGATGTCAGAGGCAGGTTCTTTACACAGAGGGTTGTGAGGGCGTGGAATGCCCTGCCTGCAGCAGTTGTGGACTCGCCTACTTGGGGGGCATTCAAATGTTCGGTGGATAGGCATATGGATGATATTGGAATAGTTTAGGTTAGAGGGTCCACTGGCCGGCGCAACATCAAGGGCCGAAGGGCCTGTACTGCGCTGTAATGTTCTATGTTCTATGAAGGGAAGAAGTTACAGCTGGGGGAAAGGTAATTATGAGGCTATTAGGCGAGAGTTAGGATACATAGGGTGGAGTAGGAAACTGCAGAGGCTGGGAACACCTGAAATGTGGAACTTACTCAAGGAACAGCTACTGCGAGTCCTTGATAAATATGTACCTGTCAGGCAGGGAGGAAGTGGTAGAGCCAGGGAACCGTAGTGTACTAAGGAAGTTGGTTCACCAATGAAGAGAAAAATGGAGGCTTATATAAAGATGAAACGTGAAGGCTCGGTTAGGGCACTGGAGTTATAAATTCTGATGATTTAGGGCACTGGAGAGTTATAAGTTATATAAATTCCATTCACCAGGTACACGGTGCATACTCTTGCAACTCGGCCAACGTTGTCTACCTGATACATTGCAAGAAAGGATGTCCCGAAGCATGGTACATTGGGTTCACCATGCAGACACTACGACAGCGGATGAATGAGCATCGCTCAACAATCACCAGGCAAAACAGTTCCCTTCCTGTGGGTGAACACTTCAGCGGTCATGGGCATTTGGCCTCCGACCTGCGGGTAAATGTTCTTCAAGGGGGCCTTCGTGACATATGACAGCGCAGAGTCGCTGAGCAGAGACTGATAGTCAAGTTCCGCACATGAGGACGGTCTTGATAGGGATCTTGGCTTCATGACACACTATCTGTAACCCCCGTAACTTGCCTGAGTTAGCAAAAAAACCTCACTTACTGTGCTGTCTGGAGAAAATACACAATTCTCTAACCAATGCTCAGGATTCCCTTCACACACATTGTTAGCCACTTTAACACTTGAATAGCAGGTTAGATGTAAGGATTCGCATTCTAATCAGCAATCTGTAACTGTCTGTGTGGATGTGAGTGCTATTGCAGACCAGAACACTGCATTTGCCTGACGAAGGCTATAAAGTCGAAAGCTCGTGAATTTACTATCAAATAAATTGGTTGGATTTTAAATTGGTGTTGTAGAACTTTACTGAGTTATAAATTAGCCAGGAGAGAGAGCTAAAGAGGGAGATGAGAAGAGGACACGAGAAGACTTTGGCGGATAGGATAAAGGAGAACCCTAAAGCTTTTTACAGATATGTTAAGAATAAAAGATTGATTAGGGCCAGTCAGAGACAGTAGTGGGAAGTTGTGCGTGGAGCCTGTAGAGATTGGAAAGGCACTGAATGAGTATTTTTCATCAGTCTTCACGCGGGAAAATGTCAATGGAGTTGGGGAGAATACTGGGATACAGGGTTGTAGACCAGACAGGATAGAGCTACATAAGGAGGAGGTGTGTTAGCTATTCTTGAGAGTATGAAAATAGATAAGTCCCCTGGGCCGGATGGGATTTATCCCAGGTTATTCTGGGAGGCTAGAGAGGAGATTGCAGAGCTTTTGGTTTTGATCTTCATGTCATCATTGGGTACAGGTGTAGTGCCAGAAGACTGGAGGATGGCAAATCTTCTTTGAGGATTTTGAGGACCCGTTAAAGGAAATAATCATTACGAGGGAAGAAGTGTTGGGGCTTTTAGGTAGCATAAGACTTATAAAGCTCCAGGGCCTGATGGTATTTATCCCAGGCTGCTAAGGGAGGTGAGGGATGACATTGCTGGGCCTCTGACGCAAATCTTTGTCTCTTCTTTGGACACAGGTGACACAGTATGGAAGGGCTGTCTTACGAGGAAAGGTTGAACGTACTGGGGTTGTTTTCCCTTGAAAGACAGTGTTCTCCCCAACTCCATTGACATTTTCCCGCATGAAGACCAATGAAAAATATTCATTCAGTGCCTTTCCAATTTCTACAGGCTGTTGTGGTGTATATGGATTTTAGCAAGGCATTTGATAAGGTTCCCCATGGAAGACTTTTGCAGAAAATGCAGCTACATGGGATTGAGGGTGATTTAGCAAATTGGATTAGGAATTGGCTAGCTGATAGACCAGAACACTGCATTTGCCTGACGAAGGCCACAGAGTCGAAAGCTCGCGAATTTACTATCAAATAAATTGGTTGGATTTCAAATTGGTGTTGTAAAACTTTACTGAGTTTACCCCAGTCCAATGCCGGCATCTCTACATCACAGCTGATAGAAGACAGAGGGTGGTGGTTGACGGGATATATTCAACCTGGAGTTTAGTTACTAGTGGTGTACCTCAGGGATTTGTTTTGAACATAGAACATAGAACAATACAGCACAAACAGGCCCTTCAGCCCACGAGTTGCGCCGATCACATCTACCAATCCACAGACCTATCTATAACCCCCTATCCTATTCTTTTCCATATACTCATCCAGAAGTCTTTTAAAAGACCCCAGTGAGTTTGCCTCAACAAACTCTGACGGCAGTCGGTTCCATTCACTCACCACCCTCTGAGTGAAAAACCTACCCCTGACATCTCCTTTGTATTTGCTTCCCTGCACCTTAAATCTGTGTCCTCTCGTAGTGACCATTTCAGCTCGGGGAAATAGTCTCTGAGAATCCACCCTAACTATTCCTCTCAACATTTTATAAACCTCTATCAGGTCGCCTCTCAACCTACGTCTCTCCAGTGAGAAGAGTACCAGCTCCCTCAACCTATCTTCATAAGGCCTGCCTCCCAATCCAGGCAGCATCCTTGTAAATCTCCTCTGCACTCTCTCAATAGCCTCTACATCCTTCCTATAGTGAGGCGACCAGAACTGCGCACAATAGTCCAAGTGGGGTCTGACAAGGGTCTTATAGAGCTGCATCATTACCTCCTGAATCCTAAACTCAGTTCCTCTATTAATAAAGGCCAGTACACCATACGCCTTCTTGACCACTTCCTCCACCTGCGAGGCCGATTGTAGAGTCCTATGGACCCGGACCCCGAGATCCTTCTGCTCTACAACACAGCTAAGACTCCTAACCCTTATATTGTACTCCTTCATCCCATTATTCCTGCCAAAATGGACCACTACACATTTATCCGCATTGAAGTCCATCTGCCACTTCTCCGCCCAGTCTTGCATCCTGTCTATGTCCTGCTGCAACTTTTGGCATCCCTCCAGACCATCCACAACACCACCGATCTTTGTATCGTCGGCGAACTTGCTAACCCATCCCTCCATTTCCTCATCCAGGTCATTTATGAAAATGACAAACAGCAGGGGTCCCAGAACAGATCCCTGGGGCACTCCACTGGTTACCGACCTCCATGCAGAACAAGACCCATCCACAACCACTGCCTTCTGCCGGCAAGCCAGTTCTGGATCCATGAGGCCAAAGCCCCTTGGATCCCATGCCCTCTCACCTTCTCCAGTTTTGGAGCCACTGTTATTTGTTATTTTTATAAATGACCTGAATGAGGGTGTAGAGGGATGGGTTAGTAAATTTGCTGATGACACCAAAGTCGGAGGAGTTGTAGACAGTGAGGATGGATGTTACAGTTTGCAGATGGACATAGATAAGTTGCAGAGCTGGGCCGAGAAGTGGCAAATGGAGTTTAATGTGGAAAAGTGTGAGGTGATTCACTTTGGTAAGAGTAATATGTGTGCAGAATATAGGGCTAATGGTCGGACTCAGTAGTGTAGATGAGCAGAGAGATCTCAGTGTACAGGTGCATAGATCCCTGAAAGTTGGTACTCAAGTTGATAAGGTTGTTAAGAAGGTGTACAGTGTGTTAGCATTTATTTGTAGAGGGATTGAATTTCGGAGCCGAGATGTCATGTTGCAACTGTACAAAACTCTGGTGCGGCTGCACTTGGAGTATTGTGCACAGTTTTGGTCGCCACATTATAAGAAAGATGTGGAGGCATTGGAAAGGGTGCAGAGGAGGTTTACCAGGATGTCGCCTGGTATGATGGGTAGGTCTTATGAGGAAAGGCTGAGGGACCTGAGGTTATTTTCATTAGAGAGAAGAAGGCTAAGAGGTGACCTAATTGAGACATATAAGATGATCAGAGGGTTAGATAGGGTGGATAGTGAGAGCCTTTTTCCTCAGATGGAGATAGCTAGCACGAGGGGACATAGCTTTAAATTGAGGGGTGATAGATATAGGACAGATGTCAAAGGTAGGTTCTTTATTCAAAGGGTAGTAAGAGCATGAAATGCCCTGCCTGCAACAGTTGTGGACTCGCCAACTTTAAGGGCATTCAAATGGTCAGTGGGGAGGCATATGGATAATATTGGAATAGTTTAGGATAGAGGGTCATTAGATTGGTTCCACTGGTCGGTGCAACATCAAGGGCTGAAGGGCCTGTACTGCACTGTAATGTTCTATGTTCTATTCCAGCCTCAGCTCCGTTTCTGTGCCTTTTCTCCACAGCCCTGTATTCCTCAGTCTATCAAATATTCACCCACCTCCACTTTGAATACTTCTAATGATCCAGCCTCTACCACCCTTTGGGGCAGAGAATTCCAGAGATTCATTACCCTCTGTGAGAAGAGATTTCTACACACCTCAGTTTTAAATGACCTGCCCTTTATCTTGTAGCTATGTCCCCTTGTTTAAGACTCTCCCACGAGTGAAAGAATCTTACCATCTACCTTGTCCAGCCCCTTCAGGATCTTATATGTTTAAATAAGGTCACCCCTAACTCTTCTCAACCCCTGAGGAATACAGGTCCAGACTATTCAGTCTCTCTTAATAGGACAGCTTTTTCATAGAATCACACAGTGCAGAAAAGGCCCTTCAGCCCATCGGGTCTGCATCAACACCCAAAAAACACCTGACCTCCGACTTAATTCCATTTACCAGCACTTGGCCCATAGCCCTGAATGTTATGATGTGCCAAGTGCTGATCCAGGTACTTTTTAAAGGATGTGAGGCATCCTGCCTCCACCAACTTCCCAGGCAGCACATTCCAGACCCTCACCACCTTCTCAGTAAAAAAGATTTTCCTCAAATCCCCCCTAAATGTCCTGCCCCTCACTTTGAACCTGTGTCCCCTTGTAACTGACCCTTCAACTAAGGAGAACGGCTGCTCCTTATCCACTCTGCCCGTGTCCCTTATACACCCCAATCAGGTTCCCCTCAGTCTTCTCTGCTTCAATGAAAACATCCCAAGCCTATACAACCTCTCTTCATAACTTAAACGTCCCATCCCAGACAGCATCCTGGTGAATCTCCTCTGCATCTCCTCCAGTTTGTTCACATTCTTCCCATAACGTGTCCCCAGAACTGTACACAGTACTCTAGCTGTGGCCTCACCAAAGTTCTCTACAACTCCTTCGTGACTTCCTTGCTTTTGTAATCTATGGTAAAGGTAAATATCCCATATATCTTTTTTCATCACCATACTAACATGCTGTTCCACCTTCAGAGATTTGTGGACAAATACACCATTTTGAATACTTTCTTGTCAAATTACTCCTTCCAAAATGTATCACTTCACACTTTTCAGGACTAAATTCCATCTGTCACTTACCTGCTCATTTGACCATTCCATCTATATCTCCTTATAGTCCCGGACTACACTATCAGAAGGACATGGAAGCTTTGGACAGAGAGCAAAGAGGGTTCACCAGGATGCTGCCTGGTCTCGAGGCTGTTGGCTATGAGGAGAGGTTGGATAAACTAGGATTGTTTTCACTGGAAAGATGGAGGCTGAGGGGAGACCTGATAGAGGTTGACAAAATAATGAGAGGCACAGACAGGGTGGATAGTCAGAAGCTTTTCCCCAAGATGGAAGTGTCAATTACAAGGAGGCACAGGTTCAAAGTCAGAGAGGAAAGTTTAAGAGAAATGTGCAGGTGAACTGTTTCACACAGAGCATGGTAAGTGCCGAGAGTGTAGCACAGTTGCACAGTGATTAGCACTGCTGCCACACAGCGCCAGTGACCCGGGTTTAAATCCTGGTCTTGGGTCACCAGCTCTTTGTGGAGTTTGAACTTCCCCCTCATGGGTTTCCTCTGTATGCTCCAGATTCCTCCCACAGACCAAAGACGTGTGGGCTAGGTTGATTGGCCATGCTAAATTGAACCTCGTGTCTAGGGAATTAGCAGAATAAATGTATGCAGTTGCAGGAATAGGGCCTGGGTGAGATTGTGGTTGTATAGACTTGATGAGCCAAATGGCCTCCTTCTGTAATGCAGGGATTCTGTGCATATCTGGGATGCACTGCCAGAGGAGGTGGTGGAAGCACATTAGCAAAACATAAGGGACAGCTGGGTGGATAAATGAATAGGGAGGGAATAGAGGGATAGAGACTGAATAAGGGCAGAAGGTTTTTCTCTGTTTAGTTCGGGCATTATGATTAGAACAGTCTTGGTGGGCCGAAGGGCCTGTTCCTGTGCTGTACTTTTCTTTGTTCTCTGTCTCACTGTTAACCGTCCAGCCAATCTTTCTGATATCCGCACACCTACTAATGCCACTCCCACACAGATTACTGTGTCATTTATATCAATGATGAATGATCAGGGATCCAACACAGATCCCTATGGTATGCCATTGGGCACTGGCTTCCAGTCACTAAAGCAGCCTCTGGCATCATCCTGAATCCTACAAACTGAGCTCATTTTGAATCCACTTTATCAAATTGCCCCATGTGAATCTACCTTCCTCACAAATACATGAGGAAGGAGAAAATGTAGTATGAAAATAAGCTACTGGGGAACATAAAACCTGACTGAAAAAGTTTCTGTAGGTATGGAAAGAGAAAAAGATTGACAAAATTCAATGTAGGCCCCTTACAGTCAGAAACGGGAGAATTCATATCAGAGAACAGAGAAATGGTTGAGGAATTAAATTTCTACTTTGCTTCAGTCTTCACAAAGGAAGATTTGAAGAATGTACCAGAAGTTCTGAGAGAAACAAGTTTTAGTGAGGAGCTGAAGGAAATCAGTGTTAGGAGAGAAATGGTGTTGGGGAATTTGATGGGATTGAAGAAGAACAAAGAACAAAAACAGCACGGGAAACAGGCCCTTCGGCCCAACGAGCCCGCGCCGCCACCCTGATGTTCCACCTCTACCCGCGATCCCTGTCCTTATTTATAGATCGATGGATTAAAAAAACCAAATTTGAGACAATTTAGGGAGAATTTGTTTTGCCAATTAGCCTAAGAGCACATCTTTGGGATGTGGGAGGAAACTGGAGCGCCCGGAGAAAACCCACGCAAACACTGGGAGAATGCGCAAACTCCCACAGGCCCAGGCCCAAATCCATGCATCTGCACAGCACAGCGATAGTCACTGAGCTGTCATGTTGCCCATCAAAATGGTCCAGGTCAAGCGTACACTAACGATGTGAAGCACTAGGATACTCTCAAAAAAGTTTCTGATCACTCCACTTACTCCCTCTTCCAAGTCATTTATATATATTACAAATAGAAGAGGTCCCAGTACCGAGCCCTGCGGCACACCACTAGTGACCGATCTCCAGCTAGAGAAACACCATTCCACTATTACTCTGTCTCCTATTACCAAGCCATTTACTTATCCATCTAGCTACCTGTCCTTGTATCCCATTTGCCTTGACTTTCTCAACTAACCTCCCATGAGGGACTTTGTCAAACGCCTTACTGAAATCCATATAGACGACATTAACGGCTCGCCCTTCGTCCACCATTTTTATCACCTCCTCAAAAAATTCTACCAGATTTGTAAGGCACGACCTCCCCTTAACAAATCCATGCTGCGTATCCCTAATCAGATTGCAACGCTCTAAGTGCCTATACATCCTATCTCTAAGAATCCCCTCCAACAGCTTCCCTACCACTGACATCAAACTCACCGGCCTATAATTTCCAGGGTTGTCCCTACTACCCTTTTTAAACAACAGTACAACATTAGCTATTCTCCAGTCCTCTGGGACCTCACCTGTCGGATAAATCTCCAAATCCTGATAATCTTCATCCCAGACTTCTTAAGAAAGTGGCCCTGGAAATACTAGATCTACTGGTGATTATTTTCCAAAATTCTTTGGACTCTGGACTGGTTTCTACAGATTGAGAGTGGCTAATATAAGCCTGCTATTCAAAAAGAGAGGGAGAGAGAAAACAGGGAACTACAGACCAGCGAGCCTAATGTCGGTACTGAGGAAGTTGCTAGAATTCATTATCGAGGATTTCCTAACTCAGCATTTGGAAGGCAGTGGTTTAATCAGACAAAGTCAGCATGGATTTACAAAAGAGAAATGCTTGACGGAGACTGTAAGCAGTAGAATTGACTGAGGAGAATCAGTCAATGTGGTTTATTTAGATTTTCACAAAGCTTTCGACATTTGAACATCGGTATTCACGCGGGAGAGGGGCCTGATGTCTGGTGCAGGCTTTGAGGAATTTGAGGACCCGTTAAAGGAAATAACCATTACGAGGGAAGAGGTGTTGGGGCTTTTAGGTAGCATAAAGCCTTATAAAGCTCCGGGGCCTGATGGCATTTACCCCAGACTGCTAAGGGAGGTGAGAGATGACATTGCTGATCCTCTGACGCAAATTTTTGTCTCTTCGTTGGACACAGGTGAGGTCCCAGAGGACTGGAGGATTGCAAATGTAGTACCGTTGTTTAAAAAGGGTCAGAGGGATAACCCAGGGAACTATAGGCCGGTGAGCTTGACTTCAGTTATAGGTAAGCTAATGGAAAGGATCCTCAGGGACAGGATGTATGAACATCTGGAGCGCTGCGATCTGATCAGGGATACGCAGCATGGCTTCGTTAAGGGGAGGTCGTGCCTTAAAAATCTAGTGGAATTTTTTGAAGAGGTGACAAAAACGGTTGATGAAGGACAAGCTGTTGATGTCGTCTACATGGATTTCAGTAAGGCGTTTGACAAGATTCCTCATGGTAGGCTGATAGAAAAGGTGAAGGCGCATGGGATACAGGGCCAGGTATGTAGATGGGTTGAGAACTGGCTTGGGAGAGGAGACAGCGGGTAGTAGTGGAAGGCTCTTTTTCGAACTGGAGGTGTGTCACTAGTGGTGTGCCACAGGGCTCAGTACTAGGATCTCTTCTATTTGTGGTTTATATAAATGACTTGGAAGAGGGGGTAGGTGGTGTGATCAGCAAATTTGCTGATGACACTAAGATACTTGGATTGGCAGGAACTGAGGAGCAGTGCAGGCAATACAACAGGACATAGATAGGCTGGTAGATTGGGCAGATAGATGGCAAATAGAATTTAATCTGGATAAATGCGAGGTGATGCATTTTGGCCGGAAAAATGTAGCAGGGGTTTATAGGATAAAAGGTAAAACTATCCGGAGTATAGAGATGCAGAGAGACCTGGGGTGCAGGTTCACAAATCTCTAAAGGTGTCAGTACAGGTGGAGAATGTGATAAAGAAAGCGTATGGTATGTTAGCCTTCATAGGAAGGGGTATAGAATACAGGAGTAGGAGTCTAATGTTGCAAGTGTATAGAACGTTAGTTAGGCCTCACTTGGAGTACTGCATCCAGTTCTGGTCACCTTACTACCGGAAGGATGTGGAGGCCCTGGAGAGAGTGCAGAGGAGATTTACCAGGATGCTGCCTGGTATGGAAGGGCTGTCTTATGAGGAAAGGTTGAACGTACTGGGGGTGTTTTCCCTTGAAAGACGTCGGCTGAGAGGGGATCTATTAGAGGTATATAAGATTATGAGGGGTATAGATAGAGTAAATGGTGGTAAGCTTTTTCCACCATTAGAAAAGGATAGAACGAGGGGTCACGGCCTTAGGGTGAGGGGGCTATGTATAAGACGAATATTAGAGGGCAGTTTTTCACACAAAGGGTAGTGGGGGTGTGGAATGCATTGCCGAGTAAGGTGGTGGGAGCAGGCACGCTAGGGTTGTTTAAGGGTCTCTTGGACAGCCACATGAGCGGTCTGCAGATAGAGGGATATAGTAGGACTGTTTAAATATCCTATTTGTTTCCACAGGATGTTCGTTCCACCTTGTTGACCAACAAGGGGCATGCATGCGGCAGGTCGTGCGAGAGCTGCTCTTGGATGTTGCTTCAGGAGTGGCCTAGTGCTTCACGTCGTTAGTGTATGCTTAAACTGGACCATCTGATGGGCAACATGACAGCTCAGGGACTATCGCTGTTGCTGTGCAGACACATGGATTTGGGCCTGTGTCTGCGCGTTCTCCCCGTGGTTGCATGGGTTTTCTCCGGGTGCTCCGGTTTCCTCCCACATCCCAAAAATGTGCTCTTAGGCTGATTGGGAAACAAATTGGTCCCTATGTCATTAAGACGTTAGGACAGCGGCGCGGGCTCGTTGAGCCGAAGGGCCTGTTTCCGGTGCTGTGTTGTTCTTTGTTCTTTGTTCTTTGAACATTCGAGTCTGCATCGAGCATAATCCCACCCGGACCCATATCTCCACTGTATAAAGTTAAAGCACATAAGGTTGCAGGTAATGTTTGAGATAGATAGAAAGCTGGTTAGCAGCTAGGAAGCAGTGAGTTAGCATAAATGGGTCTTTTTCTGATTGGTAGGAATCTGTGCTGCAACCTCAACTGTTTACATTATGTGAGGAGGATGCAGAGATGCTTTACTGTGATTTGGACAGGCTGAGTGTATGGGAATCTGCATGGCAGACGCAGTATGATGTAGATAAATGTGAGATTATCCACTAGTCGCAATAATAGGAAGGCAGATTATTATTTGAATGAGTGTAAAGTGAGAGAGGCGGATACTCAGCGAGACCTTGGTGTCCTCGTGCATTAGTTACTGAAAGTAAGTGGGTGGGTACAACGGGCAATAAAGAAGGCAAATAGTATGTTAGCCTTCATAATGAGAGGATTTGAGTATAGGGATAGGAGTGTTTTACTGCAATTGTACAGGGTGTTGGTGAGGCCACACCTGGAGTATTGTGAGCAGTTTTGGTCTCCTTATCTGAGGAAGGATGTTCCTTGCTATAGAGGGAGCACAGCGAAGGTTTACCAGGCTGATTCCTGGGATGGCAGGTCTGTCATATAAAGAGAGACTAAGTCGGTTAGGATTATATTCACTGGAATTTAGAAGAGTGAGAGGGGATCTCATAGAAACTTATAAAATTTGAACAGAGTTAGACAGGGTAGAATCAGAAAGAATGTTCCTGATGGTGGTGGGAGGCCAGAACTAGGGGTCAGAGTTTGAGGATAAGGGATAAACCTTTTAGAACTGAGGAGAAATTTCTTCACCCAGAGGGTGGGGAATGTGTGGAATTCACTCCCACTGAAAGTAGTTGAGGCCAAAATGTTGCGAGATTTCAAGAAGAAATTAGATATAGCTCTTGGTGCTAAAGGGATCGAGGGATTCCTTTTTTGGGGGAAGGGGAGATCAGGATATTGAATTTGAACAAAGAACAAAACAGCATGGGAAACAGGCCCTTCGGCTCAACGAGCCGGCGCTGCCACCCCGATGTTCCCACCTCTACCCGTGATCCCTGTCTATGTTTATAGATCTATGGATTAAAAACCAAATTTAAAAAACAAATTTAGGGAGAATTTGTTTTGCCAATTAGCCTAAGAGCACATCTTTGGGATGTGGGAGGAAACCGGAGCTCCCGGAGAAAACTCACGCAAGCGTGGGGAGAATGCGCAAACTCCCACAGACACAGGCCCAAATCCGTGTATCTGCACAGCACAGTAATAGTCACTGAGCTGTCGTGTTGCCCATCAAATGGTCCAGGTCAAGCGTACACCAACGATGTGAAGCACTAGGATACTCTCGAAAAAGATCCAAGAGCAGTCTTCTCATGACCCATCGTGTGTATGCCCCTCGTTAGACAACAAGGTGGACCAAAGCACCTATAGGATAAAAACAAATACATCAATATCATCATCTATTTACACACTTCCCAGGGACTCCCAAGGCTCAGGATCCCTATTTTAAATCAGTTTTCTATACCCCTCCATTCCCATTCTGTTCATGTGCCCATCTAAGTATTTCTTAAATAACTCCAGAGTACCTGCCTCCACCACTTTACTTGGCAGCGCATTCCATACCCCAACCACCCTCTGAGTGAAAAAGCTCCCTCTAGCATCCAAATTATACCTTACCCCCCTCACCCTAAGCCCGTGACCCCTCATGCTATTTGAGTCCATCCTAGGAAAAAGCTTAACCCTGTTTACTCTATCAATCCCCTTCAAAATCTTGTACACCTCTATCGGATCTCCTCTAAGTCTTCATCTTTCTAAGGAAAACAGTCCCAATTTGCCTAATCTCTCTTCATAACTCAGACTTTCCAAACCAGGCAGCATCCTGGTAAACCTCCTCTGCACTCTCTCCAGAGTCTCCACGTCCTTCCGGTAGTAAGGCGACCAGAACTGGACACAGTATTCAAATGAGGTCTAACCAGCGTTTTATACAACTGCAACATTAAAGGCCAGCTCTTGTACTCTATATCCCTTCCTATAAAGGCTAGCATATCATATGCTTTCTTCACAACCTTCTCCACTTGCTCTGCCACCTTCAGAGACTTGTTCACCTGCACCCCAGGTCCCTCTGCGTTTCTATACTCTTAATAGGTCTACCCTTTATCATATACCTCCCCCCTACATTCTTTCTCCCGAAATGCATCACCTCACATTTATCAGGATTGAATTCCATCTGCCGTCTGTCTGCCCAAGCTACCAGCCTATGTCCTGCTGTATCGCCTGACAATGCTCCTCATTATCCGCAAGTCCAGCCATCTTTGTATCGTCTGCAAACTTGCTGATCACACCACTTACTCCCTCTTCCAAGTCATTTATATATATTACAAATAGAAGAGGTTCCAGTGCCGAGCTCTGCGGCACACCACTAGTGACCAACCTCCAGCTAGAGAAACACCCTTCCACTATTACTCTCTGTCTCCTATTACTAAGCCATTTACTTATCCATCTAGCTACCTGTCCTTGTATCCCATTAGCCTTGACTTTCTCAACTAACCTCCCATGGGGGACTTTGTCAAACGCCTTACTAAAATCCATATAGACGACATTAACGGCTCGCCCTTCGTCCACTGATTTCGTCACCTCCTCAAAAAATTCTACCAGCTGTTTGATGATCACCATGTTGATTAGGTGCATTTACCCAAACAGGCGCTGGAGTGAGGGGACAGTTTTGAAGCTACTTTCTCTCACTGCATATCTGTGATCTCTTGTTGCAGATTATCCCACAAGGGCGAATAGCTAATCCCTGTCCACCTTATGAATCCCCTCTCGCATTTTACATATCAGGATCAGAGCCCCCCTCATTCTTCTCAACTCCAGCAAGTACATCCAAACTAGTCAATTGCTCCTCATAGGGCAGAGTGGGCTGGAGTGACCTTCTGCTCCGAACTCAGATATGGAGTCAATACTCTATAAATATACATGTATATATGTCTCTCAGCCAGGGAGCAAGGTATTCCATACAGAATTTACATATGGGACATGAAATGGGATTAAATGGAAAGGACGTTTGTAATTCCCAATCACTCTCCCTCTTTTGCTGAAGCTGATTGCGGGAGACTCCCGGGCAGTCCGGGACTGTTGGTAACTCCATGATTGACAGGGGGGCGGGGCTTGCCTCCATTTTGTTGGCTCTCCCCGGCCGCCATCTTGTTGCGGTTTATTTCCCTGCGGCCGCCGGAGAAAAACCTCCCGCTCAGCCCGGCGACGCCAAAATGTCGGTCCTCCAGCGGCTCAGTGCCTCTTCCGGCACCGCTGGAGAGCAGCGCCAGCTCCGGGGAGGAAGAGCCGCTCCGCCAGGCTTCAACGGCCGCCAGCTTCGTAAAGGTCCACCCCACTCTCCGCCGACATTTTGGTAAGGGGACGAGACACTGCCGGCTGCCATTTTGGTAAGGAAAAGCTCTATTTCCGCCCACCATTTTTGTAAAGGCGTGCTCCACTTCCGGATGCCATTTTGGTAAAGTTCTGGTTCCCTCACCCTGGGACCAGGTTGGTCTTCCCAACCCTCCCGGATTAGCCGGGAGTCTCCAGCAATCCTGCAGGAAAAACTCCCCAGCACTTAAAAACTACCCAGCTTTCTCGTGCTCTTTTCTCTTTTTCCCTCTTTAGCAGATAGTAGGAAGATGTAAAAATGAGAGGGAGGGAAATTGGCCAAAGTCAGCTTCATCCACAAAGGTGACCAGGACTTCCCCATTTCCTGTTTGTAGTTGTGGCAGGAATCAGAGAGAGCAGGAGGAACACTTCACGAAGGCCACCCCCACACCTCCCCTTCTTGCCTCCACATAACTGCACAACCTGATAATGGATCATTGTTCCCAGCAAACTATCCAGCCTTCAAGAGTACAGTGACCACAACACCACACAACCCTCCGCCAGCAACCTCTGTAAGACATGTTGGATCATTGATATACATGACATCATCTCACATGAGCACACCATCCACTAGCTCCACAGTACACACTCCTGCAACTCAGCCAACATTGTCTACCTGATACGCTGCAGGAAAGGATGTCCCGAGGCATGGTACACTGGGGAGACCATGCAGCAGGTATGACAATAAATGAATAAACATCACTCGACAATCAGTATTCTGTAAATTAGAGTGTATGCTGTGTTTGTGATCAGAACTCCCACCCACCTGATGAAGGAGCAGTGCTCCTTGCCTTGTCCTAACGACTTGGCAATCAAATCGATAAGGTTGTTAAGAAGGCATATGGAGTCTTAGCTTTTATTGGTAGGGGGATTGAATTTCGGAGCCGCAACGTCATGTTGCAACTGTACAAAACTCTAGTGCGACCGCACTTGGAGTATTGTGTGCAGTTCTGGTCCCCGCATTATAAGAAAGATGTGGAGGCATTGGAGAGGGTACAGAGGAGGTTTACCAGGATGTTGCCTGGTATGGAGGGCAGGTCTTACGAGGAGAGGCTGAGGGATTTGAGGTTGTTTTCGTTAGAAAGGAGGCGGCTAAGAGGAGACCTTATCGAAACATATAAGATGATTAGAGGTTTAGATAGGGTGGATAGTGATAGCCTTTTTCCTAGGATGTAGAAAGCTAGCACGAGGGGACATAGCTTTAAATTAAGGAGTGATAGTTATAGGACGGATATCAGAGGTAGGTTCTTTACACAGAGGGTGGTTCGGGAGTGGAATGCCCTGCCTGCGTCAGTCGTAGATGCGCCAAGTTTGGTGGCGTTTAAGAGGTTAGTAGATAAGTTTATGGACGAAAAGGGAATGGTTTAGGTCAGAGGGTCACTGCTGGTTCCTAATTGGTCTGCGCAACATTGAAGGCCGAAGTGCCTGTTCTGCACTGTAATGTTCTATGTTCTAAAGCTTACGACATTTGTACTGAATAAACTGCTGAATTTGAAGCTGGTTTTGTCAGACTGTTTATTGTGTTCCCCCCAGTCCAACACCGGCATCTCCACATCAATGTTTTCTAATGACCAGGTCACACTCACAGACTGCTACTCTTCATTGGCTAAAGTTCGGCGGTGGCGGCGGCAGCTGGAGGGGGGAGGGGGAGGAGGGGAGGGGGGATGGGGAGGGGGGGGGGGAGGGGGAGTAATGGAATGGAGTGGGGGATGGGGGGGGGCGAGGGGGGGGAGGGGGGGCGCAGGGAGGGAGGGGGGGGGCGAGGGAGGGGAGGGGGGGGCGAGGGGAGGGAAGGGGGGGCGAGGGAAGGGGAAGGGGAGGTGGAGGGGGGAGGGGGGGCGAGGGAGGGAGGGGGGCGAGGGAGGGAGGAGGGGGGAGGGGGGGCGAGGGGAGGGGGGGCGGGGGAGGGGGGGGGTAGCGAGGGGGGGAGGGGGGCGGGGGGGGGAGGGGGCGTAGGGGAACGGGGGGGAGGGGGTACGGGGCGGGGGAGGGGACGGGGACAGCGGGGGGGGGGGAGGGGACGGGGCGGGGGGAGGGGGACGGGGCGGGGGGGCAGAGGGCGCGGGGGGCGGGGGAAGGGAGGGGACAGGGCAGGGGGGGGAGACGGGCAGGCGGGGGGGGAGACGGGGCAGGCGGGGGAACGGGGGGGCGGGAGGACGTGGGGGAGGGACGTGGGGGAGACAGAGGGGAGGGCATTGGGGAGACAGAGGGAAGGGACTTTGGGGAGACAGAGGGAGGACGTGGGGGAGACAGATGGGAGGCACGTGGGAGAGACAAGGGGAGGGACGTGGGGAGACCAGAGGGGAGGGACGTGGGGGAGACAGAGGGGAGGGACGTGGGGAGACAGAGGGAGGGACGTGGGGGAGCCAGAGGGGAGGGACGTGGGTGACAGAGGGAGGACGTGGGGGAGACAGAGGGGAGGACGTGGGGGAGACAGAGGGGAGGACGTGGGGGAGACAGAGGGGAGGGACGGGGGGAGACAGAGGGAGGGACGTGGGGATAACAGGAAGGGGAGGGGGGGGAAGGAGTGGTTTGCCGAGAGCAGTTTCACAGCGAATAATGAAACAGTGATCACAAGAGATGGAGCCCCTCCCCCACTCTTCCCCTCCCTCCCCTCCCCCCGCTGAAGTTGGGAGAACATTCACAGCAGAGCCTACGTAAGGCAGACCAGAGCAGTGTGGGGAGGGAGGTGGGGATAACAGAGTCTTCACAGCAGTGCCAGAGTGAGGGGTGGGGATGTGGAGCTCAGTCCCAGGCCGAGGAGGGGGAAGGGGTCTCAGTCCCTGAGCGAGGGGATGGGGATGGACTCAGTCCCAGAGCAAGGGGTGGGGGAGAAGGATGCTCAGTCCCAAAGTTAGGGGGTAGGGAAAGTAAGGGGTGGTGGGGGAAGTTCTGTCCAAGGGCGAGGGGAGGGCTCAATCCGAGAGCGGGGGCCCTAATTGCCGTGTATGGACCCTCTGGTGTCTCTTGACGTGGGGTGAACGGGTGAAGCCCTTGCCACATACAGCACACTTGTAGGGCCGTTCTCCCGTGTGAACCCGCTGGTGTTTCTTCAGCTCACCAGACTGGGTAAAGTCTTTGGTACACACTCCACACTTGTAGGGCCTCTCTCCAGTGTGGATGCGTCTGTGCGTCAGCAGGTTGGAGGAGTTCACAAAACTTTTCCCACAAACAGTGCAGGTGAAGGGTCTCTCTCCGGTGTGAATCCTCTCGTGCACCGTCACCTCTGACAGATGCTTAAATCCTTTGCCACACACCGCACACAGGAATGGCCTCTCCCCGGTGTGGATCCTCTGGTGTGTCTTCACCGAGGACGAGTGCAGAAAACCCTTGCCGCAAACCCCACACTGGTGCCGAGCCCGTCTGCCCATGGCTGCTGCCGAGGGTCGCTGTCCACTATGGTCGCTCAGCCCGACCCCTCCTGCAGCGACACCGGGGACAGGTGATGGGCAGGAAGCAGGCTCCGACGTTCTCTCTCCATCTTCCTCTTCCACTCTCACCCTGCCACTCTTCAATGGGTCTGCTGGATGGAGCCAGAGGGAGGACACCATTAAGCACAGCAAGACCCCACTCCACACATTCCCCCGCCCCACATCCAACATTCACTCCCTCCATCACCAACACACAGAGGCAGCAGTGTGTACCATCTACAAGATGCACTGCAGCAACTCACCAAGGCTCCTTCCACAGTACCTTCCAAACCCACCACCTCTACCCCCTTGAAGGACAAGGGCAGCAGACACATGGGGAACACCACCACCTGGAAGCTCTCCCTCTGAGCCCCACACATACCATTCTGACTGGAAAATATATCGGCCATTCCTTCACTGTCACTGGGTCAAAATCCTGGAATTCCTTCCCTGACAGCACTGTGGGTGTACCTACACCACACGGACTGACTGATGTCCAATAACAATCCTGGAACTCCCTCCCTAACAGCACTGTGGGTGTACCTACACCACACGGGACTGACTGATGTCCAATAACAATCCTGGAATTCCTTCCCTGACAGCACTGTGGGTGTACCTACACCACACGGACTGACTGATGTCCAATAACAATCCTGGAACTCCCTCCCTAACAGCACTGTGGGTGTACCTACACCACACGGGACTGACTGATGTCCAATAACAATCCTGGAACTCCCTCCCTAACAGCACTGTGGGTGTACCTACACCACACGGACTGACTGATATCCACTAACAATCCTGGAACTCCCTCCCTAACAGCACTGTGGGTGTACCTACACCACACGGACTGACTAATGTCCAATAACAATCCTGGAACTCCCTCCCTAACAGCACGGTGGGTGTATCTACACCACACGGACTGACTGATGTCCAATAACAATCCTGGAACTCCCTCCCTAACAGCACTGTGGGTGACTGCAGTGGGTTGAAGATGGCAGCTCACCTAGTGCCTTCTCAAAGGGCAGTTAGGGACTCAGCCATCGGGTCCATTGGAGACAGAAAGATCAAGGGACGTTCAGGGGGCTGAGGGAATCGAAAGGGAGTTGATGAGGGAGAGTGGAATCGAGGGGGAGGTTTGGTCATCATGGTGTTGAATTGGGGGAGCAGACTGGAATTGAGCAGAATGGCCTCCTCCTGTTCTTCCATTCCTCATGTTGCCCTCTCCTAAACTCCCTCTAGCCTTGCACCCCAGCACAATTTACGGTCTCGCCTACCCACTGGTTTTGAGGAGGTGGGATCTGTACAAACTGGACAGCTTATGCCTGGGCAGGATTGGGACTGAGGTCCTTGCTGGGAGCGGGGGGGGGGGGGGGGGGGGAGGCTGGGGGAGGTGGAAGAGGCTGGGTCTTTGATAGAGTGGTTGGGGAAAGTTTAGACGAATATGGCAGGGAAATGGGAACTTGGCAAGGATTTAGAGTGAGGGATTAACAACAAGAGGAAAAGACAATAAGGAGAATTATAAAAGTGATAGGCAGAGAAATCAAGAGCTAGAATCAGATAAGGATCACATGAAAAATCGCAGGAAAGGGAAAAATGCCACGTTAAGGTTTTGTACCTGAATGCTCAGAGCATTTGAAACAAAATGGATGGATTAGTTGCACAGGAAGGTGTAAAGGGGGATGATATAGTCAGCATTAAGAAACGTGGCTCCAAGGTGAACAAGGCCAGGAACTAAACATTGAGGCTGTTCGGTTTTTAGAAGGGACAGACAGAAAGGAAAAGGAGGTGGAGTTGCATTGTGATTAAAGATGATATTGATACGATATGGAGGAAAGACATTGACACAGATGATGTGGAATCTGTATGGGTCAAGTTAAGGACCAACAAGGAGCAAGGAGCAAAAAGCATTGGTGAAAATAGTACACAGACCAGCAAACTGTAGTGACAATATTGGGGAAAGTATTAGACAGGAAATCAGAGATGCGAGTGTTAAAGGAACATCTGTGATTATGGGTGATTTTAATCTGCATATAGATTGGGAGAGTCAAATTAGTTACAATACAATAGAGGAGGAATTTCTGGAGTGCATACAGGATAGTTTCTGGGATCGTATTTTGAGGAATTAACAAGGGAGCAAACCATCTTGTACTGGGTGTTGTAAATGGGAAAGGATTAGTTGGCAATCTCGTTGTGAGAGATTCCTTGGGGATGAGTGACCATAATATGGTAGAATTCTTTGTCAAGGTGGATAATGAAGAGGTTCATTCTGAGACCAGGATCCTGAATCTTAATAATGAGAACCATGATGGTATGAGGCATGAATTGGCCATGACAGACTGGGAAACATTATAAAATCTGATAGTTCAGAAAGAGACCATTGAGTTGCACCAACCACAATCCCACCCAGGCCTTATTCCTATAATCCCACACATTTACCCTGCTCATTCCCTGACTTTAGGGTCAACTTAGTGTAGCCAATCAACCTAACCCACACATCTTTGGACTGTGGGAGGAAACCGGAGCATCCGGAGAAAACCCAGGCAGACACAGGAGAATGTGCAAACTCCACACAGTGATCTAGGCTAGAATTGAACCCGGGTCCTTGGTGCTGTGAGGCAGCAGCGCTAACCACTGTGCTGTAACTTAAAGGAAAGGCAGTAGACAGACAATGGCAGACATTTAAAGAATGAACAGTGAACTCCAGGATTATTTAATCCTGTTTGGTGGGAGATTGTAATGGAATTGTGGCTGAACCATAGAAATTTCAAGGGAAATTAGAGACAGTATCAGAGTTAAGGAAGAATTATAGAAATTGGCAAGAAAAAGCAATAGGCCTGAGGATTGGGAGCAGTTTAAAATTCAGCAAAGAAGGGCCAAGGGATTGATTAAGAAAGAGAAGACAAAGTATGAAAATAAGCTAGTGGGGAATATAAAACCTGACTGTAAAAGTTTCTGTGTGTATGGAAAGAGAAAAAGATTGACAAAAATGAATGTAGGCCCCTTACAGTCAGAAACGGGAGAATTCATATCAGGGAACAGAGAAATGGTTGAGGAATTAAATTTCTACTTTGCTTCAGTCTTCACAAAGGAAGATTTGAAGAATGTACCAGAAGTTCTGAGAGAAACAAGTTTTAATGAGGAGCTGAAGGAAATCAGTGTTAGGAGAGAAATGGTGTTGGGAAAATTGATGGGATTGAAGTCGGATAAATCTCCAGATCCTGATAATCTTCATCCCAGACTTCTTAAGGAAATACTAGATCTACTGGTGGTTATTTTCCAAAATTCTTTGGACCCTGGACTGGTTTCCACAGATTGGAGAGTGGCTAATGTAAACCTGCTATTCAAAAAGAGAGGGAGAGAAAACAGGGAACTACAGACCAGTGAGCCTTATGTCGGTACTGAGGAAGTTGCTAGAATCCATTATCGAGGATTTCCTAACTCAGCATTTGGAAGGCAGTGGTTTAATCAGACAAAGTCAGCATGGATTTACAAAAGGGAAATCATACTGGACAAATCTATTGGAATTCTTTAAGGAGGTTGAGAGGTGACCTGATAGAGGTTTATAAAATGTTGAGAGGAATAGATAGGGTGGATTCTCAGAGACTATTTCCCTGAGCTGAAATGGTCACTACGAGAGGACACAGATTTAAGGTGCAGGGAAGCAAATACAAAGGAGATGTCAGGGGTAGGTTTTTCACTCAGAGGGGTGAGTGAATGGAACCGACTGCCGTTGGAGGTTGTTGAGGCAAACTCGCTGGGGTCTTTTAAAAGACTTCTGGATGAGTATATGGGATTTAATGGGATTGGGAGTTACAGATAGTTCTATGGCCTGGTAGGTGTAGATATGATCGGCACAACTTGTGGGCCGAAGGGCCTATTTGTGCTGTAGTGTTTCTATGGACTTCAACGCAGATAATGTGTAGTGGTCTATTTTGGCAGGACCAATGGGATGAAGCAGAATAATATTAAGGGTGGGAGTCTTGGCAGCGTTGAGGAACAGAAGGATCTCGGGGTCCAGGTCCATAGGTCTCTTAAATTGGCCTCGCAGCTGGAGGATGTGGTCAAGAAGGCATATGGTGTACTGGCCTTCATTAATAGAGGAATTGAGTTAGGAGTCGGGAAGTAATGCTGCAACTTTATAAGACCCTTGTCAGACCCCACTTGGAGTACTGTGCGCAGTCCTGGTCACCTCATTATAGGAAGAATGTAGAGGCTATTGAAAGGGTGCAGAGGAGATTTACAAGGATGCTGCCTGGATTGGGAGGCAGGCCTTATGAAGACTCTTATGAGAAGACTGGGACTCTTCTCACTGGAGAGACGAAGGTTGAGAGGTGACCTGATAGAGGTTTATAAAATGTTGAGAGGAATAGATAGAGTGGATTCTCGAAGGCTATTTCCCAGGGCTGAGATGGTCACTACGAGAGGACACAGGTTTAAGGTGCAGGGAAGCAAATACAGAGGGGATGTTAGGGGTAAGTTTTTCACTCAGAGGGTGGTGAGTGAATGGAATCGACTACCGTCGGTGGTTGTGGAGGCAAACTCACTGGGGTCTTTAAAAGACTTCTGGATGAGTACATGGGATTTAATGGGATTGGGAGTTACAGATAGTTCTATGGCCTGGTAGGTGTAGATATGATCGGCACAACTTGTGGGCCGAAGGGCCTATTTGTGCTGTAGTGTTCAATGTAACCTGTAGAATTGACCGAGGAGAACCAGTGGATGTGGTTTATTGAGGCTTTCGACAAGATCATAGAATCATAGAGGTTTGCAGCATAGAAACAGGACCTTCAGCCCAACCTATGCTGCCTTTTCTTTTTTAAACCCCTAAGCTAATCCCAATTGCCCACATTTGGTCCATATCCCTCCATATCCATCGTACCCATGGAACTGTCTAAATGCTTTTCCATTGAACTCTATAGTACTGAAAGAGGCCCTTCAGCCCATCGAGTCTGCACTGATCATAATCCCATCCAGGCTCTACTCCCATATCCCTACATATTTATCCACTAACCTCTCTAATCTACGCATCCCTGGACACTAAGGGGCAATTTTATCATGGCCAATCAACCTAACCAGCACATTTTTGGACTGTGGGCGGAAACTGGAGCAGATCCCACACAGACAGTGACCCAAGCTGGAATTCAACCAGTGAGCCTAATGTCGGTACTGGGGAAGTTGTAGAATTTAGGCAGCAACGCTAACCACAGTGCCATTACTTAAAGGAAATGGGATTGCAGGAGATGTTTTGAGATGGACAGAAAGCTAGTTAGCAGATAGGAAGCAAAGAGTTGGGAAATGGCTCCTTTTCTGATTGGCAGTCAGTGACTTACCGCAGGGAATGTGCCAGGACCCCTAGTGAAAAAGAAGACCATTTGATCCATCGAGTGTGCATCTTACCCAGGGCCATATCGTCCCTCCACCTTCCCTCCTCACCCCCTCCACACACAGTTGGATAGGATAGATTCAGAAAGAATGTTCCTGATGGTGGGAGAGAGACCAGAACTAGGGATCAGAATTTGAGGTTAAGGATAAACTTTTTAGAACTGAGGAGAGGAGAAATTTCTTCATCCAGAGGGGGAAGTGGATATTGAATTTGATGATCAGCCATGATCAAAATGAATGCAGTGCAGCGAGAAGAGCTGAATGGCCTCCTACTGCTTTTAGTTTTCATTTTAACTCTGGCAGCTCCCCGCCACCTCCCCACAAGCCCACCAGCCCCCAAAAGAAGGAGTGACGTACTTGCCATGTCTAGTGTCACAGCATCCCAGGTTCTTGCAGATGGGAGTGGTGACGTTCTTGAGGATCGGCAGGAACACGGACTCTTTCTTTACATCTGCTGCTGCTGCTCCTCCCCTTGTCCACTCCAATCTCATTCAGCGACGGGCACTCCCTGAATAGACAGATCAAAGCCTCTGGGGAAACAGAGTGAGAGACTGAGAGGGA
>JAGIQG010000005.1:131581851-131624386 GCA_024679065.1 Sphyrna mokarran | reverse complement strand
ATAACCTTATTGAGTTTTTTGAAAAAGTGACCAAAGAGGTGGATGGGGGTAAGGCAGTTGATGTGGTATATATGGACTTTAGTAAGGCGTTCGATAAAGTGGCCCATGGAGGCTTCTGCAGAAAATGCAGATGTATGGGATAGAGGGTGATTTTGCTAATTGGATTAGGAATTGGCTAGCAGATAGAAGACAGACGGTGGTGGTTGATGGGAGATATTCATCGTGGCGTTTGGTACAAGTGGTGTACCTCAGGATCTGTTTTGGGGCCCCTGCTGTTTGTAATTTTTATAAATGATCTGGATGAGGGTATTGAAGGATGGATTAGTAAATTTGCAGATGACACTAAAGTCGGTGGAGTGGTAGATAGTGAAGAGGGGTGTTATAGTTTGCAGAGAGACTTGGACAAGTTGCAGAGCTGGGCCGAGAGGTGGCAAATGGAGTTTAATGTGGAAAAGTGTGAGGTAATGCACTTTGGCAGGAATAATAAATGTGTAGAGTATAGGGCTAATGGTAGGATTCTTAATAGTGTTGATGAACAGAGGGATCTTGGTGTATATGTGCATAGATCCCTGAAAGTAGGCAGTCAAGTCGATAAGGTTGTTAAGAAGGCATAGGAGTCTTAGCTTTTATGGTAGGGGGATGAATTTGGAGCCGCAACGTCATGTTGCAACTGTACAAAACTCTAGTGTGACCGCACACTTGGAGTATTGTGTGCAGTTCTGGTCCCCACATTTTAAGAAAGATGTGGAGGCATTGGAGAGGGTACAGAGGAGGTTTACCAGGATGTTGCCTGGTATGGAGGGCAGGTCTTACGAGGAGAGGCTGAGGGATTTGAGGTTGTTTCCGTTAGAAAGGAGGCGGCTAAGAGGGAGACCTTATCGAAACATATAAGATGATTAGAGGTTAGATAGGGTGGAGAGTGATAGCCTTTTTCCTAGGATGTAGAAAGCGAGCACGAGGGGACATAGCTTTAAATTAAGGGTTGATAGTTATAGGACGGATATCAGAGGTAGGTTCTTTACACAGAGGGTGGTTCGGGAGTGGAATGCCCTGCCTGCGGCAGTTGTAGATGCGCCAAGTTTGGTGGCGTTTAAGAGGTTAGTTGATAAGTTTATGGAAGAGAAGGGAATGGTTTAGGTTAGAGGGTCATTGCTTTTTTCATAATTGGTCGGCGCAACATTGAAGGCCGAAGGGCCTGTTCTGCGCTGTAATGTTCTATGTTCTATGTCAGAGGGTCAGTGCTGAGGGAGCGCCGCACTGTCAGAGGGTCAGGGCTGTGGGAGGGACTGCACGAAGGGAGGGTTTGCACTGAGGGAGGAGGGACAGTGAGGGAGGTTCAGTAATGATATCTGTGGGAGATTTCTGTGTATAAACTGATTGCCACTGTTTGTACCAAATGGACTGTGAGGAGGTTAATCCCCATGAGGAGACTCATCCCTCTGACAGTGTGGAGGAGGGATCATTAACCCTGTTGACTCTTAATGAGCTGTGAAGAGGATGCAGAGATGGTTCAGCATGATTCGGACAGGCTGTGTGTATGGGTATCTGCATGGCAAATGCAATATAATGTGGATAAACGTGAGGTTATCCACTGGTACCAATAAAAGGAAGACAGATTGTAAATTGAATGGGTGTAAATTGAGAGAGGTGGATACTCAGTGAGATCTTGGAATCCTCATGCGAATCCTCGTGCATCAGTCGCTGAAAGTAAGCGTGCAGGTACTGCAGGTGGCAAAGAAGGTGAATGGTATGTAGGCCTTTGTAATGAAGGAGTTGAGTACAGAAATGGGATGTAATTATTATTGGGCATATGGTGTACTGGCCTTCATTAATTGAGGAATTGAGTTTAGGAGTCAGGAGGTAATGATGCAGCTCTATAAGACTCTTGTCAGACCCCAGTTGGAATATTGTGCGTAGTTCTGGTCGCCTCGTTATAGGAAGGATGAAGAGGCTATTGAGAGAGTTCAGAGGAGATTTACAAGGATGCTGCCTGGATTGGGAGACAGGCCTTATGAAGATAGGTTGAGGGAGCTGGGACTCTTCTCACTGGAGAGACGTAGGTTGAGAGGCAACCTGATAGAGGTTTATAAAATGTTGAGAGGAATAGATAGGGTGGACTCTCAGAGACTATTTCCCCGAGCTGAAATGGTCACTACGAGAGGACACAGATTTAAGGTGCAGGGAAGCAAATACAAAGGAGATGTCAGGGGTAGGTTTTTCACTCAGAGGGTGGTGAGTGAATGGAACCGACTGCCGTCGGAGGTTGTTGAGGCAAACTCACTGGGGTCTTTTAAGAGACTTCTGGATGAGTATATGGAAAAGAATAGGATAGGGGGTTATAGATAGGTCTGTGGATTGGTAGATATGATCGGCACAACTCGTGGGCCGAAGGGCCTGTTTGTGCTGTATTGTTCTATGTTCTATTGGTGAGGCCACATAAAGAGCAACACTGTACAGCAAACAGGCCCTTCAGCCCTACAAGCTCACAATATCATTTTAACATTCAGTGAGTGCCTTACCTGGAGTATTGTGTAGAGTTTTAGTCGCCTTATCTGAGAAACACAGAAACTTATAAAATTCGAACAGGGTTAGACAGGGTAGATTCAGAAAGAATGTTCCTGATGGTGGGGGGAGACCAGAACTAGGAGTAAGAGTATCAGAATAAGGGATAAACCTTTTAGAACTGAGGTGAGGAGAAATTTCTTCACCCAGAGGTGGTGAACGTGTGGAATTCACTCCCACAGAAAGTAGTTGAGGCCAAAATGTTGTGAGATTTCAAGAAGAAATTAGATTTTGCTCATGGGGTTAAAGAGATCAAGGGATATGAGGGGGAAAAGGGGGTTCAGGATATTGAATTTGATGATTAGCCATGATCAAAACGAATGGCAGAGCAGACTGGAAGGGCCAAACGGCCTCCTCCTGCTTGTAGTTTCTGTGTTACCCTCTTCCTAAAGGTTCCCTTCTCTTTATTGACAGGTTCCTCTCTAGTCCCAAACATGGATAGTCACCTGGTGTGCTGCAATCAGCCTGTACTCAGTAAGTATCTTCCTGGCACGGGTTCTGTACTGATCCTGGGAATCTCTCCCCCGGCACCCCCCGCCCCCCCTCCCCCCGGCACCCCTGCCCCCGCAGAGACAGTCTGAGCTCATCACTCTGTACTGGCTGATACATTTTACAGAATCTCCTGTTGGGATCTGTAGCTGTTAGTTCTCACAGCTGAGAGCCTTCACTGATCTACCTGGTCTAGACTGTGGGAGCAAGGGACAGTGTCACAACATAGGGGAGGGAGGGGAATGGTGGTGAAGGGAGGGGCTTAATTTCCCAGCTAAATCTTGGGAAGTGGAGCAAACATCATGTACCCATTCATTTGCCTCTTAAATGTTGCTAGTGTGCCTGCTTCCACCACCTCCCCAGGCAGCGTGTTCCAGGCAGAATCAGCTGTGGTGTAATGGAATTGGCTGTTGCTGTTTCACCCCCAAAAGGCCATTCTCCTCAACAACATCCACTGTATTTAACATCATTTTTTCTTGATTGAGAGGATGTTATTGGACATTAGTGTCTCAATCTCCTCTCCTTACTGTCCTCCATTTCAGAAGCCTTTCAGAGACTGCCATGTTGCTGTGGTTCTGGAGTGACTGGTTAACTCGTAACAATCCACTGTGCCATCAACTCACCACTCGCTCAGAGTGAAATCGGATTTGTCCATTCACTGAATCTATTAATATCTCTCTGGGTTTTTATGGTACCTCCTACACTGTCTGCAATGCCGCCTAACTTTGTGTCATCAAGTCAGCACTTGGAGTCACGAATGATTTCAATTAGATTGAGGGCAGTGGAGCAGAATCAGGAGAAACCTCGACTCGGGCGGGGGGAATCGTAAGAGGGGGTCAAAGGCTAGAACATGTGGCACGGTTGTGAGGGATCGAGACCAATATACCATTCTCTCGTTCTTCTCTGCAGATCCAATGGAAGTTGCTGTCCTCAAAGAATTAAAGAATCTGGGATCTTGCTGTGCCCTTAAACTTGCAAAGAACATGGGCCACCAATCAAAGAAACATGTTAATCCCACCTTGTACACCCTGGAGAGGAAAGGCCTCATCAGAAAGGAAGGCAGCTCTTGGCTCTGTTTATCTGAAGGGCATGAAAGAGGTGAGAGACACATCCAGAACATTCCCTGGGGAACACCACGAGCCCCATGAGGTGGATAAGGATAAGGCAGTTGATGTGGTGTATTTGGATTTTAGTAAGGCGTTTGATAAGGTTCCCCATGGAAGACTTCTGCAGAAAATGCAAATACATGGGATTGAGGGTGATTTAGCAATTTGGATTAGGAATTAGCTAGCTGATAGAAGACAGAGGGTGGTGGTTGATGGGAAATATTCAACCTGGAGTTTAGTTACTAGTGGTGTACCTCAGGGATCTGTGTTGGGGCAGCTGTTGTTTGTTGTTTTTATAAATGACCTGAATGAGGGTGTAGAGGGATGGATTAGTAAATTTACTGACGACACCAAAGTCGGAGGAGTTGTAGACAGTGAGGATGGATGTTACAGTTTGCAGATGGACATAGATAAGTTGCAGAGCTGGGCCGAGAAGTGGCAAATGGAGTTTAATGTGGAAAAGTGTGAGGTGATTCACTTTGGTGAGAGTAATATGTGTGCAGAATATAGGGCTAATGGCAGGACTCTTAGTAGTGTAGATGAGCAGAGAGATCTCGGTGTACAGGTGCATAGATCCCTGAAAGTTGGTACTCAAGTTGATAAGGTTGTTAAGAAGGCATATAGTGTGTTAGCATTTATTGGTAGAGGGATTGAATTTCGGAGCTGTGAGATCATGTTGTACAAAACTCTGGTGCGGCCGCACTTGGAGTATTGTGTACAGTTCTGGTCCCCGCATTATAAGAAAGATGTGGAGGCATTGGAGAGGGTTCAGAGGAGGTTTACCAGGATGTTGCCTGGTATGATGGGTAGGTCGTATGAGGAAAGGCTAAGGGACATGAGGTTATTTTCATTAGAGAGAAGAAGGCTAAGAGGTGACTTAATTGAGACATATAAGATGATCAGAGGGTTAGATAGGGTGGATAGTGACAGCCTTTTTCCTCAGATGGTGATGGATAACACGAGGGGACATAGCTTTAAATTAAGGGGTGGTAGTTATAGGACAGATGTCAGAGGTGGGTTCTTTACTCAGAGGGTAGTAAAGGCGTGGAATGCCCTGCCTGCAGCAGTTGTGGACTCGTCAAATTTAAGGGCATTCAAATGGGCAGTGGATAGGCATATGGATAACATTGGAATAGTTTAGGATAGTGTCATAAAATTGGTTCCATTGGTCGGCGCAACATCAAGGGCCGAAGGGCCTGTACTATGCTGTAATGTTCTATGTTCTACAAGCCAGCTGCTGACACAGCTCACAGTTCAATCCTCAGGATGGAGGGTGGGGGAGATTCGTTAGAACGTCCCTATCCCAGGGGAAACAAGAATCTTCAGTTCAGATGGAGAAAGACTGGGGCTATTAAGAGTGGAGAGAGGTCGTTCTCCTCTGAGCAGGGAAGGTTAAGGGGGAGATTGAATCGAGGTGTTCCAAATCGGGGAAGGGGGTTTGTGACGGGGGTCGATAAGGAGAAACTGTTCCCAGTGACAGGAGGGTCAGGGACCAGAGGAGGACCCAGATTGAAGGCAATTGGGAAAAGAACCTGAGGGGGTGGGGGGTGAGATGAGGGAATGTTTATTGTGAACGCAGCGAGTTGTTGTGATCTGGAAGGTGCTGCCTGAAAGGAAGCTGGAAGCAGATTCAACAGGAACTTTCCAAAGGGACAACTGGAGAAATACTCGATGGGGAAAGATTTACAGAGAGATGGAGAGAAGGAGAGGGGATTCTTTGTTCACAAACTGGTACACACACAGTGGGCTGAATGGCCTCCTCTTGTGATTCAACGTGTTGTTTTGTCTCTCCTGTCCTATAGATACAGGGGCCCAAGGGATTGGAAGCAGCAGCCCAGGAAGAGGTGACACAGGGGCCAGAAGGCAGATGCCAAACATCCAGGTCAACAATCACTACAACTTCAACCTTTCAGTCACAAATAACCTGAGTGAGGAGAACACCAGCATTAACCAGCAGGGTCCGTGTACTAAGAACATCTCCAGCAGTGTGCAGGGAAACAGCTACCTACAAATGGGATCCAGAAACACCATGAATATCAGGGATAGTAGCCAAGAACAGCAAAACAAAAGGATGCAAGGTAACATTCCAACCCACTCCGTCATCAAGCAGAGGAACAGCCCAGACCTTTACTGAGGGAGCGCCGCACTGTCAGAGGGTCAGTGCTGAGGGAGCGCCGCACTGTCAGAGGGTCAGTGCTGAGGGAGCGCCGCACTGTCAGAGGGTCAGTGCTGAGGGAGCGACGCACTGTCAGAGGGTCAGTGCTGAGGGAGCGCCGCACTGTCAGAGGGTCAGTGCTGAGGGAGTGCCGCACTGTCAGAGGGTCAGTGCTGAGGGAGCGCCGCACTGTCAGAGGGTCAGTGCTGAGGGAGCGCCGCACTGTCAGAGGGTCAGTGCTGAGGGAGGCCGCACTGTCAGAGGGTCAGTGCTGAGGGAGCGCCGCACTGTCGAGGGTCAGTGCTGAGGGAGCGCCGCACTGTCAGAGGGTCAGTGCTGAGGGAGCGCCACACCGCGCCGCACTGTCAGAGGGTCAGTGCTGAGGGAGCGCCGCACTGTCAGAGGGTCAGTGCTGAAGGAGCGCCGCACTGTCAGAGGGTCAGTGCTGAGGGAGCGCCGCATGTCAGAGGGTCAGTGCTGAGGGAGCGCCGCACTGTCAGAGGGTCAGTGCTGAGGGAGTGCCGCACTGTCAGAGGTTCAGTGCTGAGGGAGTGCCGCACTGTCAGAGGTTCAGTGCTGAGGGAGCGCCGCACTGTCAGAGGGTCAGTGCTGAGGGAGCGCCGCACTGTCAGAGGGTCAGTGCTGAGGGAGCGCCGCACTGTCAGCTTTGGATGAAAGATTAAAGGTTGGTCCTGTCTCTTTTCTCAGTTGAACGAGATGTATTCCACATTCACAAATGGGCAGGATCAGGAGATGAGGTTTTTTCCCAGCATCCGTGAACCAATACTTAACCCTTAAATCAAAATTAGAAAATATTGTTTGTGGCATGTTGCTGACTGCAAATCAGTCAATATCTTTCCTGCAACAACAGGGGCAGCTCTCCATTGTCGAGGTGCACTGGCTATCCTGTGATTGTGAAGTGGCTGGGACAATAAAAGTTGTCTTCTCTTCTCACACAGGGAGCTCGGAGACGGGAGTTACTGAGGACCATGCTGGAGGCACCCTGGAGCTGAACAATACAGAGGAACCAGGGGAAGGAGCCTCGATGCAGGGTGGTACTGAGACCCACGATGGAGGAGCCTTAGAACTAGACAGCGAATTTAACATCAAGATTGCTGCTGAGCAACTAAGCAGTTTCCAGATCGGGAACAGGAACCAGATGATGAATGGTTGGGATATCCCCAGGGAGGGTCCTCCCACTGAGAGTTCCCCCAGGGAGGGTCCTCCCACTGAGGGTCACTCATTTGAGAGCTTTTCAAGTGAAGATTCTTTTGTTTGGGAATCTCGATGATGAATGATATTTCTGTTGAGTCCTCTGGAGTCCAAAATATCTGGTGATGGGGCAGGGAAGATTGTGAGAGGCCAGGTAATGAAGTAACAGTTCTGACAATCTTAACTCTTCCTAATTCCTTATATTGGCAGCACGGTGGTGCAGTGGTTAGCATTGCTACCTCACAGTGCTAGGGACCCAGGTTTGATTCTAGCTTTGGATGAGTGTCTGCATGGAGTCTGCATGTTGTCCCCATGCCTGCATGGGTTTCCTCCAGGTGCTCCGGTTTCCTCCCACAGTAAGGATGCGCAGGTTAGGTTGTATGACCATGCTAAATGTGTGTACTTATAGGAATATAGTGGGGAATGGGCCTAGGTAAGCTGCTGTTTAGAGAATCAGTGCTGATATAATGGGTCAAATGGCCTCATTCTGCACTGTATTTCCTGGTAATCCAATACTGCACTGTCGCAGGACACCCTTTCAAGCAGATATTGAAGATGTCATGTCTCTATTTGATCAGGAAACTCCTCTTAAATCCATTGTCACAGGATGATAGACTTTGTGTTCAATTTTATGTGATCAATGTAAATGCATATTTGGAAGAATGTGCCTTTATCAGTCTCTGGGTTGTTACTTCGATTTGAGGATGAAAATTGGATATACCAGACCTTTTAATAGTTGAGATTATTCTTGCATGAAATTCTGCTTCATTCTCCATGGGAATTGGGTTTATTTTTTCCTTAAGTTGTAGTAAAATATATGATTATCAAAACTGTATCAGTGCGTTCTCCTTGGAGAAGAGAAGATTGAGAGGAAATTTGATTGATGTGCTCAAAATCACGAGGGATCTGGACAGAGGAGATAGAGAGAAACTGTTCTGCTTCCAGAGAGATTGAGTATCAGGAGATATAAATTTACAGTGATCACCAAGGAAACTGATGATGATATAGAACCATAGAAACATACAGCTCAAAATCAGCCCTTTTGGCCCTTCTTGTCTGTGCCGAAACATTTTTTCGCCTAGTTCCCACTGACCTGCACTCGGATCATATCCTTCCACACCCCTCTCATCCATGAACCCGTCCAAGTTTTTCTTAAATGTTAAAAGTGAGCCTGCATTTACTACTTTATCCAGCAGCTCATTCCACACTCCCACTACTCTCTGCGTGAAGAAGCCCCTCTCAATATTCCATTTAAACTTTTCTCTTTTCACTCTTAATCCATGCCTTCTGGTTTTTTTCTCTCCCCTAGCCTCAGTGGAAAAAGCCTGTTTGCATTCACTCTATCTACATCCATCAAAATCTTATACACCTCTATCAAATCTCCCCTCATTCTACTACGCTCCAGGGAATAAAGTCCTAACCTATTCAATCTTGCTATGTAACTCAGCTTCTCAACTCCCGGCAACATCCTTGTGAATCTTCTCTGCACTTACCATAACACCTCAACTTTTATACTTGATACATAGAACATAGAACACTACAGCACAAACAGGCCCTTCGGCCCACAAGTTGTGCCGAACACATCAAAACCTACCCAGCCATATACCTATCTATAACCCCCAATCCCATTGGATCCCATATACTCATCCAGAAGTCTTTTAAAAGACCCCAGCGAGTTCGCCTCGACCACCACCGACGGCAGCCGATTCCATTCACTCACCACACTCTGAGTGAAAAACTTTCCCCTAGCATCCCCTCTGTACTTGCTTCCTTGCACCTTAAATCTATGCCCTCTCGTCGCGACCATTTCAGCCCTGGGAAATAGTCTCTGAGAGTCCACCCTATCTAATCCTCTCAACATCTTGTAAACCTCTATAAGGTCGCCTCTCAACCTTCGTCTCTCCAGGGAGAACAGTCCCAGCTCCCTCAACCTGTCTTCATAAGGCATGCCTCCCAATCCAGGCAACATCCTTGTAAATCTCCTCTGCACCCTTTCCATAGCTTCCACGTCCTTCCTATAGTGAGGCGACCAGAACTGCGCACAGTACTCCAAGTGTGGTCTGACAAGGGTCCTATAAAGCTGCAGCATTACCTCCTGACTCCTGAACTCAATCCCTCGATGAATGAAGGCCAGTACCCCATAAGCTTTCTTAACCACATCCTCCACCTGGGAGGCCGATTTGAGAGTCTTATGGACCCGGACCCCAAGATTCCTCTGCTCTTCCACACAGCTAAGACTCCTACCTTTGATAGTGTACTCATTCATCCCGTTGGATCTGCCAAAATGGACCACAACACATTTATCCGCGTTGAAGTCCATCTGCCACTTCTCCGCCCAGTCTTGCATCCTGTCGATGTCCTGCTGCAACTTCTGACATCCCTCCAGACCATCCACAACACCACTGACCTTCGTGTCATCGGAGAACTTACTCACCCATCCCTCCACTTCCTCATCCAGGTCATTTATGAAAATGACAAACAGCAAGGGTCCTAGAACAGATCTCTGGGGCACTCCAGTGGTGACCGACCTCCATGCAGAAAAAGAGCCATCCACAACCACCCTCTGCCTTCTGCAGGCAAGCCAGTTCTGGATCCACAAGGCCAAAGCCCCTTGGATCCCATGCCCTCTCACCTTCTCAAGAAGTCTTGCATGGGGGATCTTGTCAAATGCCTTGCTGAAGTCCATGTACACCACGTCCACTGCTCTTCCTTCGTCAATGTGTTCAGTCACATTTTCGAAGAACTCAATTAAGCTCGGAAGGCACGACCTGCCTTTTACAAAACCATGTTGACTATTTCTAATCAACCTAAACTTCTCCAAATGCTCGTAAATCTTGTCCCTCAGAAGCCTCTCCATCAGCTTACCAACCACTGAGGTCAGACTCACCAGTCGGTAATTTCCAGGACTATCCCTGTTCCCTTTCTTGAAAATAGGGACCACATCCGCAATCCTCCAATCCTCCGGAACCTCTCCCGTCTCCATCGACGACGCAAAAATCATCGCCAGGGGCTCTGCAATGACATCCCTCACCTCCCACAATAACCTGGGGTACATCCCATCTGGTCCCGGAGACTTGTCTATCTTGATAGCATTAAAAGTTCTAACACATCCGCTTCCTTAATATCTACATACTCAATCTTTTCAGTCTGCCGCAAACTTGTAGTGCATCCTCCCAGATCACTTTCCACCGTGAATACTGAGGCAAAGTACTCATTAAGCACCTCTGCCATTTCTTCCGGTTCCATACAGACTTTTCCCCCTTCACCTTTTATAGGTCCTATCCCTTCTCTTCTCATCCTTTTACTTTTCACATATTTGTAGAAGGCCTTGGGATTCTCCTTAATCCTACCAGCCAAGGCTTCTCATGACCCCTTCTGGCTCTCCTAATTTCCTTTTTAAGCTCTCTTCTATAAGCCTTATACTTCTCTAGATCCCCAACATCTCCTAGCTCTTTGAACCTTTTATACACCTTTCTTTTCTTCCTGACTAGGTTCACCACAGCCTTCGTGCACCACGGTTCCCTCAACCTACCAAAACCTCCTTATCTCACCGGAACGTTGTCGTGCAGAGCTCCAGACAACCATTCCTTGAATATCTGCCACCTTCCTTCTGTGCTTTTCCCCAAGAACACCTCCTTCCAGTTTATTCGCCCCAACATCTGCCTGATGTCTTCATATTTCCCCTTATTCCAGACAAACACCTTCCTAGCCTGCCTGATCCTATCCTTTTCCAATGCAAGGGTGAAGGAGATAGAATTATGATCTCCATCCCCAAGATGCTCTCCTACCGAGAGATCCATCACCTGTCCTGGTTCATTAGCTAGTACCAGGTCCAGTACAGCCTCTCCTCTCGTAGGCTTGTCCACGTGCTGTGTCAGGAAACCCTCCTGAACACACCTAACAAACTCCTCCCCATCCAAACCCCTTACCCTTGGGATATTCCAATCGATGTTCGGGAAATTGAAGTCTCCCATCAAACAACTCTGTTATTTCTACATCTCTCCAGTATCTGTTTCCCTATCTGCACCTCAACTTCCCTGTCACTATTGGGCGGCCTATAGAATACACCCAGCAACGTCACCGACCCTTTGCTATTCCTAACTTCCACCCACAGAGACTCCGTAGACATTCCCTCCTCGGTATCCACCTTCTCTGCAGCCATGACACTGTCCCTGATCAACAGTGCCACTCCACCACCTCTTTTGCCTCCCTCCCTGTCCTTCCTGAAGGATCTGAATCCCGGGACCTGTAGTACCCAGTCCTATCCTGAGACATCCAAGTCTCTGTAATGGCCACCACATCACAATCCCAAGCAGCAATCCACGCCCTAAGTTCATCCACCTTATTTACTACACTCCTGGCGTTAAAATAGACACAACTCAGTCCCTCAGACTGGGCATTTCCCTTCTCCCCCACTCGTCTAACCTGCCTCTCATCCTGCCTAGAGTCCTTCCCTACCTGGGAGCTAACTTCCTTGCTCCCAGTCTCCACATCACTATTCCCTCCCCCTAACCTTTCTAGTTTAAAGTCCCCCCAGTAGCCCTAGCCAGTCTTCCCGCCAAGATATTAGTCCCCCTGGGATTCAGGTGCCACCCGTCTTTGCTGTACAGGTCACACCTGCCCCTAAAGAGGTCCCAATGATCCAGGAACCGGAATCCCTGCGTCCCCTGCTCCAGTCCCTCAGCCACGTATTCAACCTCCACCTCATACTATTCCTGCTCTCACTCTCCCGAGGCGCAGGCAGTAATCCTGAGATTACTCAGATTACTGAGATTACATGAGGAGAAACTTTCTCACATTCACATACTATTACACTTACAGATGCTCATAGTCAAACTTAAACACTTTGATATCATGCACACACACGAATATACAGATATTGCTGTCTAGATCTGTGCATATGTTACTGAGAACAGATGGCTGTGATGGAAGGATCAATCCAAATTAGTCCTTTACTCGATGCTACTAACTTACAAGAAGCAATGCCTTTAAAGTATTCCAGCTATCTCTATTTATAGGAAAATCAATGTCATATGATTAATTTGCAATTCCCTTAATCACACTGTGATTATGTGTGGGTAGGGAGTCTAAAACTAGAGGGCGTAGATTTAAGTGAGAGAGGAGAGATACAAAAGGGTCCAGAGGGACAATTTTTCCATACATGGGGTAGTGAGTCTCTGGAACAAGCTGCCAGAGGTAGTAGTAGAGGTGGGTTCAATTTTGTCTTTTAAAAAGCATTTAGATAGTTATATGGGTGCAATGGGTATAGAGGGACATGGGCCAAATGCAGGCAATTGGGACTAGCTTAGTGGTTAAAAACTGGGCAGTATGGACAAGTGGGGCTGAAGGGCCTGTTTCCATGCTTAAACCTCTATGACTGTATGATTAATAGTACATTCACAATATAGACGCACGTGATTGATAGTATGTTCACAATATGCATGCACAAGTACATTCCTACATGTACACCCGCATAAGACCATAAGATATAGGAGCAGAATTAGGCCACTTAGCCCATCGAGTCTGCTCTGCCATTCAATTATGGGTGATATTTTTCTCATCCCCAGTCTGCCGCCTTTTCCCCATAACCACTGATCCCCTTACTGATGTGTTTTAAAGACACTGAATGACCCGGCCTCCACAGCCTTCTGCGGCAAAGAGTTCCACAGATTCATCACTCTCTGGTGGAAGAAATTCCTCTTCATCTCTATTTTAAAAGATCGTCCCTTTAGCCTGAGGTTGTGCCCTCTGGTTCTAGTTTTCCTTGATAGTGGAAACATCCTCTCCACGTCCATTCTATCCAGGACCTCACGGTACCCTGTAAGTTTCAATGAAATCTTCCCTCATCCTTCTGAACTCTAATAGTACAGAACCAGAGTCCTCAACTGTTCCTCATACGACAAGTTCTTCATTCTAGGGATCATTCTTGTGAGTCTCCTCTGGATTCTTTCCAAGGCTGGCACATTGCCTCCATTCCTCCTTCCAAATGCACAACCTCATATTTTTCCACATTGTATTCCATCTGCCACTTCTTTGCCCACTCTCCTAATCTGTCCACTGGCTGCAAGAAATCCAAGCACAGTGAAAAAACATGAATCAAAAATCAGGTTGAAGATCTTTCAGCGGATTAAAAGTTAAATCTCTGCAGATCAGACCATTCAGCCACTGGAGATGTATATATATATATATATATATATAGATTATATTTATATATCTACACGCACATATATACATATAGCGAGACAGAGAGACGCAGATATTATAAATACACACGTAGACCTGATTATAATTATATTCAAAAAAATTAATATATCAAATAATAGTGTAAGTCTAACGCCAATTCAGTAAAATTTGTCACTATTATAAGACTTTAAACAAAGAAATTAACACGTTCCCAAATGGTAAAAACACCCGGAAGCAGCTTATCGCTCCATTCCTGATTCAGCTATTCCAATTTAATGGCGGCGGCATCTCCCACAATGCAGAGCGAAAAGTGAAACCACTCAATCTGCGGTTCGCGGACAGCAATACGCAAGTGCAGACACGCCTGGGAAGCCGGCACCAGCACCAGCGCAGCGGCAACGTGAGGAGGCCGAGGAATCGCCAGACGCGGTACCGGGAGAGGGGGGGGGAGGGAAGGGGAAGAGGGGAGGGAGGGGAGAGGTGAGGAGGTGGGGGGAGGGGAGGGTACTCGAGGGGGGGGGGGAGGGGGGGGGAAGCGCTGTCTCAGTCCTAGTTGCCTAGATCTAATGTAAGCCTCTCACTTTTTCTTGATCAAGTCCTCAATCTCCCTGGTAAGCCAAGGTTCTCTAATCCTACCTTTCCCATCCTTCCTCCTTGCCAGCACATATCTTTCCTGCAGAGAGTTAGTTTTCCGTTGAAAGACTCCCACATGTACCTCGTCGACCTGCCCTCAAAAAGCTTATCCCAATCCGTATCTTTAAGATCTTGCCTAATCTGGCCGTATCTAGCCCTCCCCCAGTTAAATACCCTCCCGTTTGGGCCAGTCTCGTCCTTTTCCATTAATATCCTAAAGCAGACAGAGTTGTGATCACTATTTGACACCTGCTCTCCTACCTCGACGTCAACCATCTGCCCTGGCTCATTCCCCAGAACCAAATCCAGTATAGCCCCCTCTCTAGTCGGGCCATCCACATACTGCTCCAAGGACCCTTCCAAAACACACTGTACAAATTCCTCCCCATCCACTCCTACAGCCCTGGGCACACTCCAATCGACTCCAGGAAAATTGAAATCTCCCACCACTACCACCCTATTTTTCCTACACTTATCTAAAATGTCCCTGCATATCCCTTCTTCCGCAGCCTGCGGGCTGTTGGGCGGTCTGTAGTAAACACCCAACAGTGTAACCACTCCCTTCCTATTCCTCAACTCCACCCATAGAGACTCAATTCCTAAATCATCCATACCTCCCTCCCTCTGCACTGCTATGACATTGTCCTTAACTAATAAAGCCACTCCCCCGCCTCTCCTCACACCAACTCTGTCACACCTAAAACACTTATACCCTGGAATATTCAATTGCCAGTCTTGCCCCTCCTTTAACCACGTCTCGGTCACCGCCACCACGTCTAAACTCCTCATGAACATTATTGCCTTCAGCCACTCCCAGTTCCCGCTGTCCTCTCCGCCCCTAGGTTAGTAAGGCACGACCTACCCTTTCACAAAACCATGCTGACTATCCCCAATCATTCATTTCTCTCTAAATAACTATAAATCCTATCCCTAATTAATTCTCTCCAATACTTTGCCCACAACAGAAGTAAGACTCACTGGCCTATAATTCCCTGGAAAGTCTCTCTCCCTTCTTGAACAGTGGGACCACATTCGCTATCCTCCAGTCTTCCAGACTATACCCGTATATATAGAGGTTTAGAGCACTGACCCTCTGACAGTGCGGCGCTCCCTCAGCACTGACCCTCTGACAGTGCGGCGCTCCCTCAGCACTGACCCTCTGACAGTGCGGCACTCCCTCAGCACTGACCCTCTGACAGTGCGGCACTCCCTCAGCACTGACCCTCTGACAGTGCGGCACTCCCTCAGCACTGACCCTCTGACAGTGCGGCTCTCCCTCAGCACTGACCCTCTGACAGTGCGGCGCTCCCTCAGCACTGACCCTCTGACAGTGCGGCGCTCCCTCAGCACTGACCCTCTGACAGTGCGGCGCTCCCTCAGCACTGACCCTCTGACAGTGCGGCGCTCCCTCAGTGTGGTGTCTGCTGTGGGATTGGATTGCCAGTGACGTTTACTGGAGTACATACCAATGGGTGTGGCTTCACTCTGCATCTCTCCGCACACTCTCCATTGTTTGTCATTAACCTTCTTTACTTTGTCTAGCTTCTGGAGTTCGTACAGGCTGCGTTGGATTGAATTCTTGGGTATATCAAGTTCCCGAGAGAGGTTGAGTGCTGTTTTATCTTTCTCCCCACTCAGACACTGCAATATTTTCTGATGTAGATCTGCTGAGAGAGACAGGCTGAGTTTAAAAAGAACTTCCCGTGGGTCACACAGAGCGGCAACTGGATAAATCATTCCGAGAGACAGGAATAGAGCAACAGGGAGAGGGCATTCAGCTCCTTCAGTCTGTTACACAGGGGGAGGAAGAAGTTGCATTCAGCCCCCTTGAGCTGTTAGAACCATAGAAACTTACAGCTCAGAAACAGGCCTTTTGGCCCTTCTTGTCTGTGCCGAACATTTTTTGCCTGGTGCCACTGACCTGCACTTGGACCGTATCCCTCCACACCCCTCTCATCCATGAACCTGTCCAAATTTCTCTTAAATATTAGAAGTGAGCCTGCATTTACCACTTTTTCCAGCAGCTCATTTCACACTCCCACTACTCTCTGTGTGAAGAAGCCCCCCCAATATTCCTTTTAAACTTTTCTTCTTTCACCCTTAATCCATGCCTTCTGGTTTTTTCTCTCCCCTAGCCTCAGTGGAAAAAGCCTGTTTGAATTCACTCTATCTACATCCATCAAAATCTTCTTCACCTCTCTCAAATCTCCCCTCATTCTACTACGCTCCAGGGAATAAAGTCCTAACCTATTCAATCTCTCTCTGCAACTCAGCTTCTCAACTCCCGGCAACATCCTTGTGAACTTTCTCTGCACTCTTTCAATCTTATTTATATCCTTCCTGTAACTAGGTGACCAAAACTGTACACAATACTCTAAATTCAGTCTCACCAATGTCTTATATAACCTTACCATAACACCCCAACTTTTATACTCAATACTCCGATTTATAAAGGCCAATGTACCAAAAGCACTCTTTACAACTCTATCCACCACTTTTAGGGAATTCTGTACCTGTATTCCCAGTTCCCTCTGTTCAACTGCATTCTTCAGAGTCCTACCGTTTAGCCTGTACGTTCTACTTTGGTTTGTTCTTCCAAAGTGCGATCCCTCACACTTGTCTGTATTAAATTCCATTTGCCATTTTTCAGCCCATTTTTCTAGCTGGTCCAAATCCCTCTGCAGGCTTTCAAAACCTTCCTCATTGTCCACTAACCTCCAATCTTTGTATCATCAGCAATTTGCTGATCCAATTTACCACATTATCACTCCAAATCATTGATATAGATGACAAACAATAATGGACCCAACACTGATCCCCATGGCATACCACTAGTCACAGGCATCCACTTAGAGAAGCAATCCTCCACTACCACTCTCTGGCTTCTTCCATTGAGCCAATGTCTAATCCAATTTACTACCTCTCCATGTATTCCTAGCGACTGAACCTTCTTAACCAACCTCCCTTGTGGGACCTTATCAAAGGCCTTACTGACTTCCACTATGAAATGTACAGATAGCAAGGAATAGATCAGATGCTTGAGGAGTATAAAAAGTGCAAGAAGCTACTTAAGAGGGAAATCAGGAGGGCTAAAAGAAGACATGAGGTTGCTTTGGCAGACAGAGTGAAGGATAATCCTAAGAGCTTCTATAGGTATGTTAGGAGCAAAAGGATAGTGAGGCCAATTATAAAGGCTAATGTACCAAAAGCACTCTTTACACCTCTTGAAGAGCTTCTCTTCATCCACTTTCCTGGTAACCTCCTCGAAAAACTCTAATAGATTGGTTAAACATGACTTACCATACACAAAGCCATGTTGACTCTCTCTAATGAGTCCCCATCTCTCCAAATATTTATAGAACGTATCACACCTTCCAATAACTTGCCCACTACCGAAGTTAAACTTACTGGCCTAGAATTTCCCGGATTTCTTTTGGCAACTTTTTTAAACAATGGAACAACATGAGCCACCCTCCAATCATCCAGCAATCACCCTCCAATCTCCCGTCAATACTGACATTTTAAATATGTCTGCCAGGGCCCCTGCAAGTTCACTACTAGCCTCCCTCAAGGTCCATGAGAATATCCTGTCTGGTCCCGGGGATTTATCCACTCTGATTTGCCTCAGGACCGCTAGCACCTCTCCTCTTTAATCTGTAAAGGTTCCATGACGTCCCAACCTATTTGCCCAATTTCTGTAAACTCCATGCCCATTTCCTCAGTAAATACAGATGAAAAAAACCCATTTACTATCTCCCCCATCTCTTTTGGTTCCATACACAGTGTACCACTCTGCTCTTCAAGAGGTGTAAAGAGTGCTTTTGGTACATTAGCCTTTATAATTGGCCTCACTATCCTTTTGCTCCTAACATACCTATAGAAGCTCTTAGGATTATCCTTCACTCTGTCTGCCAAAGCAACCTCATGTCTTCTTTTAGCCCTCCTGATTTCCCTCTTAAGTAGCTTCTTGCACTTTTTATACTCCTCAAGCATCTGATCTATTCCTTGCTGTCTGTACATTTCATACAACTCTCTCTTCCTCTTAATCAGTGTTACAATCTCTCTTGAGAACCAAGGTTCCTTATTCCTATTTTGCCTTTAATCCTGACAGGAATATACAAACTCTGCACTCTCAAAATTTCTCCTTTGAAGGCTCCAACTTTCCATTTACATTCTTACCATAGAACAGCCTGTGCCAATCCACACTTCCCAGATCCCTTCTCATTTCATCAAATTTGGCCTTTTCAGTTCAGAACTTCAACCCGAGGACCAGATCTATCTTTATTCATGATCAGGTTGAAACTAATGGCATTATGATCACTGGGTCCAAAGTGTTCCTTCACACTCACATCCATCACATGCCCTAACTCATTTTCCAATAGGGGATCCAATATCGCATCCTCTGTAGTTGGCACCTCTATATACTGATGTAGAAAATTCTCCTGAACACATTTTACAAACTCTACCCCATCTAAACCTTTAACAGTATGCGAGTCCCAATCTATATGTGGAAAACTAAAATCTCCTACTAAAACAACTTTATGTTTGCTGCAGTTGTCTGCTATCTCTCTGCAGATTTGCTCCTCCAATTCTTGCTGACATTTGGTGGTCTATAATACAACCCCATTAATGTGGTCATACCTTTCCTGTTTCTCAGCTCCACCCATAGGGCCTCAGTAGACAATCCCTCTAAACTGTCCTGCCTGAACACTGCTGCAATATTTTCCCTGAGTAGCAATGCTTTTATCCTCTGCCTTTATCAAGTCTGAAACATCGGAACCCTGGAACGTTGAGCTGCCAGTCCTGCGCCTCCTGTAGCCAAGTTTCACTAATGGCCATAATGTCATAATTCCACGTGTCAATCTATGCCCTCAACTCATCTGCCTTCCTCACAATACTTCTGGCACTGAAATAGGCACACTTTAGAAGATTATTACCACCTCCTTTTTGTGATTTTGCATGAACTGTTAACATTGTTTATGTTCATCTCTGCTCCACTATCTGCTCTGGCACTCTGGTTCCCATCCCCTTGCAAATCTAGTTTAAACCCTCCCTAATAAACCTCCCTGCAAGTATATTGGTCCCCTTATAATTGAGGTGTAACCCATCTCTCTTGTACAGGTCCCACCTGTCCCAGAAGAGGTCCCAACGATCTAAAAATCTGACATCCTGCCCCTACACCAGTTCCTCAGCCACGTGTTCATCTGAATGAGCATCCTACTCTTACTGGCGTCTGGCACAAGTAACAATCCTGAGATTACTACTCTTGGGATCCTGGTTTTTAACTTGCTATCAAGCTCTCTATACTCACTCTTTAGGACCTCCACACTCTTTCTTCCTATGTCATTAGTACCGACATGTACCATGACATCTGGCTGATCACCCTCTCACTTCAGAATGCTGTGCACTCAATCAGAGACATCCCTGACCCTGGCACCCGGGAGGTAACAAACCACCTGAGAGTCTCTGTCACGACCACAGAACCTCCTGTCTGTACCTCCGACCATTACAGAGGAAGAGGAAGAGGAACAGGAGGAGGCCATTCAGCCCCTCGAGCCTATTACACAGGAACAACACCTTTCAGCCCCTCCTTCCTTCTAACACCCCTCCCTCCCTCACTCCCCCTTGCCAAGCTACCCCTGCTTTCTCTCCCCTCTTCCCCACCCCACCATCTCCCTCCCCTTTCTCTCCCTCCTCTTCCCCTCCCCATGTCTTCTTATCCCTCTTCCTCCATTCCCTCCCCCTTCTCTCCCCTATTTCCTCCCCTCCCTTTCCTCTACCTCCTCCCCATTCTCCTCCTCCTCCCCCCTCCACATTCTCCTCCTCTCACCCCCTTGTTCCCCCCATCATCCTTCTTCCCCCAACTCACCTCCTCCTCCCCCACTCCCCTATGCCTTCCCCATTTCCTATTTCCCTCCTCTTCCCCCACTCCCCTCCCTCCTTCTTCCCCCTCCCCTTCCCCATCCCTCCCCTCCTCCTCCCTCCCCCTCACCCCCTTTCCCCATCTCCTTCCCTCCCCCCTCTCTTCCCTCCCCATCCCCCCCCTCCCCTCCCCCTCCCCCTTCCCCTCTCCTCACCCCCTCCCCCCTCCTCTCCTCCTCCCCCTCCCCCTCCTCCCCCTCCTCCTCCTCCTCCCTCTCCTCCTCCCCCCTTCCCCCCTCCGCTTTCCCCCTCCTTTCACCCCTTCCTCGCTCATCTCCTCTCCCCTTTCCCCCCTTTCCCCCCTCCCCGCCTCCCCCCTGTTTCCCCCCGCTCCCCTTCCCCCTCCCCCCTCTCACCCTTTGCTCCCTCCTTCCCCTGTTCCCGTCCCCCCCTCCCCCCTCACTCTCCCTTTCCCCCCTCCCCCCTCTCTGTCCCTCTCGCCCTCTCCCCCCTCCCCCCCTCTCCTCTCCCCTTTCCCCCACTCCCTCTCCCCTATTCCCCCCTCCCCTCTCCCCCTTTCCCCTCCCCCCCCTCCTCCCTCTCCCCTTCCCCACGCCCCCTCTCCCCTTTTCCCCTCACCGCCCCTCCTCCCCTTTTTCCCCCCGCCCCCCTCCCCCTCCTCCCGTCTCCCCCCCTCTCTCACTCCCCCCTCCCTCCCTCCTACCTCCCTCCCTCTTTCCCCCCTCCTCCTCTCCCCTCCTCCCTCTCCCCTTTCCCACCCTCCTCCCTCTCCCCCCTCCTCCCTCTCCACCCTCCTCCCTCTGCCCCCTCCCTCTCCCCCTCCTCCCCCCACCTCCTCCCTCTCCCCCTCACTACCTTCTCTTCCCCCGCCTCCGCCCTCTCCCCCCCCTCCTCCCTCTCCCTCTCCCCCGTCACCATCCTCTCCCCCCTCTCCCCCCGCTCCCTCCCCCTCCCCCTCTCCCCTCTCCCCCCTCCTCCGCTCTCCCCTCTCCTCCTCTCCTCTTTTTTCCCCCCCTCCTCTCCCCCTTCCTCCCTCTCCCCACTGGCCCCCCCTCCTCCTCTCCCCCTCCCACCCTCCTCCCTCTTCCCTCTCCCTCCTCCTACTCCTCCTCTCCCCTCCTCCTCCCTCTCCCTCTCCCCCCCCTCCTCCCTCTTCCTCCCCTCCTACCTCCTCTCCCCCCCCCCTCCTCCCTCTCCCCGCTCCTCCTCTCCCCCCCTCCTCCCTCTCCCTCTCCTCCGCTCTCCCTCCCCCTCCTCCCTCTCCCTCTCCTCCCTCTCCCCCCCTCCTGCCTCTCATCCCTCTCCCCCCTCATCCCTCTCCCCCCCCTCCTCCCTCTCCCCCCCTCCCCCTCTCTCCCCCCCTCCACCCTCTCCTCCTCTCCCCCGCCTCCTCCCTCTCCCCCCCTCTTCCCCTCTCCCATCTCCCCCCCTCCTCCTCTCCCCCCCTCCTCACTCTCCCCCCCTCCTCCCTCTCGCCCTCCCTCCTCCTCTCCCCCCCTCCTCCCTCTACTCCCCTCTCCCCCCTCCTCCATTCCCCCTCTCCTCGCCTCTCGCCCCCTCCTCCTCTCCCCCTCTCCCCCCTCCCCCACACTCCTCCCTCTCCCACTCTCCCCCCCTCCTCCCCTCTCCCCCCCTCTCCCCTCTCCCTCCCTCCTCCCCCTCATCCCCCCCTCCTCCCCTCTCACCCTCTCCTCCTCCCTCTCCCTCACTCCCACCACCTTTTTTTCCCCCCTCCTCCCTGTTCCCCCCCTCCGCCCTCTCCCCTCTTCCCCTCCCCCTCCTCACCTCTTCACCCCCTCTCCCCCCTCTGCCCTCTCCTCTCCCCCGCCACCCTCTCCCCCCCTCCTCCCTCTCGCCCCGCTCCCCCCCCTCCTCGTCCCGCTCCCACCCCCCCCCCTTCCTCCCTCTCCCCCCCTCCCCCTCTCCCCCCTCCTCCCTCTCCCCTCTCCCCCCCTCCTCCCTCTCCCCCTCTCCCTCTCCCCCCTTCCTCCCTCTCCCCCCCTCCTCCCTCTCCCCTCTCCCCCCCTCTCTCTCCCCCTCGCTATCCCCCCCTCCTCCCTCTCCCCCCCTTCCTCTCCCTCCCCCCCTCCCCCCCTCCCCCTTTCCCCCTCCTCCTTTTCCCCCTCCGTCCTCTCCCCTTTCCCCTCCGCCCTCTCTCCCCTTTTCCCCCCTCCGCCCTCTTCCACCCCTTTTTCGCCCCTCCGCCCTCTCCCCTTTCCCCCCTCCTCCTCCTCGCCCTCCTCCCTCTCCCCTTTTTCCCCCTCCTCCCGTCCCCTTTGCCCCCCTCCTCCCTCCGCCCTTTTCCCCCCTCCTCTCCCTCTCACCCTTTCCCCCATCCTCCTTCTCCCCTTTTCCCCCTCCTCCCTCACCCCCTTTCCCCCTCCTCCCTCTCCCTCTCCCCTTTCCCCCCTCCTCTCTCTCCCCTTTCCCCTCCTCCTCTCCCCTTTCCCCCCTTCTCCCTCTCCCCCCCTCCTCCCTCTCCCCTCTTCCCCCCTCCTCGCCTCTCCCCCTTCCCCCCTCCGCCCTCTCCCCTCCTTCCCCCCCCCTCCTCCCCTCTCGCCCTCTTACCCCCTCCTCCCTCTCCCCTCTCCCCTCTTCCCCCCTCATCCCTCTCCCTCTCCCCCCCTCCTCCCTCCCCCTCTCCACTCCCCCCCTCGATCCTCCTCCCCTACTCCCCCCCTCCTCCTCTCCCCTCCTCCCTCTCTCCCCCCCTCCTCCTCTCCCCCCCTCCTCCCTCTCCCCCCGTCCTCCCTCTCCCCCCCCCTCCTCCTCTCCCCTCTCCCCCCTCCTCCCTCTCCCCCTCCTCCCCTCCTCCCTCTCCCCTCTCTCCTCTCCCCCTCCTCCCTCTCCCCTCTCCCCCCTCCTCCCTCTCCCCCTCCTCCCTCTCCCCCTCCCTCCTCTCCCCCCTTTTTCCCCCTCCTCCCTCCTCCATCGTCCCCTCCTCCCTTTTCCCCCCCGTCCGCCCTCCTCCCCTTTTTCCCCCCTCCGCCCTCTCCCCCTTTTCCCCCCTCCGCCTCCTCCCCTTTTTTCCCCGCTCCGCCCTCTCCCCTCCTTTTCCCCCTCCGCCCTCCACCCTTTTCCCCCTCCGACCGCCCCCGTCCGCACCTCTCGCCTGGCTTATCTACCAGGCCAGGGTCCCTTTCTTCGAGACTGAATGGGTCCACAGTCCCAAGGGAAACAGCACCCTTTTCCTTTCCCCTCCGCCCTCTCCCCTTTTTCCCCCCTCCGCCCTCTCCTTTTCCCCCCCTCCTCCCTCTCCCCCTCCTCCCTCTCTCTTCTTCTCCTTTCCCCGCGTTGTCTGCTCCTTGCTCTTCTTCCCTTGCCTCTCGGGCTCTTCCTTGCCTCCTCCCTCTCTCTCTGCTACAGCTCCTCAACTCGACCTATCGTCTCTGTCTCTTACTTCCTCGCTGTTCTCATCTCTTCTTGGCTTCACCTTCCATCTTCTCTCCCTCTCTTCGTTTAGCTCATATACTCTCTCTCTTTTCTCCCTCAATCATTTCTACTCTTACCTTCTCTTCTCTCTCTACTGCCCTCTATCTCACTCGTTATCGCTCTCTCTTCTCTCACCAAATCACTCTAACCTTTTCTTACCTTGCTACTCTATCTCATAATCTGTGCTATCTACTCTCCCTCTCCCGGCTCCACCAGCCACACACTTCCAACCGCGCCCGAACCCTCCTCCCTTTTCCCTCCTCCCTCTCCCCCTTTTCCCTCCTCTCCCTCTCCCTTTTCCCCCTCCTCCCTCTCCCCCTTCCTCCCTCTCCCCTTTTCCCCTCCTCCCCTCTATCCTTTTTCCCCTCCTCCCTCTCGCCCTTTTCCCCCTCCTCCACCCTCGCCCCCTTTCCATCCTCCTCTCCCCTTTTCCCCCCTCATCCCTCTCTCCCCTTCCCCCCGCCTTCCCTCTCCCCCCTCCTCCCTCTCCACTCCTCCCCCTTTTCCCCTCCTCCTCTTCCACCTTTCCCCTCCCTCCCTCTCACCCTTTTCCCCCTCCTCCCCTCTCTCCCCCTTTCCCTCCTCCTCTCCCCTTTTCCCCCTCCTGCCCTCCCCCTTTTCCCCCTCTCCCCTTTTCCCCCCTCCTCCCTCTCCCCTTTTGCCTGCCCCCTCCTCCCTCTCTCCCTGTGCCCGCTCCTTCCCTCTCCCCTTTTCCCCTCCTCCCTCTCCCCCTCTCCCTCCTCCCCCCTTTTCCCCTCCTCCCTCTCCCCTTTTTCCCCCTCCTCCCTCTCCCCTTTTCCCCCTCCTCCCCTCTCCCCTTTTCCCCTCACCGCCCTCTCCCTTTTCCCCCTCCTCCTCTCCCCTTTTCCCCCTCCTCCTCGCCCCTTTTCCCCCTCCTCCTCTCCCCTTTTCCCCTCCTCCTCTCACCCTTTTCCCCCTCTCCCCTCTCCCCTTTTCCCCGCTCCTTCCCCTCCCCCTTTTCCCCCCTCCTCCCTCTCCCTCCCCTTTTCCCCTCCTCCCTCTCCCCTTTTCCCCCCTCCTCCCTCTCCCCTTTCCCCCCTCCTCCCTCTCCCCTTTTCCCCGCGTCCTCCCTCTCCCCTTTTCCCCTCCCCTCCTCCTCTCCCCTTTTCCCCCCTCCTCCCTCTCCCCTTTTCCCCCTCCTCCCTCTCCCCTTTTCCCCCATCCTCCTCTCCCCCCTCCCCTTCCCCCTCCCTCCTCTCCCCTTCCATTTTCCCCCCCTCCTCTCCCTTTTCCCCCTCCTCCCTCTCCCCCTCCTCCCTCATCCCTCTCCCCTCCTCCTTTTCCCTCCTCCTCTCAACCCTTTTCCCTTTCCCCTCCTCCCTTCTCCCCTTTTCCCCCTCCTCCTCTCGCCCCTCCTCCCTCTCACCCTTTTCCCTCAAAAAACATCCCTCCCTCCCCTTTCCCCCCTCCTCCCTCTCCCCCTTTTCCCTCCTCCCGCTCCCTTTTCCCTCCTCCCTCTCCCCTTTTCCCCTCCTCCCTCTCACCCCTCCTCCCCTCCTCCCTCTCCCCCTCCTCCCCTCTCCCTTTTCCCCCTCCTCCCTCTCCCCCCTTTTCCCCCTCCTCCCTCTCCCCTTTCCCCTCCTACCTCTCCCCTTTTTCCCCTCCTCCTCTCCCCGGTTTCCCCCTCTCCCCTTTTCCCCCTCCTCCCTCTCCCCCTTTTCCCCCTCCTCCCTCTCCCCCTTTTCCCCCTCCCTCTCCCCTTTTCCCCTCCTCCTCTCTCCCTTTTCCCCCTCCTCCTCTCCCCCTTTTCCCCCTCCTCCCTCTCCCCTTTTTCCACTCCTCCTCTCCCCTTTTCCCCTCCTCCTTCTCCCCTTTTCCCCCTCCTCCCTCTCTCCCCTTCTCCCCCTCCTCCGCTCCCCTTTTTCCCCATCCTCCCTCTCCCCTTTTCCCCCTCCTCCTCTCCCCTTTTCTCCCCCTCCTCCCTCTCCCCTTTTCTCCCCCCTCCTCCCTCTCCCCTTTTCCCCCCTCCTCCCGCTCCCCTTTTCCCCCCTCCGCCCTCTCCCCCTTTTCCCGCCCTCACTCCCTCTCCTCCTTTTCCCCCCTCCTCGCCTCTCCCCCCCGTCCTCCCTCTCGTAGTCCCCCCTTTTTTTATTCCCCCTCCTCCCTCTCCCCTTTTCCCCCCCCTCCTCCCTCCTCCCTTTTCCCCCCTCCTCCCTCTCCCCTTTTTCCCCCCCCCTCCTCCCTCTCACCCTTTTTCCCCCCTTCCTCCTCTCCCCTTTTTCCCCCTCCTCCCTCTCGCCCGTTTCCCCCTCCCTCCCTCTCCCCCTCCCCTTTCCCCCCTCCCTCTAGCTCTCACCCTTCCCCTTTCCCCTCCTCCCTCTCCCTCTTTCCCCCCATCCTCCCTCTCCCCTTTCCCCCCTCCTCCCTCTCTCGCCCTTTCCCCTCCTCCCTCTCCCCTTTTTCCCCCTCCTCCTCTCCCCTTTTCCCCCCTCCCTCCCTCGTCCCCTTTTTCCCCCTCCTCCCTCTCCCCTTTTCCCCCTCCTCCCTCTCCCCCTCCCCTTTTCCCCCCCTCCCTCTTCCCCTTCCCCCTTTCCCCCCTCCTCCCTCTCCCCTTTTCCCCCTCCTTCCTCCCTCTGCCTCCCCTTTCCCCCTCCTCCCTCTCCCCTTTCCCCCCTCCTCCCTCTCCCCTTTTCCCCCTCCTCCCTCTCCCCCTCACCTTTCCCCCCCCTCCCTCTCCCTTCCCCTTTCCTTCCCCCCTCCTCCCTCTCCCTTTTCCCCCTCCTCCCTCTCCCCTTTTCTCCCTCCTCCCTCTCGCCCTTTCCCCCTCCTCCCCCTCTCGCCTCCCTTTCCGCCCCTCCCTCTCCCCTCCCCTTTATCCCCCCTCCTCCCGTCTCCCCTTTCCCCCTACACTCCTCTATCCCCTTTCCCCCTCCTCCCTCTCCCCTTTCCCCCCCTCCCTCTCCCCTTCCCCTTTCCCCCCTCCTCCCTCTCCCCTTTTCTCCCCCCTCCTCCCTCTCCCCTTTTCTTCCCCCCTCCCCCTCCCCCCTCCCCTTTCCCCCCCTCCCTCTCCCCTTCCCCTTTCCCCCCTCCTCCTCTCACCCTTTCCCCCCTCCGCCCTCTCCCCTTTCCTCCCCCCCTCCTCTCCCCTTCCCCCCTCCCCTCTCCCCTTTTCCCTCCACCTCCTCCCTCTCCCCTTTTTCCCCTCCTCCCTCTCCCTTTTCCCCCTCCTCCCTCTCCCCCTACCCTTTCCCCCCTCCTCTCCCCTTCCCCTGTCCCCTCCTCCCTTCCCCCTTGTTCCCCCTCCTCCCTCTCCCCTTCCCCCTCCTCCCTCTCCCCTTTTCCCCCTCCTCCCTCGCCCCTTTTCCCCCTCCCTCCCTCTCCCCCTCCCCTTTCCCCCCCTCCTCTCCCCATTCCCATTCCCCTCTCGCCCTCCTCCCTCTCCCCCTTTTCCTCCCCTTACCTTTCTGTTTCCTGGTGAACCTGTTCACGAACAGAAATGAAACTGAAAATAGAATTTGCCAAACATCGAAACCAGACAATTAATTCCTTCAGATCAAACTGGCAGGCTGTTCTCAGATAATCCCCAATCACTGGACCCACAGTACTCACTCTGTCTCTCCCTCTGTGTTTCTCTCTTTGTCCCGTTCTTTCACTCAAACTCTACTGGTGTCCTTCTCGGTTTCACACTCTCTTTGCCACTCTCTCTCCCTCATTTTCTTCCTTCTTTCTCTTCCCATCTCTCTGTTTGACTCTCTATTTCTTTCTCTGCCTCCCTCTCTCTCCCCAGTTTGGTGTCTGAAGCAGTTTGCTGTGTTAGCCCCACAGCTCCTCACACATCCCCATACTATCACATGAGGGCAATGGCACAGACTTAGCAGTCACTGTAAAACCCAAACATCCCTCACTGGCTGCACTCAGAGTGAACTGACCTGAACCTGTGGCTTCAAAGGGAGTTCCAGCTTCTTGTTGCATCCTGCTGCACTGTCGGAATGACTGAGAGAGCACTGGCAAGGATGCAATAACCGACTGAGAACACACCCTCCCTGACTGAGAACATACCCCTCCCCCAGTGAAAACACACACCCTCCCCCAGTGAGGACACACTCCCTTCCCCCAGTGGGAACACACCACCCCTCTCCCTCTCTGTCCCAGACAAAACAATCCCAGCCTCTCTCCTTCCACCTCAGATGCTCCATCCCAGTCTCCACCCTGGTGAATCTCGTCTGTAGCCGCTCTGGAGAGTGAGGGGCTTTGAGTGGGCTACTTGTTTAGAGTCAGTAGGATAATGATGGGGTAGAATAGTCTCCTCCAGCAGCTGCATGGTTTCCTGACAGCTTACTACCATCTGGACAGAAAGAGGCAGCGTGCAGTTGAGTTAAACTTTATTCAGATCCACACATACAGGCCATTATATACGGATGATGGTATTATCATAACTTCCCAATTGGAGACATGCGGACTTCTCGCCAGCCCATCCATGGCTTCTTCTCAGCTGATCTCTTTGGGCTGGGGATCTTTATTCCTGTGGGATTTGGGATGCAGGAAAGTACAGAGATTCCATCCCCACCCCTAATACGCCAGGTCAATGTAACAGGGTGGAGGGGAAAGGTAATGCACGGATGATAAGACCAATCACATATCCAGGGGACCCCCAACCCTTCACGCACAGAGACGGGAACAGGAGGAGGCCATTCAGCCCCTCGAGCCTGTTACACAGGAACAGAAGGAGGCCATTCAGCCCCTCGAGCCTGTTACACAGGAACAGGAGGAGGCTAATCAGCCCCTCGAACCTGTTACACAGGAACAGAAGGAGGCCATTCAGCCCCTCGAGCCTGTTACACAGGAACAGGAGGAGGCTAATCAGCCCCTTGAACCTGTTACACAGGAACAGGAGGAGGCCATTCAGCCCCTCGAGCCTGTTACACAGGAACAGGAGGAGGCTAATCAGCCCCTCGAGCCTGTTACACAGGAACAGGAGGAGGCCCCATTCAGCCCCTCGAGCCTGTTACACGGCAACAGGAGGAGGCCATTCAGCCCCTCGAGCCTGTTACACAGGAACAGGAGGAGGCCAATCAGCCCCTCGAGCCTGTTACGCAGGAACAGGAGGAGGCCAATCAGCCCCTCGAGCCTGTTATGCAGGAACAGGAGGAGGCCAATCAGCCCCTCGAGCCTGTTATGCAGGAACAGGAGGAGGCCAATCAGCCCCTCGAGCCTGTTACACAGGAACACGAGGAGGCCGATCAGCCCCTCGAGCCTGTTACACAGGAACAGGAGGAGGCCGATCAGCCCCTCGAGCCTGTTACACAGGAACAGGAGGAGGCCAATCAGCCCCTCGAGCCTGTTATGCAGGAACAGGAGGCTATTCAGCCATTCAATTAGATTGTGTTTTTTTAAGATACATGTCCATTTATCTGCCTGTACCCCACAAATGGTGGCAAAAATCTCTGATTGTGAGACTGGGATTGATTGATATTTGTGGAAGGAGCTCCTGAGACTGTCACTTTCCCCTCTCCACATCTCGATCACTCCATCACTAACATTTCTACTCTACCCTCCCAATGTCCCAATCACTGCATTCCCACCTCAGGCAAATTCTACATTTATTCATTTATGGTTGGTGGGGAGAGAGTCACTGGCTGGACCAGAATTTATTGCCCATCCCTAACTGCCCCTCAAGAAGGCAATGGGTCAGCTGCTATCTTCAACTCACTGAAGTCCCAATGTGTGGTGTAGGTACACTCACAGTGCTGTTAGGGAGGAAGTTCCAGGATTGTTATTGGACATCAGTCAGTCCGTGTGGAGAGAGAGTTTCAGAAGGTTACAACTTCTCCCTCTCTTCTCTCCATATTTCTGGGTGAATTAGTCATGCTAAATTTTCCCTCAGTATTAACCGGACAGGTGTGGAATGTGGCAACTAGGGGATTTTCATAGTAACTTCACTGCAGTATTAACGCAAGCCTACTTATGACACAGGCAAACTTTAAACACAGTCTCCCTCTCTCCATCTCCTCTCCCTCTCTTTCCTCTATCTCCCCGTCCCGGCCTCTCGCCCTCTCCCCGTCCCCTCGCCTTCTCCCCGTCCCCGGCCTCTCGCCCTCTCCCCGTCCTCTGTGTCTCTTTCTCTCTCTTCCCGTCCTGTTTCCCCCCCCACCTCTGTCCCTCTCTCTCCCTGACCTCTGTCCCTCTCTCTGCCTGCCCTCCGTCTATCCCCTCTCCTTCTATCCCCTCTTCCCCTCTCTCTGCCTCCCCATGTATCCCCCTTCCCCTTCTATCTTCTCCCTACTGTCTCCCATCCTCTCTCTGTCCCCCTTCTCTCTGTCTCCCCCTCCCTCCTCTCTCTGTCTCCCCCTATCTCTGCCTCACCCTTCTTCCTCTCTCTATCTCACTCGCCACCCCCGTCTCTCCCTCGCCCCCTCTCCAGTTCAAAGCTCCTTCTTCTCTTGCTCTGGGCTCCTGGGAATATGTCCTGCTTGCTGTCTTTCTTCACTCATTCTGCCAACTGAGCTCCTGGTCCCTACTTCACCTCTTCCCCATTTCCTTTCCTCTGCAGACTCAGTATGAAGACATGCCCCTGTCAAACCTACTGGTGGAGGATTTTTATCTGGAGTATTGTGCACTGTTTTGTCCTGTACTTGAGGAAGAATGCAGTGGTGTTGGCGGCAGTTCAGAGGAGGTTCACTAGATTGATTCCAGAGATGAGGGGTTTGTTTTATGAAGGGAAATTAAATGGTTTAGGCCGATACTCTGGAATTTAGAAGAATGAGGGGAGATCAAATTGAGATAGTTAAGATGATAAAAGATATGGATAAAGTAGACATGGAGTGGATTCTTCCACTTGTGGGACATTCTAGGATGAGAGGTCATAATTTTAGGATAAGCGACAGCAAATTTAAAATAGAGTTGAGGAGAAACTACTTTTCCCAAAAGGTTACGAATCTATGGAATTCACTACCTCAAGGTGCGATGGATGCTGGGACAGTGAGTAAATTTAAGGAGGAGTTAAACAGATTTTTAATTGGGAATGGGTTTAATGGAGAGAAGGCAGGAAAATGGGGATGAGGAAAATATCAGGCATGATCGAATAGCGGAGTGGACTCGATGGGCTGATTAGCCTAATTCTGCTCTTATATCTTATAAACTACAAGGCAGATCTCAAGGTCACTGCCTGGGATGAAGAGGGGGGACAATCTCAGGGGTCACTGCCCGGGGTGAAGGGTCAGCAGTGGAGGGGGACAATCTCAGGGATCACTGCCCGGGGTGAACGGGGGGGACAATCTCAGGGGTCACTGCCCGGGGTGAAGGGTCAGCAGTGGAGGGGGGACAATCTCAGGGCACTGCCCGGGGTGAATGGGGGGGGACAATCTCAGGGGGGGGGGGACAATCTCGGGGGTCACTGCCCAGGGTGAAGGGTCAGCAGTGGAGGGGGACAATCTCAGGGGTTACTTGGGGGGGACAATCTCAGGGGTTACTTGGGGGGGACAATCTCAGGGGTCTCTTGCCTGGGGTGAAGGAGGGGACAATCTCAGGGGTCACTGCCTGGGGTGAAGGGGGGGGCGACATCTCAGGGGTCACTGCCTGGGGTGAAGGGGGGGGGGAAATCTCGGGGTCACTGCCTGGGTGAAGGGTCGGCAGCAAAGGGGGGGGAACAATCTCAGGGTCACTGCAGGAGTGAAGGGGGGGGGGGAACAATCTCAGGGGTCACTGCCCGGAGAAGGGTCAGCAGCAAAGGGGGGGAACAATCTCAGGGTCACTGCCAGGGGTGAAGGGGGGGGGGGGAACAATCTCAGGGGTCACTGCCCGGGAGAAGGGTCAGCAGTTGAGGGATATGATTCCCACAGCTATCTGGATTGCAGTTCCTCACACCCCACACCCTGTAAGGACTCTCTCCCTTTCTCTCAGTTCCTTAACCTCCACCACTTCTGTTCCCATGATGCCATTTTCCAAAGTGGCGCTGCTGCTGTCTCTTATTTCATCCTTAACTGTGGCTTTCCACCAACTGTGGTTGACAGGTTCTCAACTCTGTCTCACCCCTTCCCTGAGGTGCTACTCCCACCACCTCCCTGAGTCACTGCCCTCATCCCCCTCCCCCGGGCCACTGCCCTCATCCCCCTCCCCCCCGGCCACTGCCTCATCCCCTCCCCCCGGGCCACTGCCTTCATCCCCCTCCCCCCCGGGCACTGCCCTCATCCCCCTCCCCCTCGGGCCACTGCCTCCATCCCCCTCCCCCTCCCCCCGGTCACTGCCCTCATCCCCCTCCCCCCGACCACTGCCCTCACCCCCTCCCCCTCCCCTGGGCCACTGCCCTCACCCCCTCCCCCCGGCCACTGCCCTCACCGCTCCCCCTTCCCCGGGCCACTACCCTCACCGCCTCCCCCGGGCCACTGCCTCACCGCCTCCCCCTCCCCCGGGCCACTGCCCTCACCGCCTCCCCCTCCCCCGTGCCACTGTCCTCACTGCCTCCCCCTCCCCTGGGCCACTGCCCTCACCCCCTCCCCCTCCCCCGGGCCACTGCCCTCACCCGCTTCCTTTCCTTCCCGAACCTGGATAGGCTTCCCCTTCGTCCTCATTTTTCACCCATGAATCTCCGCATTCAAAGGATCATCTCGGCCATTTCCACCAATGCAAGAACGATGCCACCACTCAAATATCTTCCTCTCAGCACCCCCTCAGCCACCCGCAGGGACTGCTCTCTCTGAGACAGCCAGCTCCACCCAACACTTCACCCCCTGCCCAAAGCATCTTCCTGTGCAATTGTAGAAGGTGTTACAGCTGCCCCTTTACCTCCTCCCTGCTCACTGTCCCAGGTACTAAACACCCTTTTTAGGTGAAGTAACACTTCCCCTGCACCTCCTTCAATCTGGTCTATTGCATTCGCTGCTCCCAACACAGCCTACTCTACACCAGAGAGACTAAGCGCAGACTGAGTGACCCATCTGTAAGCAGGACCCAGAGCCTGCCAGCCCGCTCTCCTGTCCTTAGTCTCTTGCAACGTTCCAGTGAACTGGAGGAACAGAATCTCATCTTCCAATTGGACACTTTACAGCCTTCCGGACCAAACACTGAATTCAACAACTTCACAGCTCTCTCCTCCACCCTCCCCTCATTTCCATTAAATCATAGGATGTCAGGCATGGAGACAGGCTCTTCAGCCCAAACTGGTCCATGCTGACCACAAAGCCCATCTAAGCTAACCCATTTGACCCAGATCCCATTAAACCTTTTCTATCCAAATTCTATCCATGTATCTGTTCAAATAGCTTTTAAATGTTGCTAATGTCCCTGCCTCAACCATTTCCTCCAGCAGTTCATTCTACATACGTACCATCCTCTGTGTAAAATTATTCCTCCTCAGCTTCACATTCATTCTTTCCCCTCTTAACGTGAATCTATACCCTCGAGTTCTTGATTCCCCAACCCTGGAAAAAAGGACTGAGTGCATTCACCCTATCCAAACCGCTCATGATCTTAAACACTTTTATAAGATCACTGCTCAGTCTCCTATGCTCCAAAGAAGTCTATCCAATCTCTCCTTATAACTCAGTCCCTTGAGTCCTCGCAACATCCTTGTAAATCCCTTCTGCACTCTCTCTCCAGTTTAATAATATCTCTCCAATAGCAAGGTGACCAAAACCGAACACAGTATTCCAGATGTGGCCTCACCAACGTGCTGTACAACAGCAACATAACTTCCCAACTCCTACACTCAATGCCCCGACTGATGAAGGCCAGCATGCCAAAAGCCACCTTCACTGCCCTATCTACCTATGACTCCACATTTAAAGAACCATGCACTTGGATTCCAAGGTCCTTCTGTCTCACAAAACTCCCTAAGGTCCCACTATTCACCATGTAAGGTCTACCTGGATTTGACTTTCCAAAACGTAACACTGCACACTTATCTGTATTGAACTCCATTTGCCATTTCTCAACCCACTTCTCCAGCTGATCCAGATCTTGCTGCAATTTTTCATAACTTTTCTGTCTACAATACCACCTATTTTAACGTCATCTGCAAACTTATTGATCACGCCTTATACATTCTCATCCAAATCATTGATATAGATAACAAACAGCAATGGGATCAGCATTGACCCCTGAGGCACACCACTACTCACAGACTTCCAGACCGACAAGCATCCTTCCACCATTATCCTTTGCTTCTTTCCATCAAGCCAATTGTATATCCAACACATCAACTCTCCCTGGATTCCATGTGATCTAACCTTCCAGAACAGCCTACCACGTGGAACTTTATCAAAGGCCTTACTGAAGTCCTACCGCCCTGCTCTCAGCAATTTCATCCCTTGCCTCTCTCACTATTCTGGGGTATATCCCATCAAGCCCTGGAGACTTGTCTATCCTAATGTTTCTCAACAACCCCAATACGTCCTTCTTTTTGATCTCAACATGACTCAAATTATTTACACATCCTACCCCATCCACCAAGTCTTTCTCTTTGGTGAATACTGATGCAAAGAACTCATTTAATACATCGCCCATTCCCTCTGGTCCCTGTCCCTGAGTGGGCCAATCCTCTCCCTGGCTACCGTCTTGCTCTTTCTGGACACACTTAACAAATTCCACTCTGTCTAAGCCCTGAGCACTATGGCAGTCCCAGCCTGTGCTGGGAAAATTAAAATCCCGTCCTGTAACAGACCTATTACTCTTGCAAGTCTCCTCAATCTCCCTGCATATTTGTTCTTCTAATTCTCGTTGACTACGTGGGGGTGTATAGTATAATCCCAATAAGGTCCCTTTCTTACTTCTTAGTTCCATCCACAAAGTCTTGTTGGAGGATCCTTTGGTTATTTCATCTCTAACATCGTGATGCTCTCCCTCCTCCTCTTCCAGCGCCTCTGTCCTGACTATAGTATCTGTACCCTGGAACATTGAGCTGCCAGTCCTGTTTCAGTAATTGCTATAATATCCCAGTCCCACGTACCCATCCACTCCCTGAGTTCACCTGCCTTGCCCATCAGCCGTCTTATATTGAATCGGTGCAGTTTAATGCAGCAGGTTTTGCCCGTTCTCTGCATTGCTGCTGCTTATTGTGTCTATTCAGCTTGCCTTTGTTGAGTTCAGCATCTTCTACCAGCTCCTCAATTTTTGCTGAGGATCCCACCCCCTCCATTGCGCCCAGTTTCAAATATATTTTACAGTTTCATTTCTTCCATTGATTTGTTTTTCAATTCTCCCTTTTTTAATAGTTCCCCTTTCGATCTTTATTCCCATACCACCATCTCGTTCTCCCTCCACCCCACTAGGGCTATCTCAGGTTGTTCTTGAACACTGTATTTCTGTTCTGCCATTCACACATTCTGATCTCTCAATGTGCTGCTATCCAATTCTCAGCCACAATCATCACATTCTCTTTGTCAATCTCTGCCGTCTCCACCTATCACTGACCCTCTGTCTAGCCACCACCCCCCTCCAACAACAGTATAAAACTCATCCTGTCTCCAAATGCCATTCAGCCCATTGAGCACAATCCCATCCAGCCCCTATTTCTGGAACCCCACACCTTTACCCTGCTAACCCACCTGACACTGGAGTCAATTTAACATGGCCAATCCAATTCGAGTTATCCAGGCTCAAAACGTTGGCCCAATTCTCTCTCCCACAGAAGCTTCCATATCTTCCAGAATATTCTGTTCGTGTTCTAGCATCTGCAGTAACTTGCTGCCCTATCTCTGGTGTTTAGCAATAATACCAGTGTCTCACTGTGATTTAACCCTCACATCCTCAGCATCTTCCTAGAAGATTTGCACAAACTGTCCCACCCACCTCCAAGAGCAGTTGGATGCCCACTCTCCACCATCCACCTCCCTCCCCCAGGGTAAAGGCAGACTCCCACTAAACCTCCTCACTGCCAAGGTGGTCATGGGGGTCTGAGGGGTCACTGCTCAGTGTGAAAGGTCAGAGGATATGAGGGTCTCAGAGGTCATTTCCATAGTGAAGGGTTAGAGATTGGGGAAGGGTATCAGGGGTCACAGCTGGGGTGAAAGGTGAGAGGTTAGGGGAGGGTCTCAGGTGTTACTGCCCAGAGTGAAGGGTCAGAGGTTGGAGGGGATCTCAGGCATTGAAATTGATGGCCTGGCTGGGGCAGTGATCAGTCACCACCACGGACTCCTCCCTCTCAGCCTCGGCCCGTCCGCCTCCATGAACCCGCTGGTGCTTCTTGACGTGTGAGGACTTGGTGAAGCGGCGACCGCAGACTCCGCAGGCGTACGGCTTCTCGCCAGTGTGAACTCGTTGGTGGGACTTGAGATTGGAGGAGGTGGCAAACTCCCTCCTGCAGACGGTACAGGAGTAAGGCCTCTCCCCACTGTGCACCCGCTGGTGGGTCTTTAGCAAGGAGGCCAGGGTGAAGCTCTTGGAGCAGAGATGGCAGTGGTAGGGTCGCTCGCCCGTGTGCACCCGCTCATGGTAAACCAGCGAGTAGGACTGGATGAAGCTCTTCTGGCAGAAGGAGCATTTGAAAGGCCGTTCCCCCGAGTGGATCCGCCAGTGCTGAACCAGCTTGGCTGAAATGCCAAAACTCTTACCGCACAACGCGCAGAGGAAGGGCTTCTCGCCAGTGTGGGTACGCAGATGGCTGGAGAGGTGCGAGGGCAAACGGAAACACTTCTCGCAGACGCTGCATCGGTACGGCTTCTCGCCGGTGTGGGTGCGCCGGTGGCTGGACAAGTCAGAGGAGAAGCGGAAGCGGCGGTCGCAGACAGCACAGCGGTAGGGTTTGGCGCCTGTGTGGATTCGCTGGTGCTGAATGAGGGAGGAAGACTGGGAGAAACGCTTGGAACAGATGGGGCAGGAATACGGCCTCTCCCCTGTGTGGACACGCTGGTGTACCAGCAGCGCGTTGGAGCGCGAGAAACTCTTCTCACACACGGTGCAGCGGAACGGCTTCCCCGCATCGCGACCCAGAGGGGAGCAGCCGGCTTCGGGGGCCGCTGGCCGGTATTGAGGTTCCAGCAGGCCTGATGGTCCAATGAAGCCACCTTCACAGGCCACGAGAGGGTCTCCTGCCTCCTCCTGTAACAGGACTGCCGTCTGCTCCTCGTCTGACAGGCCCGCCACTCTCTGTCCGAGAGATGTCTGCTCTCCGTCTGAGATGCCAGCTTCCTGTCTGAAATCAGTGTCATTGTCTTGGTCTGAAGCAAGCAGTGCCTGTCTGAAAGCAGTCTGCTCCTTGTCTGAGATAACTATTCCTTGCCTGAAATCAGTCACCTCTCCTTTGTTCAGGACAGGCGCTCCCTGTCTGAGAGTCATCTCCTCATCTGAGACAGCATCAGAGATTGCAGAGTTGTCGACCATCTCCAACTCCTCCTCGCCTGAGGTGCACTGAGCCCCCCAGTTCTGGACCATTTCCTCAGTCTCCGATGGGATCTCACCAGCTCCTAGACTGTCCAGTGGGTAAACCAGCTTGCCTTCTATTGCTGTGCGTCGCTTGAGACTCTTAGTGTTCAGCAACTCTGCACCATCCGCCTCCAGAGGCCAGAGAACTCCCATTGAATTCAGCAGCATCGTTCTGGGGAGGCAGGACTTCTCTGCTCAACAACCTCTAACAAAAAAAAACAAGCTTTAGCCCAGTTTCTGGCACTTTAAGAGAAACTGCCCCAGTTCAGGACATCCAAAAACACAGGCACCAAAATATACAACAGAACAAAGAACAATACAGCACAGGAACACAGGAATAGGTCCTTTGCCCTCCAAGCTTGCACCGATCATGTTTACCTTTTAAACCAACCCCTTATATCCCTCTATTCCCCACTTGTGTAAAAAGGCCTTTCAAACTAAGTCTTAAATGTGGCTAATATATCTGTCTCAACCACTTCACTTGGCAGCACATTCCTTGCCTCCACCACACTCTGTGTAAAAAAAAAACCTCCACTGAACCTTTTTCCCCTCATGTTGAACTTGTGCCCCTTTGTAGTTATCATTTCTGGGTAAAAGCTTCCAACTGTTCACCCTATCTAAACCCCTCAATCTTATAAACGTCTATCAAGCTGCCCCTCAGCCTCTGTCTTTCCAGGGAGAACAATCCCAGTTTATTCAATCTCTCCTCATAGCTAACACCCTCCATACCAGGCAACATCCTGGTAAACCTTTTTTGTACTCTCTCCAAAGCCTCCATGTCCTTCTGGTAGTGTGGAGACCAGAATTGGACACGGTAGTCCAAATGTGGCCTAACCAATGTTTTATACAACTGTAACATAATTTACCAACTTTTATACTTGATGCCCCTGCCAGTGAAGACAAGCATGCGAAGACAATGGAAGAGTAAACTGGAAGGAGGTGTTCTTGGGGAAAAGTACTGAAGGAAGGTGGCAGATTTTCAAGGAATGTTTGTCTGGAGCTCTGCACGACAATGTTCCAGTGAGACAAGGAGGTTTTGGTAGGTTGAGAGAACTGTGGTGCACCAAGGTTGTGATAACCTAGTTAGGAAGAAAAGAAAGTTGTATAATAGGGTCAGGGAGCTAGGGGATGTTAAGGATCTAGAGGCATATAAGACTTGTAGAAGGAAGCTTAAAAAGGAAATTAGAAGAGCCAGAAGGGGTCACGAGAAGGCTTTGGCAGGTAGGATTAAGGAGAATCCCAAGGCATTCTATAAATATGCGAAGAGTAAAAGGATGAGAAGAGAAGGGATAGGACCTATAAAAGGTGAAGGAGAAAAAGTCTGTGTGGAACCAGAAGAAATGGCAGAGGTGCTTAATGAGTACTTTGCCTCAGTATTCACAGTGGAAAGTGATCTGGAGGGTTGTACTACAGGATTGCGGCAAACTGAAAAGATTGAGTATGTGAACATTAAGAAAGAGGAGGTGTTGGAACTGTTAAATTCCATCAAGGTAGATAAGTCGCCGGGACCGGATGGGATGTACCCCAGGTTACTGTGGGAGGTGAGGGAAGTGATTGCAGAGCCCCTGGCGATGATCTTTGCGTCGTCGATGGAGACGGGACAGGTTCCAGAAGATTGGAGGATTGCGGATGTGATGCCTATTTTCAAGAAGGGGAATAGGGATAGCCCAGGAAATTACAGACCGGTGAGTCTGACCTCAGTGGTCGGTAAGTTGATGGAGAGGATTCTGAGAGATATGATTTGTGAGCATTTAGAGAAATTCAATATGATCAGGAATAGTCAACATGGCTTTGTTAAGGGCAGATCATGTCTTATGAGCCTAGTTGAATTCTTTGAAAATGTGACTGAACACATTGATGAAGGAAGAGCAGTGGACGTGGTTTACATAGATTTCAGCAAAGCGTTTGATAAGGTCCCCCATGCGAGACTTCTTGAGAAGGTGAGAGGGCATGGGATCCAAGGGGCTTTGGCCTTGTGGATCCAGAACTGGCTACTGCAGAACGCAGAGAGTAGTTGTGGATGGATCTTGTTCTGCATGGAGGTCGGTCACCAGTGGAGTGCCCCAGGGATCTGTTCTAGGACCCTTGCTGTTTGTCATTTTCATAAATGACCTGGATGAGGAAGTGGAGGGATGGGTTAGTAAGTTCGCCGATGATACGAAGGTTGGTGGTGTTGTGGATGGTCTGGAGGGATGTCTGAAGTTGCAGCGAGACATAGATAGGATGCAAGACTGGGCAGAGAAGTGGCAGATGGACTTCAACAAGGATAAATGTGTGGTGGTCCTGCCAAAATGGACCAATGGGATGAAGCAGTATAATATCAAGGATAGGAGTCTTGGCAGTATTGAGGAGCAGAAGGATCTTGTGGTCGGGGTCCATAGGTCTCTTAAATCTGCCCCGCAAGTGGATGATGTGGTCAAGAAGGCATATGGTGTACTGGCCTTCATTAATAGAGGAATGGAGTTTAGGAGTCAGGAATATAATGCTGCAACTTTATAAGACCCTTGTCAGACCCCAATTGGAGTACTGTGTGCAGTTCTGGTCGCCTCACTATAGGAAGGATGTGGAAGCTATTGAGAGGGTGCAGAGGAGATTTACAAGGATGTTGCCTGGATTGGGGGGCATGCTTTACGAAGATAGTTGAGAGAGCTCAGTCTCTTCTCCCTGGAGAGACGAAGGTTGAGAGGCGACCTGATAGAGGTTTATAAGATGTTGACAGGAATAGACAGGGTGGATTCTCAGAGGCTATTTCCCAGGGCTGAAATGGTCACTACGAGAGGACCCAGGTTTAAGGTGCTGGGGAGGGCAAATACAGAGGAGATGTTAGGGGTAAGTTTTTCACTCAGAGGGTGGTGAGTGAATGGAATCGGCTGCCGTCAGTGGTGGTAGAGGCGAACTCGCTGGGGTCTTTGAAGAGACTTCTGGATGAGTATATGGGATTTAATGGGAATGGGAATGAATGGGAATGGGATTGGGATTTAATGGCATTGGGATTTTGGTTGGGTTGGGATTTAATGGGAATGGGATTGGGATTGGGATTGGGGTTGAATGGGATTGGGGTTGAATGGGAATGGGATTGGGAATGAATGGGAATGGGATTGGGAATGAATGGGATTGGGAATGAATGGGAATGGGATTGGGATTGAATGGGAATGGGATTGAATGGGAATGGGATTGAATGGGAATGGGATTGAATGGGAATGGGAATGGGATTGGGATTGAATGGGAATGGGATTGGGATTGAATGGGAATGGGATTGGGATTGGGATTGAATGGGAATGGGATTGGGATTGATTTTGCAGGATAGACACGTGCCGGTAAGGAGAAAGGATGGGAAGGGTAGGATTAGAGAACCGTGGGTTACTAGGGATGTTGAGGACTTGGTCAGGAAGAAGCGGGAGGCGTACGTTAGATCCAGGCAATTGGGGACAGAGGCAGCGCTGGAAAAATACAGAGAGTGTAGACGGGATCTTAAAAGGGGTGTCAGAAAGGCAAAAAGGGGCCACGAAATGGCTTTGGCAGGTAGGATTAAGGAAAATCCTAAGGCATTTTACTCCTATGTAAGGAGCAAAAGGATGGTTAGAGGGAAGATTGGACCTCTCAGGGACAGAGGAGGGGATCTATGCTTAGAGCCTGAGGGGATGGGGGAGATCCTGAATGAATACTTTGCGTCGGTATTCACGCGGGAGAGGGGCCTGATATCTGATGCTGGCTTTGAGGATTTTGAGGACCCGTTAAAGGAAATAATCATTACGAGGGAAGAAGTGTTGGGGCTTTTAGGTAGCATAAAGACTTATAAAGCTCCAGGCTGATGGTATTTATCCCAGGCTGCTAAGGGAGGTGAGGGATGACATTGCTGGGCCTCTGACGCAAATCTTTGTCTCTTCTTTGGACACAGGTGAAGTCCCAGAGGACTGGAGGATTGCAAATGTAGTACCGTTGTTTAAAAAGGGTCAGAGGGATAACCCAGGGAACTATAGGCCGGTGAGCTTGACTTCAGTTATAGGTAAGCTAATGGAGAGGATCCTCAGGGACAGGATGTATGAGCATCTGGAGCGCTGCGATCTGATCAGGGATACGCAGCATGGCTTCGTTAAGGGGAGGTCGTGCCTTACGAATCTAGTGGAATTTTTTGAAGAGGTGACAAAAACGGTTGATGAAGGACAAGCCGTTGATGTCGTCTACATGGATTTCAGTAAGGGCGTTTGACAAGGTTCCCCATGGTAGGCTGATAAAAGTGTGAAGGCGCATGGGATACAGGGCCAGGTATGTAGATGGGTTGAGAACTGGCTTGGGAGGAGGAGACAGCAGGTATTAGTGGAAGGCTGTTTTTCCAACTGGAGGTCAGTCACTAGTGGTGTGCCACAGGGCTCAGTACTAGGACCTCTTCTATTTGTGATTTATACAAATGACTTGGAAGAGGGGGTAGGTGGTGTGATCAGCAAATTTGCTGATGACACTAAGATACTTGGATTGGCGGGGACTGAGGAGCAGTGCCAGGTAATACAACAGGACATAGGGCTGGTAGATTGGGCTGATAGATGGCAAATGGAATTTAATCCGGATAAATGCGAGGTGATGCGTTTTGGCTGGAATAATGTAGAGGGGAGTTATAGGATAAAGGTAAAACTATCCGGAGTATAGAGACGCAGAGAGACCTGGGGGTGCAGGTTCACAAGTCTCTGAAGGTGTCAGTACAGGTGGAGAAGGTGATAAAGAAAGCGTATTGTATGTTAGCCTTCATAGAAGTGGGTATAGAATAAAGAGTAGGAGTTTGATGTTGGCAAGTGTTAGAACGTTGTTGGTGCCTCACTTGGAGTACTGCGTGGGGAGTTCTGGTTGCCGTATCTACGTCGGAAGATTTGGAGTCCTTTGAGAGAGTGCGATGTGAGATTTAGCCGGGGATGCTGGCCTGGTATGGAAGGGCTGTCTTACGAGGAATAGGTTGAAGCGTGACTGGGGTTGTTTTCCCTTGAAGAGAGCGTCGGCTGAGAGGGATCTATTAGAGGTATATTAGATTATGAGGGGTATAGATAGAGTAAATGGTTGTAAGTCTTTTTCCACCATTAGATTCGGATAGAACGGGGGTCCGGCCTTGGGGTGAGGGGGGCTATGGTATAGACTAATATTAGAGGGCATTTTTTCACACAAAGGGTAGTGGGTGTGTGGAATGCACTACTGAGTAAGGTGGTGGGAGCAGGCACGCTAGGGTTGTTTAAGGGTCTCTTGGACAGCCACATGAGCGGTCTGCAGTTAGAGGGATATAGGATGACTGTTTAAATACTTTATTTGTTTCCACAGGCTGTTCGGTCCACCTTGTTGACCAACAAGGTGCATGCATTTGGCAGGTCGTGCGAGGGCTGCTCCTGGATGTTATTCAGGAGTGGCCTAGTGCTTCATGTCGTTAGTGTATGCTTAAACTGGACCATCAGATGGGCAACATGACAGCTCAGGGACTATCGCTGTTGCTGTGCAGAAACATGGATTTGGGCCTGTGTCTGCGGGAGTTTGCGCGTTCTCCCCGTGGTTGCGTGGGTTTTCTCCGGGTGCTCCGGTTTCCTCC
>JAGIQG010000005.1:131343783-131581755 GCA_024679065.1 Sphyrna mokarran | reverse complement strand
AATGGGAACAAAGGGGAAAGTGTGTGGGTTAATGGGGAACAAAGGGGAAAGGGTGTGGGTTAATGGGGAATAAAGGGGAAAGGGTGTGGGTTAATGGGGAATAAAGGGGAAAGGGTGTGGGTTAATGGGGAATAAAGGGGAAAGAGTGTGGGTTAATGGGGAATAAAGGGAAAACGGTTGAGGCATGACAAATTGTTCAAGACAAACACTGATTGAAGAATTTAAGATCCTGAAGTCTCGATAAAGTGGAAGTCGGAAAAGGAAAGTGGAGCCTAGAACCGAGGGGTGGAGGTGGCACTGATTTAAAATCAGATTGCTCTTTTAGCTGGGAGATGAGAAATGTGTTTTCCGGGAGGGGTGGGCATCTTTAGAAACTTGTGTTCAGGAGGTGTTAAGAGTTGAGGGCTGCTAAATATTTTTTAAGTGGAGATAGATTTATCATGCCTGAACTATTACTCTCAAGTCCTTTGTAATCCAGGGTTTCTTATTTCAACCTGGAACTGTTTACATAATTTTATAAGATATAAGAGCAGAATTAGGCTAATCGGCCCATCGAGTCCACTTTGTTATTCGATCATGCCTGATATTTTCCTCATCCCCATTTTCCTGCCTTCTCTCCATAACCCTTAAACCCATTCCCAATTAAAAATCTGTTTAACTCCTCCTTAAATTTACTCACTGTCCCAGCATCCATCACACCTTGAGGTAGTGAATTCCATAGATTCGTAACCTTTTGGGAAAAGTAGTTTCTCCTCAACTCTATTTTAAATTTGCTGTCTCTTATCCTAAAACTATGACCTCTCATCCTAGAATGTCCCACAAGTGGAAGAATCCACTCCATGTCTACTTTATCCATATCTTTTATCATCTTAACTATCTCAACTTGATCTCCCCTCATTCTTCTAAATTCCAGAGTATCGGCCTAAACCATTTAATTTCCCTTCATAAAACAAACCCCTCATCTCTGGAATCAATCTAGTGAACCTCCTCTGAACTGCCGCCAACACCACTGTATTCTTCCTCAAGTACAGGACAAAACAGTGCACAATACTCCAAGTGCGGCTCCACCAATGCCGTGTACAGTTGCAATAATACTTCTTTATCTTTATTTTCTATTTCTTTAGCTATCAATGCCAACATTCCACTCACTTTCTTTATTGTCTGCCATACCTGCATGCTCATTTTCTATGGCTTCTGAATGAGGACTCTTAGATGCCTCCGCACTGGAGCAGACTGAAGTCTCTCTCCCTTTAGATAATAAGTTCCTTCCTATTTTTCCATTCAAAACACACAACCTCACACTTATTCACGTTAAACTCCAACTGCCACTTTTTGGCCCATTCTCCTGACCCATCTGTATCCATTTGTAGGGTTATTTCCTCATTGCAACTTAATGATCCGCTTATTTTTGTGTCATCTGCAAATTTGACTATCAAGCCTTCTGTCTTTATATCCAAGTCATTTTAGATAGCTAGGGCTAAGGACCAAACCCTGTGCCAACCCCTTAGTTATTTTTTGCCATTCATATCCTGACTCTCTGTTTTCAGTCCATCAGCCTTTCACCTATCCAAGCTAATAAATTATCCCTATTCCCATGTGATCTAACCTCTTGTGCGGCACCTTAGCAAAGGCCTTCTGTAAGTCCAAATATATTACATCTATAGGATCCTCATTATCCATTTTGTTCATTACATCTATGAAGAACTCTAGCAAATTAGTCCAACATGATTTGTTCTTCATAAAGCCATGCTGCTTCTGGTGGATAGAGTGATGATATCCTCAGTTATATTTCTGTGCTCTTCATCTTGAAAATATTCCAATTCATGTTCTCAAAGCCAACTGCAGAACTTGAATGGCCAAATTAAGCCAAATGTCAACCATAATACCACCAATTCCAGTCAAATCAAAAGACTTATGATTAAGAGTTGACTATGAGCAAACATTTTGACCCAGTGTCTTCTCTCCAAGAGGGTAGTCATTGGGAGCCTCCGTCAAAGCTAAGTGGTCAATATCACCGAGGATGATTGTGATTAACCTGAAACCACAGTAAAGGTAGTTGAATGTATTGTTTCAAAGAAGGATCTTCTTTTAAAAATAATAAAGTTTAACAATAACAGTAAAAACTATGAAAACAGGAGCACTAGTAAAACAGGTTTTGCTGGCAGAACACACTTACAGATTTGAAAAACCCTCCAAAACCTATACATCTCAGAATCTTTACAGACACCAGCAAAACAATTACATTGGCGTAAAGGCTAGTAAAAATGCTCTATACTCAAAATGATACTCTAAAACAACAGATATCAATGTACTTGGAGGAGCACACATTTCTTTACTGTTTCAACAACTCCTGCCAGCTCCTTGGCATTTAGATCTGGTGGATTATATGTAATAAAAATGAATATTGCTGAAAATAGATTTGTTTGTTGTGGTCATTGCCCTTTGTCTTGCATTCATTGGGACAGGTTTGTGAGGACTCCAAATGTCAGGAAGCTTATTCTTCTAACACGTAATTCATTAAATTCATAGGGTAATTAAGTGGTCCGTAAGCCACACAAAGTAATTAATTAGCTACACAAGTACATTTCTTCACCTGAATATGTTATTCACCAAAGCCTCCTCAGCATTGGTTAACAGTAATGGATTTAACCTAGTATATCAGGTCAAATTCAACATTCATTGCATTGACCATAACACCCAAACTCAACTTGGTTTTCTATCAGACAGAAATCTAGTGCAGCTCCGAACCTCAGCAAGATTATTACTTGGACTATTGACTAGAAATGCTGATCATTTCTTCTCCTTTTTGCTCAATATCTTGCACCTTCTCACTTTCCCAGTCCACCTCGCTTCCAAAATTGGGTTGTTAAAGCATTTCCTCCTCCTACACAGCGAACAATTCCAGAACTTACCAATGATATGAAAGGATTGTGAACTGTGAGGGTGGTATAAAACTTTTTAAGGACACGTGGGTGGACAGATGGCAGAGCAATATGAAGTGATTCATTTTGGTCAGAACAACATGGAGAGGCAATATAAATGGTACAATTATTAAGGGGGTGAAAAAGCAAAGGGAGCTAGGTGTACATGTGCATTGAAGATAGCTGGACAGTTTGAGAAGCAATTAATCATGCAGGTAATATTGTAGGCTTTGTTAATAGGAGCAAAGTACACAAGCAATGAGGTTATGTTGAATTTGCTTCACTGATTTAATCTCAGCTGGAGTAATGTGTCACACTTCATAAAGGATGGGAATGCACTTTGGAGAGAATGCAAAAAAGATGACTCCAAAGATGAGGGACTTGAGGATTGTATTCATTGACAAGAAGGCTGAGATTTAATACAAGTACTCAAATTCATGGGGAGATATGGACAAGCGTGGAGGGGAGAAACTGTTTCTATGGGTGGATAGATTGAGAATCACAAAACCCAGATTTAAAGTGATTGGCAAAGCTAGAGACAGGAACCTTTTCTCCAGCAAATAGTCTGGGGCTGAAATGTACTGAGAGAGCATGGGGGAGGCTGGTTCAATCCAGATGTTCAAGATAGAACTGCATTATTACCATAAAAATGTGCAGGATTAATGGCGGGGGAAATGTACTGAGGGAATTTTGGCTTCAGAAAGCTGGGGTAGAGATGATGGGCTAGGCAACCTCCTTCCCTTGGTTGAAGCACACAGAGCACTGTGCACACAGTTCCTGTCTCTGTATCCCTTGGTTAGGCCACAATCGGAGCAGCATGCACAGTTCCAGTCTCCGTATCTCCCTGGTTAAGTCCTCAGAGAGCACCGTGCACTGTTTCAGTCTCCGTATCCCTCAATTAAACTACACTAGGAGTACAGTTCCTGTCTCCCTTTCCCTTGGTTAGACCACACTGGGAGTACCGTGCACAGTTCCAGTCTCCATAGCCCTCAGTTAAACCACGCTCATAACACTGTGCACAGTTCTGGTCTCAGCAACCCTCAGTTAGACTACATTCACAACACCGTGCTCAGTTCTGGTCTATATATCCCTCGTTTAGACCACATTGGAAACATCGTGCAGTTGCAGTCTCTGCATCCTTTTGTTAGGCCTTGGAGCATTGTGTACAGTTCTCATCCATGTATCCCTCAGTTAGACCACATTGGGAACGCAATGTACAGTTCCAATCTCCCTATCCCTTGGTTAGACTGTAGTGGGAGCACTGTGCGCAGTTCCAGTCTCCATATTCCTTGGTTAGGTCACACTGGGAGCACCATGCACAGTTCGGGTCTCAGTATCCCTCAGTTAGACCACATTGGGAGCGCTGTGCACAGTTCCAGTCTCTGCATCCTTTGATTGGACCGCACATGGAGCACTTTACACAATTCTGGTCTGTGTATCTCTCAGTTAGGCCACACTGGGAGCACTTGTGCAGTTCCAGTTAAGCCACCAAGAAAGATGGAACAGATTTGGTCTCAGATCTCTAGAAAAGAGAAGCTGAGATTCAAAACCAACAGAGTGCTTCAGATTATTAAGAAAGTTCAATGCAGCACCCAGATATTCCCATTTACGGGGCTGTGGTCATCATGCCACGGACAATGACTCAAGGGAAACAGCAGAGACAGGTTGTGGTGGTCATTATTTTAGGAACAATATTGAAAAAGGTATAAGGGAGGTAGCCCCTCCCAGTCTGCTCTGGTATGAGTAGGGCCTTCAATTTTACACAGAAAAGATGCAAAATACCAGTTTTGTTTTCCATCACTTTATTTATAACCGTCATTGCTTCTCACAATTCTTTAAACAAGGCAGGGGAGACAAAACATGACTTTTAACTTTTCCGTTAAATATAAATTCTTTGCAACTAACTATCAATTGGGGTATCTGACTGCACCCCAGCTCACTCCCACCTCCTGCCATCGCTGAGGCTGGTTTCCAATGGGAAGCGAGCATCCTCTTACCCCTTCCTGACTCATATCGCACACATGGTTACATTAAAACCCAGAACTCCCCTCCTCTCCCACCACCAATAATGACACCTGGCAGAAGTGAGATTTGACCAATGCTAGATTCCCAAAATCAGCATTCCTGAGGAGTAGGTCAGAACTGTTAACCAAACCAATGAAGAATGAGAAGCGAGGTAGGTAGGTGGTGGTGTGGTGGTGTGGTGGGGGGGGGGGGGGGGGGGGGGAAAGAAGAGAGAGAGAGAGGGGGAAGGAGGGAGGGAGAGAGAGAGAGAGAGTGTATCCCTGCGTGCACACTGCCCAGTGGCTCAGGGCCTCCATCCCGGAATGAGCAAAGGTCCCTACACATGTGAGCGCTGGTGTACAGACAGAGAGGAGGAGGTGGAGAAGGATTTTGCACACAGCACACATTGGAATGGTTTCTCCCCAGTGTGGATTCGGCGGTGGTTCAGGAGGCTGGAGGACTGGGTGAAAGCTTTGTCACAGGTCTCACACTTGAAGGGCTTCTCGCCAGTGTGGATGCGCTGGTGATTGAGTAGAGTGGAGAGCTGGGTGAAAGCCCGATCGCACACCTCACAGCGATGTGGCTTCTCACCCAGGTGGATGCGCTGGTGATTGAGGAGGGTGGAAAGCTGGGTGAAAGCCCGATCACACAGCTCACACTGGAAGGGCTTCTCGCCAGTGTGAGTGCGCTGGTGTTTCAGCACGTCAGATGATTGGTTGAAGCTGCGGCCACACGTCTGGCATTGGAAGGGCTTGTGACCAGCATGAGTGCGGCGATGGTTAGCTAGGTTGACTGCCTGCCCAAAGGAGCGGCCGCATACTTCGCAAGGAAAGGTCTTCTCACCATCGTGAGAGCGCTGGTGTCGGGCCAGGAGCGAGGGATTGCTAAAACTCTTGAGGCAGACAGGACACTGGAAAGGTCTCTCGGCAGCATGGCTGTGCCGGTGGTTCAGCAGCTTAGAGGAGGTGCTGAAGGACTTTCCACAGGTGGAGCAACGATAAGGCCGTTCACCTGCGTGAACCCTGCGGTGCATGGCCAGCGAGGAGTCATAGGCAAAGCGTTTGTGGCATACGTCACACTCGTAAGGACGATCGCCAGCATGCGAGCGGCGGTGCACAGCCAGCTCTGCCGGGTCTGCAAAGCCCTCGCGGCAGACATCACAGAGGAAGGGCCTGTCACCGGCATGCGTACTCTGGTGGAGCAGCAGCTTGGAGGAGGTGCTAAAGGTTTCGTCGCAGACCTGGCAGCGGTGAGCGGCCTCCCGCTGGTTAGCTCGCCGCCGTTTGACGGGGGTGGGGTTCTCTGATGATGCAGGCTTGGCCTCTGTGTGGATACGCTGGTGGTTGAGCAGAATGGAGGACTGGGCAAAAGAACGGTTACAGTGCTCGCACTGAAAGGGCTTCTCCCCAGTGTGGGTGCGCTGGTGGGTTAGGAGGGTGGAGGACTGAGCAAAGGAGCGGTCGCAATGCTCACACTGAAAGGGTTTCTCCCCAGTATGCGTGCGGTGGTGGTTGAGGAGGGTGGAGGACTGGGCAAAGGAGCGGTCACACAGTTCACACTGGAAGGGCTTCTCCCCAGTGTGCGTGCGCTGATGGTTCTGGAGGTCAGAAGCCTGGGCGAACGATTTGCTGCAGACCTGACAACAGTGTAGCTTCTCATCCAAGTGGATTCGTTCATGGACCAGGAACCAGGACAGCTGGCTGAAGGATTTATCGCACAGCGAGCAGCTGAAATATTTGTCTTTGGTCATGGGCTCCGGTTTGGGACCAGTAGATTTTGTCCGGCTCTGGGGAGCTGAAGCTTCTCCGGAGTTCTGGAGTGAACAACCTTCCTGAGCCCCATTCGGCCAATCTACCTCTTCCTCTGAGTCCTGTCCCTGTGCCTTTCTCTTAATGTCTCTCGATTCCATCTCCCCCTCCAAATCCTGCGATTCTACCTCATCCTCAACACAATCTAACCCCCCCTCACCCACCAGCTCAGCTCCATCTGCAGATCCTATCTCATTCTTATGGCTACCTGAGCCTGTCTCAGCCTCCAAGGCGCAAGGTTGCTCATCCATTCGGTCAGGCGATTTGCACTCTCCCTCTGAGCTCAGTGAATCTTCCTTCAATTCTGAACGGCAACACTCTGCTGTCTCCCCTGGGCTGTGGAGACATTCAACCATGTCGATCACCTTCATTACAATGATCTGCGGAGCCAGCGATTCCAGGGAGGAAGAATCAGTCTTCCGGCCACGTCTGCCACAAGGAGGTCTCTCTGGAGAATTCCCTTCACAGCCCTTGCGCTCAACGCTGGCCTGCATGGAAGCTCTGTCCATGTTCCTGTGTCTCTGCTGCCTCCAGACAATGCTGCTGCAAAAATACAACAAGACATTTTAGCCACCTTTCCCAGGTAGATTTCATTCCATCCATCAGTAATCCGCCACCATTAATCCACCCTGCCGAGCTCAGACCCACAAATATCCACATGTACTAAAACAACTTGCAGCATCCCCGACCTCCTCGATTAGATTCCAGTCTGTAACTCACTCCCAGCTATCACCTCGATTAGATTCCAGTCTGTAACTCACTCCTGGGTATCTGTTATTCTACATATAAACTACCCCGAACCCCTTGATTAGATTCCAGTCTGTAATTCACTCCTGGATATCTGTTATTCTATATAGAAACCATCCCAAACCCCTCGATTAGATTCCAGTGTGTAATTCACTCCCGGGTATCTGTTATTCTATATAGAAACTATCCCGAATCCTCTGATTAGATTCCAGTCTGTAATTCACTCCCAGGTATCTGCTATTCGATGTATAAACCACTCCAAATCTCTGGATTGGATTCCAGTCTGTAACTCCTTTCTAGAAATATAGCTGTTATAAAACGCAGATAGTTTTAAGTACTTAAACGTGCAGTCGTTCCAAGGCATCTTTTGTGCAGTTATTAATAATCCCAGACCTACATCTCATTTTCTGCCACCATGCCAACTGTTCCATGAGCACAGGCAGAATTGGAAGGTGGCCATTCAGCCTCTCTTGATCACTCTACCATTTGATACAATCTCGCCTGCAACTGCATTTTCTCAATTCCTGCAGCTGTCTCAAAACGGCCCAGCAGCTGAGTATCCACAGCTCTCAGAGCTCAAATAATCCCAAAATTCACCAGTGAAGAAATGTCTTGTCTAAAAACGTACAACCTCTGCCCCTGTGGCACCCACAAACCACACCCTTCACCCCAACCTGCAGCCAAGAGTGTACTGGTGGGGAGTGGAAACAGCCTGTCAGTGGCAAATCTTTCAAAACAGCCTCTCAGATTTTGACGTTTTCAATGAGATCACCTCCATTGTTCAACTCCCAAGAGTATGTGACAGATAAACAAGACGCACCCAGCTGTGTTTGAAACTTGGCTTGTTGGGACCATGCCGGACAATCTCATTTGTTGTTTGTGGAATCTTGCTGTGCCATTACAGAATAAAATTTGTGTCATATGAGAGCACATACTGAGGGCAAGACAGCGTTCCACTGGACTCTTAGTGAAGCTCTCCATTTCTGCTGTGCACTCTAACTACCTCAGGCTATAGGCTAATACCAACTAGTTCACCCAATGACAGAACCCATTCAACGAACCTTTACAGGCTTATTCTCCCAGTTCAGCAACTAAATCTATTTCCAATCCTTTCTTTCTTACAAACAGTGGGATACAGATTCCAAGCACTACTACCTCAGAGCATCAGGGACACAGGTTCCATTCCCATCTTGGGTCACTGACTGGGTGGAGCCTGCACGTTTTCCGTGTGTCTGTGTGGGTTTGCTCCCATTCAAAAAAAACATGCCAGGTAGCTGGATTGGCTATGCCAAATTGTCCCTTAAGGGAACTATCTAGGAGAAATGCATGGGGCTGGATGGAAGTGTAGTCAGTGCAGACTCGATAGGCTGAATGGCCTCATTTTTAACTGCAGGGATTCGATAATTCTCATCCAAATACCTATTTGAAATCCCTCCTTGAACCTGCACGGACCACACATACTCGATAGTTCAATACAAATACAAACCACTCGCTTGTGATTGAACCCCATCTGCCCCACCCATCCCCTGCCTTCCCACATCTAGCTATGGGCCTCTCCCTGTCTGTCTCTTTCAGGCCTGAGGCCTATCAGGGTGGGTGGAGATGGTGTGGGGGAGGGGCAGAACCTCACTTCCGGCTTCCAGAACCTTCCCCACTGCTGCCGCCGTTATTTATTAATATCCGGACCGGATCGGTTCCGCTCAATTGACCGAGGTCCCTTCACGCTCCCTCCCTCCAGTCAGCAGGACCAACCTGGCCGAGCTGCACCGAGCAGCTTACTTCCCCCCGCTCCACGCCCGCCGCCGTCCGGGCGCCGACTGAGGCCGGGTACCGAGGGCGGGGTGCAGGGGAGGGGCAGCCACTTGGAAAACGACCAATAAGAAGACGGCCTGCCCAACAAACTGAAGCGCCAGCCAATCAGGGTAGGGTTCCTCGCCCGTGACTGACAGCCATCCCGACCAATCAAGTGTTGGAACATTTGAGTGATGAGCGCCTTGGCCCTGATGGACAGTCACGCTTACCAATCAGAGTTTGGCCCTCTTGATGGTCGCGTTCCATGACCAATCAGATGCGAGCGCAGTGATGACGGACAATTACAGTAGCCAATAAGTTGGCGAGCCACCTGATTGACAGTTCTTCTGATGAATGAGCTTGGAGCCCGCCTCCCTATCGGATGATCTGACTCCATTCCGTTCATCGACAGGTGGCCAATGAAACGGGGTCTCGTTGCGCTGATCTTTCACCCCTGGCCTGCCAATGCTAGCCCCGCCCCGTATTCACTCCGCCCGCCTGTCAATCAGCGGCCGCTGGCGGGTGGCGCGCGCGGTGGCAGTTGTGGCGGTTGGGGTTTGAAAAGCGCGGGAAGCGGAGTGAGGAGGAGGGAATGAAGAGCCAGTCTTTCCAATTAAACCCCTTAAAAAATCAAAATATCATTAACTACAAGCAGGGCTTAGCGGTGTGAGAGAAGAATATACTGGCAATGTAAACCCTCACAATTAAATCAAGTCTCCTCATGAGGAGACCAAGAACAAAAGGGATAGAACCATAGAAACTTACAGCTCAGAAACAGACCTTTTGGCCCTTCTTGTCTGTGCCAAACCATTTTTTGCCTAGTGCCACTGACCTGCACTTGGACCATATTCCTCCATACCCCTCTCATCCAAGAATCTGTCTAAGTTTTTCTGAAATGTTAAAAGTGACCCCGCATTTGCTACTTTAAATGGTGTTGGGAATTAATTTTCCCCTTTAATTAGTTAAACTTTTATTTATTTTTGAACACTATGCTTTGTTTTCAACCCCAGCAGAGAGACTCCCTTGCAGTTAGCCAAGGTGCCCATTGGCTTCCCAATCAACATGGCTAACACGGCCAATAACAAGGTGGTTCAGGGTTCACCTTCATCTGATATCTTGGCTGGAGGCTCTGAGAGGGCCTCAGAGTCCTTTCATTCAATAATGAGCATCCCTGCTATCCATCCTGCCTTCCCGTGGCGATGGGAGGACTGCAGCCAGATTATCACTCGTCAAGCACCAATCCCAAAGGGGAAGATGGAAGGGGGTGGGGTTGTTCGGGGAGTGGAGGTGGGGGTCCAGTAAAATGGCTGGGAAATAGATGGAGGTAACACCCAGGGTAAAGAGTTCCAGCAAGGCTGAGAAGGGGTGACTGATGGAAGGATAACTGAAGAGACAGAACCTGATGGAGGAGGAAGGAGACACTGGAGGAGAAGAGACTGAGGGATGAGTGACTGAGGGGAGAGTCTAAGGAGAAGGGGTGGGTGGGGAACTGAATGAGGGAAAGCCAAGATGGGGGAGTGCAGAAAAGAGTTCAAGGGACAGGAGACCAAGGGAGGGGAAATCCATGATAAAAATAATTAATTGTGGAAGAGGCAACTTCAATGAGGCAAGAACCGAACTGGGTCAGTTATACTGGAACAAAGTTTGGCAAGAAGAATTGTAGCAGAACAACAGGCTACCGAAATGGTCCAGACACAGTCAAGGTATAGTCCCTTCAAGGGCAAATGTGGTAAATAAAACTGGAGCTCTGCGGTTAGAAAAGGAGAACAAAATTAAGATAAGAAAAAATGTGTTTATGATAAAGGTCAGGTAGAAAATAAAGTTGAGAAACAAGAGGAAAACAGAAGCTTCAGAGGGGAGGTAGAAAAAATACATTAGAGAAACAAAGAGAATTTAGGAGAAAAGTCTGGCAGCCAACATAAAAGTGAATGCCAAAGGATAAACACATAAATAGTAGAAACAGTAGGGTCAATTTAAAACCTAATAGGGGATTGACACATGGAGGCAGAGAGCATGCTGAGGTACTAAATAAATACTTTGCATCTGTCTTTGCCAAGAAGGTAGATGCAATCCAGGACTTGGTAACAAATGAAGAATCTCTGTCCCTAGAAGGGTTCAAATTTGATGAGGAAATGTTAAATATACTGTTGGTACTGAAAGTTAAGAAGGCACCAGGACCAGATGAGAAGCATTGAAAAAAAATAAGGGAACCATGGATGACAAGTGAAATTATAAGCTTAGTCAAAAGGAGAAAGTAATCACATGATAAGTCTAGGCAACTAAAAACTGACAAAACCCATGAGGAATATAGAGAAAGTAAGAAGGAACTAAAAAATGGAATTCAGAGGCTAAAAGGGGCCATGAAATGTCTTTAGCAAACAAGATCATGGAGAATCCCAAGGATTTTTATACATATATTAGCAAGAGAATAGCAGGAGAAAGAGTAGACTCACTCAAAGACTATGGAGGGAAGTTATGTGTGGACCCACAGGAAGTTGGTGGGATCCTTAATGAGTACTTTGTATCAGTATTTACCAAGGAGAAGGACATGATGGATGTTAAGGTCAGGGATGGGTGTGTGACGGTCTAGAGAAAATATATCGAAGGAGGAAGTGTTGGGTTTCTTAAATTGTATTAAGGTAGACAAGTCCTTAGGGCTGGATGGGATCTTGAGAACATAAGAAATAGGAGCAGGAGTCGGCCATCTAGTCCTTTGAGCCTGCCCTGCCATTCAATAAGATCATGGCTGATCTGAAGTGAATCGGTTCCACTTTCCCACTTTCTTCCTATAACCCTTAATTCCCTTGTCTATCAGAAATCTATCTACGTGTAACTTAAATATATTCAATGAGGTAGCCTCCACCATTTCAATGGGCAGAGAATTCCAGAGATTCACCACCCTTTGAGCGAAGAAGTTCCTTCTCAACTCTGTTCTAAATCGCACCCCCCCACACACCTTATTTTGAGGCTGTGCCCTCTAGTTCTGCTAACCTTTCTAAGCGGGAAGAATCTCTCTACCTCTACCCTATCTAGCTCCTTCATAATCCCCGATTACAGGATGCAAGGGAAGAAATAGCTGGGCCCTTAACAGATATCTTCATATCCTGTTTGACCACAGAGGACTGGAGAATAGCCAATGTTGTTCCCTTGTTTAAAAAAGAAGCAGAGATAATCCAGGAAATTATAGGCCAGTGAACAAGACATCAGTGGTGGGGAAATTTTTGGAGAAGATACTTTTCAGTAAGGTGTTTGATAAGGTTCCCCATGGTAGCCCATGAAGAAGACAAGGAGATGTGGGATAGAAGGAAATTTGGCCAATTGGATAAGTAACTGGCTGTATCATAGAAGACAGAAGATGTTGGTGGAGGGAAAAGTTTCAGACTGGAGGCCAGTTACCAGCGGTGTGTCACGGGGATCAGTGCTGGGTCCTCTGCTTTTTGTGATTTTTATCAATGACTTGGAAGAAGGGGCTGAGTTAGTAAATTTGCTGACGATAACACTGGATGAAGTGGAGGGCTCTTGCAGGCTGCAAAGAGACATTGACAGGATGCAGAGCTGGGTCAAAAAGTGACAGATGGAGTTTAACCCTGGTAAGTGTGAGGTGATTCATTTTGTTAGGATAAACTTGAATGCGGATTACAGGGGTTAGCTGCAGGGTTCTGAGGAATATGGAGGAACAACGAGATCTTGGGGTTCATATCCATAAGATCTCTTAAGTGGATAGAGCTGTGAAGAAGGCTTATAGAGCGTTAGCGTTTATTAACAGGGGACTTGAGTTTAAGAGCCATGGGGTTATGCTGCAACTATACTGGATGTTGGTGAAATCACATTTTGAATATTGAATTCAGTTCTGGTCACCTCATTATAAGAAGGTTGTGGAAGCATTTGAGAGAGTGCAGAGGAGATTTACCAGGATGCTGCCTGGTTTAGAGGGTAGGGCTTATGAGGAAAGGTTAAGGGAGCTGAGGCTTTTCTCTTTGGAGCAGAGGACGATGAAAAGTGATTTAATAGAAGTTCAAAAGATGATGAGAGGGATTGATAGGGAGGACATGCAGACACTATTTCCTCGGGCAGATGTAGCTGTTACTAGGGGGCATAACTGTAAGGTTCATGGTGGGAGATATAGGAGGGATGTCCAATAGATTCTTCACCCAGGGAGTGGTTGGGATGTGGAATAGACCAGCTGCTGTGATAGTGGAGTGGGACACTTTAGGAATTTTCAAACGGTTATTGGATAAACACATAGAGCACTCCAGAATTATAGGAAGGGGATAGTTTGATCTTGGGATTGGACATAGCTCGGCAGAACATTGAGGGCCGAAGAGCCTATACTGTGCTGTAATGTTCTATGTTCTATACTGAGGGACAGGATGTGCGCACATTTGGAAGAAAACGGACAAGGTTTTGTTCAGGGAAGGTCAAGTCTCACCAACTTGACTGAGTTTTTTTGAAGAGGTGTTCAAGATAATTGATGAGGGAAAGACTGTGGATGTAGTTTATTTGGACTTTAATGGTTGGGGCATTGAGTACAAGGGTTGGGAAATCATGTTGCAGCTGTATAAAATCTTGGTTAGGCTGCATTTGGAGCATTGCATGCAGTTCCAGTCATTTCCAGAAGAATGTAGAGCTTTGGAGAGAATGCAGTGAAGGTTTACCAGGATATAGAACATAGAATATTACAGCGCAGAACAGGCCCTTCGGCCTTCGATGTTGCACCGACCAATTAGGAAAAAGCAATGACCCTCTAACCTAAACCATTCCCTTTTCGTCCATAAACTTATCTATTAACCTCTTAAACGCCACCAAACTTGGTGCATCTACAACTGACGCAGGCAGGGCATTCCATACCCTTACCACCCTCTGGGTAAAGAACCTACCTCTGACATCCGTCCTATTACCACCACCCCTTATTTAAAGCTATGTCCCCTCGTGCTAGGTCTGGTCTCGAGGGTGTTGGCTATGAGAAAAAGTTAAATAAACTAGAATTGTTTTCACTAGAAAAACTGAGGCTAAGGTAAGATTCTCATAAAGGTCTATAAAATGATAAAAGATATAGATGCAATGGATAGGCAGAGGCTTTTCCCAAGGATGAAAGTGCCAATTACAAGACTGCACAGATTCAAGGTGAGAGTGGAAAAGTTTAAGAGAAATGTGCGAATGAAATTTTTCACACAGAGAGTGGTGGGTGTTTGGAACGTGCTGCCAGAGGAGGTGATGAAAGCAGGCACATTAGCAACATTTGAGAAGTATCTGAATGGGTACATGAATAGGGAAGAAATAGAGTGATACAGACTGAGTAAGGGCAGAAGGTTTTTCATTTAGTTAGGATATCATGATTGGCACAGGCTTGGAAGGCTGAAGGGCATGTTCCTATGCGGTACTTTTTATTGTTCTTTGAAATGAAAATGGAAATTGCAGCGGTTGGGAGGTGGGGCTGATCATAATCGTCCAGTTTTCTCTAGACTTGGAGGAGGTGATTGAAGACTTGTCAATTGATAAGGTTATGCCCTAGTTGTTAGAAAACCAAAGGTGGTTTTAAGGGATTTGTATTTGTATGGGTAAACATTAGAAATAGGCAGTGTTTTAGGTAGACTTAATTTCATGTGCCTTCGCGTGGAAGGGAGTTGTAGTTACTTTTCATGCTGAAGAAAAGTGTTTGTGTGGGAGTTAGTTTCAGCTCCAGCTGAGATACTATTGTGTTTAGAGAGCTACATAGAACATAGAACATTACAGCGCAGAACAGGCCCTTCAGCCTTTGATGTTGCGCCGACCAATTAACAAAAAGCAATGACCCTCTAATCTAAACCATTCCCTTTTCATCCATAAACTTATCTACTAATCTCTTAAATGCCACCAAACTTGGTGCATCTAGAACTGCAGCAGGCAGGGCATTCCATAGCCTTACCACCCTCTGGGTAAAGAACTTACCTCTGACATCCGTCCTATAACTACCACCCCTTAATTTAAAGTTATATTCCCTTGTGCTAGCTTTCTCCATCCTAGGAAAAAGGCTATCACTGTCCACCCTATCTAAACCTCTAATCATCTTATATGTTTCAATAAGGTCTCCTCTTAGCCGCCTTCTTTCTAACGAAAACAACCTCCAATCCCTCAGCCTCTCTTCATAAGACCTGCCCTCCATACCAGGCAACATCCTGGTAAACCTCCTCTGTACCCTCTCCAAAGCCTCCACATCTTTATTATAATGCGGGGACCAGAACTGCACACAATACTCCAAGTGCGGCCGCACTAGAGTTTTGTACAGTTGCAACATGACGTTGCGGCTCGAAATTCAATCCCCCTACCAATAAAAGCTAAGACTCCGTATGCCTTCTTAACAACCTTATCGACTTGATTGCCAACTTTCAGGGATCTATGCACATTTACACCAAGATCCCTCTGTTCTTCAACACTATTAAGAGTCCTACCATTAGCCCTATACTCTACACATTTGTTATTCCTGCCAAAGTGAATTACCTCACACTTTTCCATATTAAACTCCATTTGCCACCTCTCGGCGCAGCTCTGCAACTTGTCCAAGTCCCTCTGCAAACTATAACACCCCTCTTCACTATCGGTGAAGAGGGCCCGGTGTGAAGAGGGCTACGGTGTGAAGAAAGATAATTACTTTGCAACTAGAGGGGCTCTAAGGGGAGCAGCAAATTTCATTGCTTTTTACTTTCAGCTAGAGTCAGTTGGAGACAGACAATGGAGTAATAACAATCTCTCTCTCATCTCTGCTGGGAGAAAAGAAGAAATTACTCTTTTAGATTTGCTGCAAGAAAAACCCTACAATAGAGTATTGGTTCAGAAAGCCAGAGTCAAAGATCCAAAGAACAACTAGTTAAGAAGCTAGAGAAATTAAGAAAAATCTCCAGAATGTCTGGAGTTAAAGAGAACTAAGAGAAAACTGGGAAATAGAACAGGATTCTGTTCAGGGACATCAGACAAAACTGAGAAGAAATTAATTAGTGAGGATACTAGTGAAAGGTTTTCTATTCTAAAGTTTGAAATATTACTATTGTCCATAAACAAACTATAAAGTATTGGCTAGATATCAGTATTGTTGTAACAGTGAAAACCTGAAAGGGTTAATCCAAAACCCTGGTATAGGCTTATTGCTAAAAGTGGAGTGGAAACTCTGGTCAAAAAGGTCTTTTGAAAAATGTGAACTGGATTTTGGAGTGTGCTAGATAAACATATAGTGAAGAGACAACATTTTAAATCATATTTTGGGAGTAGAGTTTAGAAACTCTGACATGACAGTCATTTGGAAGGGGCAGGGATTCTGAGAAGAAATCTGTGACTTTATGTACTAATGAGACCACTGTAGCTTCGCATGTACTTTGTCATCCATGTTAACTTTAAAAGCTGTGAGTAATTGTTAAGCCAAAGGAGAAATAAATGTGTATTGTACTATAATCCATTTTTCATGTTTAATATATTTTGTCAAAACTAATTACTGGTCCCATGCCTCTGTTCCCCCACATTTGATTTAACAAAAGGTTTCAGTCTTTTGAACCAGCGTTCCATCCTGGGATTTTCCCATACAGTTATAACGTCAACTGGGATCGTAACACTTATTAAAAAATGGCTTTAAGTCTCAGCAATTACAGACCAGTCAGTCTAATATCAATGCTGAGCTAACTTCTAGAAACAATCATCAGGACTGAATTAGTAGTCACATGGAAAATTGGGGAATCATTAAGAAGAGCCAGCTCCTTTCTAAAGGGCATATCATGTTCATAGAATCAGAGAGGTTTGTAGCATGAAAACAGGCCCTTCGGGCCAACTTGTCCCAATTTTTTTTTAAAAAATCCTTAAGCTAGACCCAATTGCCCACATTTGGCCCATATCCCTCTATACCAATCGTACCCATATAACTATCTAAACGCTTTTTAAAAGATAAAATTATACCCACCTCTACTACAATTCTAGCAACTTGTTCCAGACACTCACCATCCTCTGTGTGGAAAAAATTGCCTCTCTGGATACTTTTGTATCTCTCCCCTCTCACTTTAAACCTATGCCCTCTAGTTTTAGACGCCCTTACCTTTGGGAAAAGATATTGACTATCTAGCTGATCTGTGCCACTCATTATTTTATAGATCTCTGTAAGATCACCCTTCAGCCTCCTACGCTCCAAAAAAAAAGTCCCAGTCTATGCAGCCTCTCCTTATAATTCAATCCATCAAGTCCTGGTAGCATCCTAGTAAATCTTTTCTGCACTCTTTCTAGTTTAATAATATTCTTTCTATAATAGGGTGACCAGAATTGCACATAGTATTCCAAGTGTGGCCTTACCAATGTCTTAGACAACTTCAACAAGACATCCCAATTCCTGTACTCAAATATTCTGACCCATGAAACCAAACATGCCGAATGCCTTCTTCACCACTCTGTCCACTGTGACTCCAACTCCATATTTCACTAGTTTAGCTGGAGTCGCAGAGGGTGGATGAGAGGAATGTTGTCGGTGTGGTGTACATGGACTTTCAGAAGGCATTCGAGACAGTACCATACAACAGTCTTGTGAGAAAGGTTATAGTTCACGGAATAAAAGGAACAGCAGCAACCTGGTGCAACATTGACTGAATAACGGGGCAGAGAGTCAATGGATATTTTTTGGGCTAGAGGAAAGTTTGTACTGGTGTTCCCCAAATGTTGGTATTGGGACCCTTTCCCTGATATATAAATCAGGGGAGAATTTAAGAATTAGAGGATGACACAAAACTTGTAAAGTGCGGGCAGAACGGTGTGGAACTTCTAAAGGACAGAGACAAGTTGGTGGAGTATTGGATACGGGGGCCACAATGTGGGGAAGTGATGCATTTGGTGGTAAGAACATGGAGAAACAACACAAAATGAGTGAAATCCTTGAAAGAGGTGCAGGAGCAGAGGTGGTAGGTGTAGAAGTGAATTGACTACTGAGGGTGGCTGGACAGCTGGAAGGAGCAGTTGACAAAGCATAGAGTATTCTGGACTGTATAAATAGGGGCACGGGGCACAGAGCACAAGAGCAAGAAGGACATGCTGAACTTATACAATACACTAGTTAGACCACAGCTGGAATATTGTGCACAGTTCTGGGTGCTACATGATAGGAAGGATGTGAACGTATTGGAGAGAGAGTGAAGAAGAGGTTTACAAGAATGGTTCCAGAGATGAGAAGTTTCAGTGATGAGGACAGATTGGAGAGATTGGGACTGTTCTTGAAGAGGAGAAGACTAAGAGGAGATTTGATTGAGATTCCACTGGACAGAGAAGAGAGGCAGAAATTGTCCCTGCTTATAAGAGGTTCAAGAATAGGAGGGCACAGATTTAAAATGATTTGCAAAAGAAGCAAATGTGATGTGAAAAACTCTTTTCAACACAGCAAATGGCTAGGATCTGGAATGTTGCACCTGGCAGTGAAGTTGGGCAGATTCAATCAAAGGGCAAGAGTTATATCTGGGGGAAAGGAAATTATGAAATGATTAGGCGAGATTTAGAATGCATAGGAGGTGGAAGGAACCTACAGGGGATGGGCACAATTGAAATATGGAGCTTGTTCAAGGAACAGCTACTGCATGACCTTGGTAAGTACGTATCTGTCAGGTAGGGAAGAAGTAGTCGAGCAAGGAAACTGTGGTTTACTAAAGAAATTGAATCTCTTGTAAAGAGGAAGAAGGAGATTTATATAAAGATGAAACGTGGAAGCTAGTTAGGGCACTTGAGAGTTAGCCTGGAAGAACTTAGAGAGAACAAAGAGCCAGGAGAGGACATGAGAAGTCTTTGGTAGGTAGGATCAAGGAAAACCCTAAAGCTTTCTCTAGGTATGTCAGGAATAAAAGAATGACTAGGGTAAGATTAGAGCCAGTCAAGGATAGTAGTGTGAAGTTGTGCGTGGAGTCCGATGGGATAGGAGAAACGCAAATGAATATTTTTCGACAGTATTCATAGAGGAAAAAGACAATGTTGTCCAGAAGATACAGAGGTACAGGCTATTAGACTGGATTGGATTGAGGTTCATAAGGAGGAGGTGTTAGCAATTCTGCAAAGTGTGAAAATAGATAAGTCCCCTGGGCTGGATGGGATTTATCCTAGGATTCTCTGGGAGGCTAGGGAGGAGATTGCAGAGTCTTTGGCTTTTATCTTTATGTCATCATTGTCTACAGGAATAGTGCCAGAAGACTAGAGGAGAGCAAATGTTGTCCCTTGTTCAAGAAGGGGAATAGAGACAACCCTGGCAATTATAGACCAGTGAGTCTTACTTCTATTGTGGGCAAAGTTTTGGAAAGGATTATAAGAAATAGGATTTATAATTATCTAGAAAGGAATAATTTTATTAAGGATAGTCAACATGGTTTTGTGAAGGGTAGATTGTGTCTCACAAACTTTATTGAGTTCTTTGAGAAGGTGACCAAAGAGGTGGAAGGGATAAAGCAGTTGATGTGGTGTATATGGATTTCATAAAGTGTTTGATAAGGTTCCCTTTGGAAAGCTATTGCAGAAGATATGGAGGCATGGGATTGAGTGTGATTTAATGGTTTGGATCAGAAATTGGCTAGCTGTAAGAAGACAGAGGGTGGTAGATGATGGGAAATGTTCATTCTGGAGTTCAGCTACTAGTGGTGTACCGCAAGGATCTGCGTAAGAGCCACTGCTGTTTGTCATTTTCATAAATGACCTGGATGAGGGCGTAGAAGGACGGGTTAGTAAATTTGCGGATGACAATAAAGTCGGTGGAGTTGTGGACAGTGTGGAAGAACGTTGCGGGTTACAGAGGTACATAGATAAGCTGCAGAGCTGGGTTGAGAGGCAAGTGGAGCTTAATGCGGAAAAGCGTGAAGGGATTCAGTTTGGAAGGAGTAATAGGAATACAGAGTACTGGACTAATGGTAAGATACTTGTCAGTATGGATGAGCAGAGAGATCTCGATGTCTATATGCATAGATCCCTAAAAGTTGGCACCCAGGTTGATAGGGTTGTTAAGAAGGCATAATGGTTTGTTAGCTTTTATTAATAGAGGGATTGAGTTTCGGAGCCTTGAAATCATGTCGTAGAAAACTCTGGTGTGGCTGCACTTGGAGTATTGCTTACAGTTCTGGTCATCGCATTATGGAAAGGATATGGAAGCATTGGAAAGGGAGCAGAGGAGATTTACCAGGATGTTGCCTGGTATGGTGTGAAGGTCTTATGAGGAAAGGCTGAGGAACTTGAGGCTGTTTTTGTTAGAGTGAAGAAGGGTAAGAGGTGACTTAATAGAGGTATATAAGATGATCAGAGGATTAGATAGGGTGGATAGTGAGAGCCTTTTTTCTCGGATGGAGATGGCTAGCACGAGGGGACATAGCTTTAAATTGAGGGGTGATAGATATAGGATGGATGTCAGAGGTAGGTTCTTTACTCAGAAAGTAGTAAGGGTGTGGAATGCCCTGCCTGCAACAGTAGTGGATTCGCCAACATTGAGGGCATTTAAATGGTCATTGGATAAACATAGCATAGGAATAGTGTAAGTTAGATAGGCTTTAGATTGGTTTTTACAGGTTGGCGCAACATCAAGGACTGAAGGGCTTGTACTGCGCTGTAATGTTCCATGTTCAAAGCATTCAAAAGGACATTAGATGATTATTTGGATTGAAACAATGTGTAGGGGTACAGGTAAAAAGCAAGAGAATGGCTCTAAGTCATGATACTCATTTGGAGAGCTGATACAGACATGATGGGCTGAATGGCCACCTGCTGGCACCATAACAATTCTGTGATTATGTCCAGTCACATATTGCTTCCTAACCCGTTTCAAATTAATGTTGTCAGAGCAGCAAATAACGGGATGATCCATATTTCAAGATAATCAAGAGAGCTGCAAGCAGGCAAAAGACTGAGTAAGTATGTATATAGTACCAGCAACACATAGAGTACTGATTTGATTTGATTTATTATTGTCGCATGTATTAACTTAGAGTGAAAAAGTATTGTTTCTTGATCACTGTATAGACAAAGCGTACCATTCATAAAGAAAGAAATGAGAGAGTGCAGAATGTAGTCTTCCAGTCATAGCTAGGGTATAAAGAAAGATCAACTTAATGCAAGGTAAGTCCATTCAAAAGTCTGATGGCAGCAGGGAAGAAGCTGTTCTTGAGTCAGTTGGTACGCGACCTCAGACTTTTGTGTCTTTTTCCCACTGGAAGAAAGTGGAAGAGAGAATGTCTGGGATGCATAGAATCCTTAATTATGCTAGCTGCTTTGCCAAGGCAGTGGAAGTGTAGACAGAGTCAATAGATGGGAGGCTGGTTTGTGTGATGGACTGAGCTTTCATGACCTTTTGTAGTTTATTGCAATCTTGGGCAGAGCAGGAGCTGTACCAAGCTGTGATACAATCAGAGAGAATGCTTTCTATGGTGCATCTGTAAAAGTTGGTGAGAGTCATAATTGACATGCCAAATTTCCTTAGTCTTCCGAGAAAGTAGAGGTGTTGATGGGTTTTCTTAACTATAGTGTTAGCATGGGAGGACCAGGACAGATTGTTGGTGATCTGGACACCCAAAAACATGAAGTTCTCAATCCTTTCTACTTCATCCCCATTTATGTAGACAGGGGCATATTCTCCTTTATGTTTCTTGAAGTCGATGACAATCTCCTTTGTTTTATTGACATTGAGGGAGAGATTATTGTTGCTGCACCAGTTCACCAGATTCTCTATCTCATTCCAGTATTCTGTCTTGTCTTTGTTTGAGATCTGACCCACTGTGGCGGTGTCGTCAGGAAATCAAGTTGGAGGGGAATTTGGCCACGGAGTCAGAGGTGTATAAGGAGTATAGTAGGGGGCTCAGAACACAATCTTATGGGGCACTGGTGTAGAAGATGATTGTGGAGGAGGTGTTATTACCTATCCTTAGTGGTTGTAGTCTGAGTTAGGAAGTTCAGGATCCAGCTGCAGAGGGAGAAGCCGAGGCCCAGTCCACGGAGTTTGGAGATGAGTTTTGTGGGAATGATGGTGTTGAAGATTGAGCTATAGTCAATAAATAGGAATCTGACACAGGTGTCCTTGTTATCTAGGTGTAGCTCAGAGTACAGGGTCAGGGAGATGGCGTCCGCTGTGGACCTGTTGCGGCAGTAGGCAAACTGTAGTGGATCCAGGCAGTCCGGGAGGCACAAATTGACTCGTACCATGACTAACCTTTCGAAGCATTTCATAATGATGGATGTCAGAGCCATCGGCTGATAGTCACTAAGGCACACTGCCTGGCTTTTCTTAGGTACTGGGATGATGTTCGTCTTAGAACATAGAACATAGAACATTACAGCACAGAACAGGCCCTTCGGCCTTCGATGTTGTGCCGACCAAAATAAAAAGCAATGCCCCTCCAAACTAAACCATTCCCTTCTCTTCCATCAAGTCTTCTTGAAGCAGGTAGGGACCTCATTGTTGTAAAGAGAGGTTGAAGATGTCTGTGAATACCCCTGCCAGCTGATACAACTGGGGTCACTTTGGGAGGGAGGAGGGACAGTACATAACATTGCCACCTCTTGCATGCCTATATTGAATGTATACTGTATTGGGAAAGAAAGTGATCTCTCTGTACAAACATTGGGAGAATGATGGCCTGGATTATGGAGCTCAAATCCTAGAGTATATACATTTACCCCCGACAGTGCAGCACTCCCTCAGTACTGGCACCAGGGGGAGTCTCAGTAAAGTTTTACAACACCAATTTTAAATCCAACCAATTTATTTGATAGTAAATTCGCGAGCTTTCGACTCTATAGCCTTCGTCAGGCAAATGCAGTGTTCTGGTCTGCAATAGCAATGTTGAGTTGACGAGTGTGTTCTTTGGTCGGATCTGCTGGTAACTGTCTGTAGTGTTTCACATTGTTTAGTTGTCGGTACACTTCTTCACAGTAGTCCATTCTGTTCAGTATGACGGTGGTGCCTCCTTTGTCTGCTGGTTTGATGACAATGTTGCGGTTGGTCTTGCTTTGTGCTTGGGTGATGTTCACTGTGCCACAAGGCCATCCGTGCTCTCAAGACCAACCGCAACATTGTCATCAAACCAGCAGACAAAGGAGGCACCACCGTCATACTGAACAGAATGGACTACTGTGAAGAAGTGTACCGACAACTAAACAATGAGAAACACTACAGACAGTTACCAGCAGATCTGACCAAAGAACACACTCGTCAACTCAACACTCTGATCAAAACCTTTGATCCGGACCTTCAGAACATCCTCCGGGCTCTCATTCCACGTACTCCCCGCATTGGAGATCTCTACTGCCTCCCAAAGATGCACAAGGCAAACATACCCGGCCATCCCATCGTATCGGGCAATGGGACCCTGTGTGAGAACCTCTCCGGCTATATCAAGGGCATCCGGAAATCCATTGTACAAAGAACCCCCAGCTTTTGTCTTGACACTACATAGAACCTAGAACATTACAGCACAGAACAGGCCCTTTGGCCTTCGATGTTGCGCCGACCAATAAAAAGCAATGACCCTCCAAACTAAACCATTCCCTTCTCTTCCATATACTTATCAACTAACCTCTTAAACGCCACCAAACTTGGCGCATCTACAACTGCCGCAGGCAGGGCATTCCACTCCCTAACCACCCTTTGGGTAAAGAACCTACCTCTGATATCAGTCCTATAACTATCACCCCTTAATTTAAAGCTGTGTCCCCTCGTGCTAGCTTTCTCCATCCTAGGAAAAAGGCTATCACTGTCCACCCTATCTAAACCTCTAATCATCTTATATGTTTCAATAAGGTCTCCTCTTAGCCGCCTTCTTTCTAACGAAACAACCTCAAATCCCTCAGCCTCTCTTCATAAGACCTGCCCTCCATACCAGGCAACATCCTGGTAAACCTCCTCTGTACCCTCTCCAATGCCTCCACATCTTTCTTATAATGCGGGGACCAGAACTGCACACAATACTCCAAGTGCGGCCGCACTAGAGTTTTGTACAGTTGCAACATGACGTTGCGGCTCCGAAATTCAATCCCCCTACCAATAAAAGCTAACACTCCATATGCCTTCTTAACAACCTTATCGACTTGACTGCCTACTTTCAGGGATCTATGCACAAATACACCAAGATCCCTCTGTTCATCAACACTATTAAGAATCCTACCATTAGCCCTATACTCTACACATTTATTATTCCTGCCAAAGTGCATTACCTCACACTTTTCCACATTAAACTCCATTTGCCACCTCTCGGCCCAGCTCTGCAACTTGTCCAATCACTCTGCAAACTATAACACCCCTCTTCACTATCTACCACTCCACCGACTTTAGTGTCATCTGCAAATTTACTAATCCATCCCTCAATACCCTCATCCAGATCATTTATAAAAATTACAAACAGCAGGGGCCCCAAAACAGACCCCTGAGGCACACCACTTGTCACCAAACTCCACGATGAATATCTCCCATCAACCACCACCCTCTGTCTTCTATCTGCTAGCCAATTCCTAATCCAATTAGCTAAATCACCCTCTATCCCATACATCTGCATTTTCTGCAGAAGTCTTCCATGGGCCACCTTATCAAACGCCTTACTAAAGTCCATATATACCACATCAACCGCCTTACCCCCATCCACCTCTTTAGTCACTTTTTCAAAAAACTCAATGAGGTTAGTAAGGCACGACCTACCCTTCACAAAACCATGCTGACTATCCCCAATCAATTCATTTCTCTCTAAATAACTATAAATCCTATCCCTAATAATTCTCTCCAATACTTTGCCCACAACAGAAGTAAGACTCACTGGCCTATAATTCCCTGGAAGGTCTCTCTTCCCCTTCTTGAACAATGGGACCACATTCGCTATCCTCCAGTCCTCCGGAACCACACCCGTAACCAACGACGACCTGAAGATCAGAGCCAGAGGCTCTGCAATCTCCTCTCTTGCCTCCCAGAGAATCCTAGGGTAAATCCCATCCGGCCCAGGGGACTTATCCAACTTCAAACCCTCGAGAATATCTAGCACATCCTCCCTATCTACTTCAATACTTTACAGTTTGCTACCCTGTACCTCAGTGTTCTCCATAACTACATTTACATCACCCTGCGTGAATACCGAAGAGAAATATTTATTCAGTGCCTCTCCAATCTCTTCAGGCTCCATGCACAACTTCCCACTGCTGTCTGTGACTGGCCCTAATCTTGTCCTAACCAATCTTCTATTCTTAACATATCTAAAGAAAGCTTTAGGATTCTCCTTAATCCTATCAGCCAAAGTCTTCTCGTGTCCCCTCTTAGCTCTCCTCAATTCACTCTTTAGCTCCCTCCTGGCTAATCTATAGCTATCCATTGCACTAACTGAGCCTTCAAGCCTCATCCTGACATAAGCCTCCTTTTTCCTTTTAACCAGCAAATCAACTTTTTTCGTACACCAAGGTTCCCTTACTCGACCATTTCCTCCTTGCCTGACAGGGACATACTTATCAAGGACTTGCAGCAGCTGCTCCTTGAATAAGCTCCACATTCCAGATGTTCCCAGTCCCTGTAGTTTCCTAGTCCAATCTATGCACCCTAATTCTCTCCTGATGGCCTCATAATTACCCTTCCCCCAGCTATAACTACTGCCCCCAGCTTCATGCCTATCCCTATCCATCACTAAGGTGAACGTAACCGAATTGTGGTCACTATCACCAAAATGTTCACTAACTTCCAAGCCTAACACCTGGTCTGGCTCATTGCCCAGCACCAAATCCAATGTAGCCTCACCTCTAGTTGGCCTATCTACATACTGAGTCAAAAAACCTTCCTGCACACTTTGTACGAAACTGACCCCTCTAACGAGCTAGAGCTATAGCTATTCCAATCAATATTAGTAAAGTTAAAGTCCCCCATAACAATTACCCTATTACTTTCACTCCTGACCAGAATTGACTTTGCAATCCTTTCCTCAACCTCTCTAGAACTTTTAGGAGGTCTATAAAAGACTCCCTACGGACTTCCTACAGAAACTCAGCACACATGGAGCAGTTGAACCAGGGACACTCCTTGTCACAATGGATGTCTCGGCGCTCTACACCAACATCCCCCACGACGATGGTATTGCTGCAACTGCCTCAGTACTCAATGCCAACAACTGCCAGTTTCCGGATGCAATTTTACAACTCATCCGCTTCATCTTGGACCACAATGTCTTCACCTTCAACAATCGGCTTTTCATCCAGACACATGGAACAGCCATGGGACCAAATTTGCACCTCAGTATGCCAACATCTTCATGCACAGGTTCGAACAAGACTTCTTCACCACACGAGATCTTCAACCAAGGTTATATACTAGATACATTGATGACATCTTTTTCCTTTGGACTCATGGTGAACAATCATTGAAACAACTGTATGATGATATCAACAAGTTCCATCCCACCATCAGACTCACCATGGACTATTCTCCATAATCAGTTGCATTCTTGGACACACGCATCTCCATCAAGGACGGTCACCTCAGCACCTCACTGCACCAAAAACCGACAGACAACCTCACAATGCTCCACTTCTCCAGCTTCCACCCTAGACACATTAAAGAAACCATTCCCTATGGACAAGCCCTCTGTATACACAGAATTTGCTCAGATGAGGAGGATCGTGACAGACACCTCCAGATGCTGAAGGATGCCCTCGTGAGAACAGGATATGGCGCTCGACTCATCGATCGACAGTTCCGACGTGCCACAGCGATAAACCGCACTGACCTCCTCAGAAGACGAACACGGGACACGGTGGACAGAGTACCCTTTGTTGTCCAGTACTTCCCCGAAGCGGAGAAGCTACGACATCTTCTCCGGAGTCTTCAACATATCATTGATGACGATGAACATCTCGCTAGGGCCATCCCCACCCCCCCACTTCTTGCTTTCAGACAACCGCACAACCTCAAACAGATCATTGTTCGCAGCAAACTACCCAACCTTCAGGAGAACAGTGACCACAATACCACAGAACCCTGCCACAGCAAGCTCTGCAAGACATGCCAGATCATAGACATGGACGACATCATCAAATGTGAGGATACCATTCACCAGGTGCACGGTACATACTCTTGCAACTCGGCCAACGTTGTCTACCTAATACGTTGCAAGAAAGGATGTCCCGAAGCATGGTACATTGGGGAGACCATGCAGACACTACGACAGCGGATGAATGAGCATCGCTCAACAATCACCAGGCAAAACAGTTCCCTTCCTGTGGGCGAACACTTCAGCAGTCATGGGCATTCGGCCTCCGACCTGCGGGTAAATGTTCTTCAAGGGGGCTTTCGTGACACACGACAGCGCAGAGTCGCTGAGCAGAGACTGATAGCCAAGTTCCGCACACATGAGGACGGTCTTAACAGGGATCTTGGCTTCATGACACACTATCTGTAACCCCCGTAACTTGCCTGGGTTAGCAAAAAACCTCACTTACTGTGCTGTCTGGAGAAAATACACAATTCTCTAACCAATGCTCAGGATTCCCTTCACACACATTGTTAGCCACTTTAACACTTGAATAGCAGGTTAGATGTAAGGATTCGCATTCTAATTAGCAATCTGTGACTGTCTGTGTTGATATGAGTGCTATTGCAGACCAGAACACTGCATTTGCCTGACGAAGGCTATAGAGTCGAAAGTTCGCGAATTTACTATCAAATAAATTGGTTGGATTTAAAATTGGTGTTGTAAAACTTTACTGAGTTCACCCCAGTCCAATGCCAGCATCTCTACATCATGATCAGGGGGAGTGTCAGCCTGGATTATGGAGCTCAAATCCTAGAGTATATACATTTACCCCTGACAGTGCAGCACTCCCTCAGTACTGGCACCGGGAGGGAGTATCGGCCTGGATTATGGAGCTCAAATCCTAGAGTATATACATCCACCTCTGACAGTGCAGCACTCCCTCAGTACTGGCACCAGGGATGGGGGGGAAGGGGTGTCATCCAGCAATATTAGATTAGTCTCTGTTGTGAGATTGTTGTGAATTGAGAAACTCTCTGACTCGGGAGATATATGGCTATCTTCCACTGTTGAAGTCCAACAGGTTTATTTGATAGCAAATACCACTTTTCCTCTTTGGGACTTTTCCTCTTTGTCTCCTGACGAGGAGGTGGGACCAGAGCAAGTCAGATGGTCTGCACCTGGGCAGGACTGGAACCAAAGTCCTCGAGGGAATGTTTGCTAGTGCTATTGGTGGGGGTTTAAACTAATGTGGCAAGGGGATGGGAAGCAGAGACAGGAAGTAGAAGGAAGTAAAGTGGGAACAAAAACAAAAGGTAGTAAGGGAAAAAGTGGAAGGCAGAGAAACAAAAATCAAAAAATGGCCACAGTACAGAGTACAAAGACTATAGAGAACTCAGTGACTGAGTCCAGTAAGGCTAAGAGAAATAACACACAGGGAGAGTGTACAAAACATGATAGGACAAATGGTCTGAAGTGTGTTTGCTTTAACGTAAGGAATATGACACTTAAAGCTTAGATCACTACGTGCATCTATGATGTGGTGACAACTATGGAGACTTGAATGAAAGAAAGGCAGGACTGGCAGCTTAGCATTCCAGAATTTAGGTGCCTCAGGCGAGATAAGAGGTTATAAAAGAGGTGATTAGAGAGAATGTCACAGCTATACAGGAGGAGGACATCTTGGCGATTATGCTGTGTAGTCCAATGGATAGAACTCAGGAACAGGGAGCAGTGCTATTGCACCATTGGAGTCATACTATAGTCCTCCTAATAGCCAACATGAAATGGAGGAACTGATATGTCAGCAGATTTTGGGAAATTTAAGGAAAATCCCAAAGCCTTTTATGTGTATACAAGGAGGGAGAGTGTAGCTAAGGAGAGGGTGGTTTCACTCAAAGACTGGAGGGAATTTGTGTATGGAACCAGATGAGCTGGGTGAGGTCATTAACGAGTACTTTGCATCAGTATTCACATGTATTGCGTGTAGAAAGGAAGATGTTGACATTCTAGGACATGTTGAGATTAAAAAGGGAGAAGTTATTGGTGGTTTTGAATAACATTAAGGTGGACAAGTTCCCAGGGCCTGATAGGAACGATCCCAGAATATCAAGAGAGGCGAGGGAATATCGAGAGATGCTGAGGCCTTGGCCAAAATCTTTGTATCCTCTTTAGCCACAAGTGAGGTGCCAGAGGATTGGAGAATAGCTGACATTGTTACTCTGTTTAAGAAGAGCAGAAGAGACGATCTGGGAAATTACAAGCCTGTGGGTCTTACATGAGTGATAGGGAAATTATTGGAGAAGATTCACAGGGATGGGATGTTCTTGCGTCTGGAAGGGAATAGGCTTATTAGTAATAAGGCAGCATGGTTTTGTGAAGGGGAGGTCGTATCTCACAAAACTGATAGAGTTCTTTGAGAAAGTGACAAGAAAAATTGCCCAGGGCAGGGCAGTAGATGTTGTATACATGGACTTTAGTAAAGCCTTCAATAAGGTTCCTCATGGTAGGTTGATACAGAAGGTGAAGGCATGTGGAATCCGAGGTGAGCTGGTAAGATGGATACAAAACTGGCTTGGGCATAGAAGTCATGATGTAGAGATGCCGGCGTTGGACTGGGGTAAACTCAGTAAAGTTTTACAACACCAATTTTAAATCCAACCAATTTATTTGATAGTAAATCTGCGAGCTTTCGACATTATGTGCCTTCGTCAGGCAAATGCAGTGCTGTAAATTTGGTGATTTAAATTTAAAATTGGTGTTGTAAAACTTTATTGGGCATAGAAAGCAGAGAGTAACAGAGGAAGGGTACTTTCTAACTGGAGGTCTGTAACAAGTGATGTTCATGATGCACACACCTGACAAAGGAACACTGTTTCTGAAAGCTTGTGGGATTACTATGAAATAAAATGGTTGAACTTAAACCTGGTGTTGTGAAACTTTTTAACAAGTGATGTTCCACAAGGATCAGTGCTGGGGCCTCTGTTGTTTATACTATATGTAAATTATTTGGAGGAAAATGTTGGTGGTCTGATTAGTAAATTTGCAGATGATATAAAAATTGGGGGAATACTGGATAGTGAGAAAGATTGACAGAGAATGCAAGATGGCAGATGGAATTTAACCCGGACAAATGTATGGTGATGTGATTTGGAAGGTCTACTGCAGAAAGAAAATATATAGTAAATGGTAGAGCCCTTTGAAATATTAGCATTCATGCTAATGATCTGGGCATGCAATTCCACAGTTCCCTGAAGGTAGTAACTGGGGTGGACAAGAAGGCATATGGCATACTGGCCTTCATCGGTCAGAGCTTTGAGAACAGAAATTAGAAAAGCACTTTGCCATTGTATAAGACTTATGGTTAGGCCGCATTTGGATACAATTCTGATCACCACCAGGATGTTATGCATTGGAAAGAATGCAGAGGAGATTTACCAGGATATTGCCTGGTTTGGAGGATATGGATTATGAAGAAAGCTGGAACAAACTTGGATTGTTTTCATTGGAATATTGGAGAATGAGGGGGAGATCTGATAGAGGTTTACAAGATTGACAGGCTTGAATAGAATAGATAGAGTCTATAGTCGAAAGATCAATTACTCAGGGACATAGATTGAAAGTGAAAGTGGGAAGTTTTACATATAGAAGCTGGTGAATGACAGGAACGTACTATTGGAGGAGCAGTGGAAGCAGATTTTATAACAACATTCAAGAAGCATCTGGATAAATACATGAATAGACAGGGAATAAAGGAATATGAAACCTATAGAGATAAAAATATATCAGAGAGGCATCTGTGTTGGCATAGATTTGGCGGGCTGAAGAGCTTGTTCCTGTGCTGTTTTAGAACACAGAACATAGAACATTACAGTGCAGAACGGGCCCTTCGGCCTTCGATGTTGCGCCGACCAATTAGGAAAAAGCAATGACCCTCTAACCTAAACCATTCCCTTTTCGTCCATAAACTTATCTACTAACCTCTTAAACGCCACCAAACTTGGCGCATCTACAACTGCAGCAGGCAGGGCATTCCATAACCTTACCACCCTCTGGGTAAAGAACCTACCTCTGACATCCGTCCTATAACTACCACCCCTTAATTTAAAGCTATGTCCCCTCGTGCTAGCTTTCTCCATCCTAGGAAAAAGGCTATCATGTCCACCCTATCTAAACCTCTAATCATCTTATATGTTTCAATAAGGTCTCCTCTTAGCCGCCTTCTTTCCAACGAAAACAACTTCAAATCCCTCAGCCTCTCCTCATAAAACCTGCCTTCCATACCAGGCAACATCCTGGTAAACCTCCTCTGTACCCTCTCCAATGCCTCCACATCTTTCTTTTAATGTGGGGACCAGAACTGCACACAATACTCCAAGTGCGGCCGCACTAGAGTTTTGTACAGTTGCAACATGACGTTGCGGCTCCGAAATTCAATCCCCCTACCAATAAAAGCTAAGACTCCGTATGCTTCTTAACAACCTTATCGACTTGATTGCCAACTTTCAGGGATCTATGCACATATACACCAAGATCCCTCTGTTCTTCAACACTATTAAGAGTCCTACCATTAGCCCTATACTCTACACATTTGTTATTCCTGCCCAAGTGAATTACCTCACACTTTTCCGCATTAAACTCCATTTGCCACCTCTCGGCCCAGCTCTGCAACTTGTCCAAGTCTCTCTGCAAACTATAACACCCCTCTTCACTATCTACCACTCCTCCGACTTTGGTGTCATCCGCAAATTTACTAATCCATCCTTCAATACCCTCATCCAGATATTTATAAAAATTACAAACAGCAGGGGCCCCAAAACAGATCCCTGAGGTACACCACTTGTAACCGAACTCCACGATGAATAATTCCCATCAACCACCACCCTCTGTCTTCTATCAGCTAGCCAATTCCTAATCCAATTAGCTAAATCACCCTCAATCCCATACATCTGCATTTTCTGCAGAAGCCTTCCATGGGCCACTTTATCGAACGCCTTACTAAAGTTCATATATACCACATCAACAGTCTTACCCCCATCCACCTCTTTGGTCACTTTTTCAAAAAAACTCAATAAGGTTAGTAAGGCACGACCTACCCTTCACAAAACCATGCTGACTATCCCCAATCAATTCATTTCTCTCTAAATAACTATAAATCCTATCCTAATAATTCTTTCCAATACTTTGCCCACAACAGAAGTAAGACTCACCGGTCTATAATTCCCAGGGAAGTCTCTATTCCCCTTCTTGAACAATGGGACCACATTCGCTATCCTCCAGTCTTCCAGCACTATACCTGTAACCAATGACGACCTGAAGATCAGAGCCAGAGGCTCTGCAATCGCCTCTCTTGCCTCCCAGAGAACCCTAGGGTAAATCCCATCCGGCCCAGGGGACTTATCTAACTTCAAACCCTCAAGAATATCTAGCACATCCTCCTTATCTACTTCAATACTTTCCAGTTTGCAACCCCCTGTATCCCAGTGTTCTCCACAACTACATTTACATCACCCTGCGTGAATACCGAAGAGAAATATTTATTCAGTGCCTCTCCAATCTCTTCAGGCTCCACGCACAACTTCCACTGCTGTCTATGACTGGCCCTAATCTTGTCCTAACCAATCTTCTATTCTTAACATATCTAAAGAAAGCTTTAGGATTCTTCTTGATCCTATCTGCCAAAATCTTCTCGTGTCCCCTCTTAGCTCTCCTCAATTCACTCTTTAGCTCCCTCCTGGCTAATTTATAGCTATCCATTGCACTAACTGAGCCTTCAAGCCTCATCCTGACGTAAGCCTCCTTTTTCCTTTTAACCAGCGAATTAACTTTTTTAGTACACCATGGTTCCCTTACTCGACCATTTCCTCCTTGCCTGACAGGGACATACTTAGCAAGGACTCGCAGTAGCTGCTCCTTGAATAAGCTCCACATTTCAGATGTTCCCAGTCCTTGTAGTTTCCTAGTCCAACCTATGCACCCTAATTCTCTCCTTATGGCCTCATAATTACCATTCCCCCAGCTATAACTACTGCCCCCAGCTTCATGCGTATCCCTATCCATCACTAAGGTGAACGTAACCGAATTGTGGTCACTATCACCAAAATGTTCACTAACTTCCAAGCCTAACACCTGGTCTGGCTCATTGCCCAGCACCAAATCCAATGTAGCCTCACATCTAGTTGGCCTATCTACATACTGAGTCAAAAAACTTTCCTGCACACTCTGTACAAAAACTGACCCCTCTAACGAGCTAGAGCCATAGCTATTCCAATCAATATTAGTAAAGTTAAAGTCCCCCATAACAATTACCCTATTACTTTCACTCCTGTCCAGGATCGACTTTGCAATCCTTTCCTCTCTCTAGAACTTTTAGGAGATCTATAGAAGATTCCCAACAGGGTGACCTCTCCTCTCCTGTTTCTAATCTCAGCCCATACTACCTCAACAGACAAGTCCTCATCAAACTTCCTTTCTGTCACTGTGATACATTCTTTGACTAATAATGTCACTCCTCCCCCCCTTCTACCTCCTTCTCTACTCCGACTGAAGCATTTGAACCCCGGAACCTGCAACAACCATTCCTGTCCCTGCTGTATCCATGTCTCTGAAATGGCCACAACATCTAAGTTCCAGGTACTGATCCAAGCTGCAAGTTCCTCCACCTTATTGCGAATACTTCTTGCATTAAAGTATACGCATTTCAAACTATGCCCTACTCCACCCGCACGCTGCTGTACTTTACAGTTCTCATCTATGACCCCCCTATTCTCATCCTTCTTAACATCCAAGCTACTCAGGATCCCACCCCCACTCTGAATCAGTTTAAACCCCCCTGCATAGCCTTTGCAAATGTTCCCCCCAAGATATTTGTTCCCCTCTGGTTCAGGTGTAGACCATCTCTCTTGTAGAGGTCCCACCTACCCCAGAATGAGCCCCAATTGTTCAAGAACCTGAACCCCTCCCTCCTGCACCATCCCCGCAGCCACGAGTTCAAACATTCCCTCTCTCTGTTCTTCTCTAAACTATCCCGTGGCACAGGCAAGAGTCCAGAGATAACCACTCTGTCTGTTTTGGCCCTAAGCTTCCACCCCAACTCCATAAATTTCTGTTTAATATCCCCTTCCCTTGTCCTACCTACACCATGTGTCCCTACATGAACTATGACATGGGGCTGACTCCCCTCTCCCTTAAGAATCCTAAAAACCCGCTCTGAGACGTCCTGGACCCCAGCCCCTGGGAGGCAACACACCAGCCCTGAGTCCCGTTTATTACTATTTATTCTCCTATCTGTCCCCCTAACTATGGAGTCTCCAATTACCCGGCCCAATCTCTTATTTCCCCTACCCACCTGAGCATTCACAGCAGGCTCACCCCCAGAGACCTGCTCCCTTTGGCTATCTCAAGTTGATTCTTCCTCAACTGTAGCCTCCAGGACAGAAAACTTATTTTGGAGGGGAACGGCCCTCGGGGATTGTCTCCCCGATTGCTTCTTACCCCTCTTCCTAATAGTTACCCAAGAATCTCTTTTAGGAGTGACTATCGCTTTGTAACTCCTGTCAATATCTGCCTCAACCTCCCGAATTATCCGGAGTTCCTCTAATTCCAGCTCCAGCTCCTTAACACGATCCTCAAGAGCTGCAAATGGGTACACTTCCTGCAGGTATAATTAGCAGGAACACTACTGGTGTCCCTCACCTCGTACATACTGCAGGAAGTGCAACGTACTGCCTGCACTGCCATCTCTGATACTTTAATTTCTAGGAGAGAAAAAAAAACTTCCCACACACTTGGCAGTGGGGAATGCAGTGATGGTAATGCCTTTGAATGTCAAGGGGAGATGTTAGATTGTGTTGAAGGTGACATGCAAATAGAAATGGTTGTGTAAAATTAAACACAATTTTATTGATTGAAACGGAGTGTCTCCTGTTTCTAATATTCACTTTTGAGAGATTACTAAAACCAGGAAAAAGAGATTTTTAAGATTATTGAAGGAGTTTGATAATGGACAACCTAGTGAAGACTAGATCGGGATTAATCAATACGAGGCAGTCAGAAGCATTTTCTCCAATCATTAGTAATAAGATGCAGAAGCCAAATGAGATGTGCAGCTTTCTTTATTTGTATTTGCTGGCAAGTGAACAACAACATACACGGGAGGTAACTACATTGAGGGCATCGTGTCATTTACTGAACAGAGACACTGACAGGCACTAAATTCACTTCTAATTGATGAGCAGCAAACTATTCCTTCACTAGTCAATCTGTCAGCAATTTCATGGAATGTCTACTGGTTAAGGTTTTAAAAAAAACACAGAGAAACAGTATGTTTCTCAGCTCTGAAAGATCCACCACTCTAACCATATCCCAGATTTCTAAACACTTCACTATTGGCTACACATTTGACAGCAGTGACCAACCCCCACTCTCCCACACTGAGACAGTGTGACCACAGCAGCATGTGTTAACGAGGGGGGTGTTGGGGTAACAGTCTGGTGCCTACATCACATCAACACGGAGTGACCACAACATAGGCCACATAGAGAGCCCCAGTTGTTCAGGCTGCTGAATGCAACTACATGCAAATTCCCATTCAGAGACACACGTAGAAATAGTCTCACATATACACATCCTACACAAATATCCTCTCATGCAAGTACTCTCATGAGCACGCTCCCTGTGCAAATGTTCTCACGCGCACACTCAGATGTTCTCACACACAGATTTCCACATGCTTTCGTCCACAAATACTTCTACATGTTAACATCCAACCAGTCAAACCCTGATGCAAATCCTCTCCGATGTTAAGAGCCAAGCATTCTCAGCCCTACACCCAGGCACATGAGGTGCTGTGGAGTAGCAGCTTGGGACTGAGAGGGGAGCCTCTGCATCAGCCAGGTAGGACAGAAGGACCCAGTCTCTCTTTTTCCCTCAGACAAGAGCCCGCTGATGGACAGAGAGTGGAGGGGAGAATTTGGTCAGAGAGTTAATCCAGACCAGACAGCGGAATGGCCCGGCAGCATCCAGATTGGCTCTATCCTGGCGCTCCCTGTCCCCGCTGCACTGGTGCTGGGAGAGCTCAGAGGCATGGCTGAAGGTGTAGAGGCAGGTAGCACACTGGAGCAGGTGGTCAGCAGGCAGGGGGCTGCATGGATGCCGAGAGAGGCGGCGAAGGTCATGGAAGCTCTTCAGGCACAACGAGCACTGGTAGAGGTGCTGAACGGGGGCCGGCGAGCGGGCAGGGGTTTGAGCCCGTGGGCAGCAGGGTTCTGCTGAGAGGGCAGGGGGGTGGACCTTGGTACACCGGTGGTTGGCCAGGTGGCCGGACTGGTTAAAGGTCCGTCCACAGGCCTGGCAGCAGTAGGGCTTCTCTCCAGTGTGGATGTGCCGATGCCGCATGAGGGAGGACGAGTAGGCAAAGCGCTTCTGGCACAGGTCACAGCGGTAGGGCTTGTCGCCCGTGTGCACCCGCCGATGGTTCATAAGGTTGGAGGAGACAGCGAAGGCCCGGCCGCATGTCTCACACTTGAAGGGTCTCTCACCCGTGTGGATGCGCCGGTGGCTCGCCAGGTGCCCTGACTGATTGAAGGCCCGGTTGCAGTGGCCACACTTGAAGGGTTTCTCCCCGGTGTGCAGGCGGCGGTGGCTGGTCAGGGTGGACGAGTTGCCAAAATGCTTGTGGCAGATGTCACATTCAAAGGGGCGTTCCCCAGTGTGCACCCTACGGTGGCTGGCCAAGTAGGACAGGTTGCTGAAACTCTTGTAGCATACACTGCACTGGAAGAGGAAGCGGTCGGTGTGCAACCGCTGGTGGATGAGGAGCTTGGAGGATTCACGGAAACCCTTGCCACAGGCCTCACACTGGAAGGGCCGCTCCCCAGTGTGGATGCGTCCATGAATAGCAAACGAGGAGGAATAGGCAAAACGTTTGTGGCACACGTCACACTCGAATGGCTTCTCGCCCGTGTGTGAACGCTGGTGGACCGACAGCCAGGAAGAACTGGCAAAACACTTGTTGCAGACAACGCAGCGAAATGGCTTCTCGCCTGTGTGCACCCGCCGGTGCTTCAGCAGGCCCGAGGCGTGTGGGAATGCCTTGTCGCACGCCTCACATTGGAAAGGTTTCTCTCCTGGCATCCTGCGCCGCCTCCTGGCTCCATTCCTCTGCTGCTGAACATCCACCTCCTCCCTGGCTCCGACTGCTGCCCTTTCTGTGCTTCTATCACTGAGCTGCTGCCCCTGCCCGCATTCTCTGGACAGTGATGGTGAATGACACTTGGGGGCTGAGACCTGCTCCAAGAGCGCGTCGCTTCCCTGCACTGGGTTCATTCTGTGGGAGCAACAAGAAAACAGGAGGTTCATACAATCATAAGGAGTTTTACAGCATAAGAAAGAGATTCAATGGTCCATCGCCTCAAGTACCTAATTACCATCAAACTCTTGTCTTCGCTCTAGCTCCCTACTGGAATCTTCTCTGTCTATCTCCCAAAACCCCTCTGCCTTTCTCATGTCTCACCCCTGGATCCCACATTTTCAGTATCAGAGCCCCTGGTTGACAGCCTTCCATCCATCCCATGGGACAGTCAAATGCTGTTGAATAAATTGCCACAGAATTGGCTCCTCTGCAAAATGGTAGCTTCTGGATTCAAGGGACAGCATCAAACAAAATGGACTGAGTCCCAAGAAAGCAGGGGGGAGTACTGAGCAATTGCTATTCATAATGTGGAGAGGAAAGAGTGGGCTTACCCAGTGCTCGGCATTAAGATAAAAGCAAAAACGTTGCAGATACCGGAAATCTGAAATGGAAAGTGCCTGAAAAAATCCAAAGATAATGAAAAAGAGTTGAGTCCAATCAGACTGTTCTTCAGAACTGAAGAGGCATAAAGGTGTGATAGTTATAAGCTACTGAAAGAGGGTTGGGGGGCGGGTGGAACAAATCAGAAGGTCAAGGATAGTCTTTGGGAGAGATTAGATGACGAAGATGTCATGGAACACACGAGGCAAAGGGAGCGGAAATTAAGACACAAAACAGGGTACATGTTAATTGTGGAATAAAGGTCAGCACTGACTGAAAGCAAAATAGAATGTAGTGGTAAACAGAACATTGATCCAGAGAAGGTATTAATAGCAGAATAAAGCTGCGCATTGATCGAAAATCCTCCCATAAAGGATGCCTGCGATGCAGTTCTCCCCGCAAAGGGCTGCCTGCGATGTCGATTATTTTAGACTTCATGTAAAACAGTACCCCCATCTCTAAAACTTTGCACCTGTACCAGAAACCCCAACCTGCGTCCTAACGGCCACCTCAGACAACCAAACTCCAGCTCGTAGCCGGATCTCCTCTGGCCCAGAGTACACCACAGGCACGCTTGCGCTTTTCTCCCCCATCGCCGCCCGGCGCGGGGATAGAGCTGTTCCCCAGCCGCGGAGCATGCTAGGTACGCAAGGCCGCCATTGCTTGGCATAGGTCTCCGGTTCATAGAAAAAAGGCCCAGAACGGGACTTCTTCCTGATCGACCGTCTATCCATTCGCTGTTTCCAGTCATTTCCAAGGAGAGGGAGGGAATAAGGACCGTACAACAATAGGAACAATTAGTTATTTTGGCAAAACAGCAGGTCTGGCAGCAGTTGTTTTCTGTTTTAACTTTGTGGTACAAGGCACCATGGACCATGTTGCTGCTATCTCACAGCTCCAGCGACATGGGTTTGATTCCGGCCTCGGGTGTCTGTCTGTGTGGAGTTTACACAGCTTTGTCCTTTCTGCATGGGTTTCCTCTGGGTGCACCGGTTTCCTCCCATAGTGTAAAGATGTATAGGTGAGTTGGCCACGGTGAATTGCCTTTCAGTTTATCTGCATGTATGTGTGTGTGTGATGGACTGGTGTCCTGTCCTGGGTATATCCTGCCTGCTGCCCAGTGAAGATAGGCTCTGACTCCCAGCCACCCAGAACTGGTGTCAGTGAAAATGAAGCAAAGAAATACAATATCTAGGATGGACACGTAATTTTCACACCACAAAAATGCTAAGCAATGACCATCTCCAACACAAAAGAATCTAACCATCACCCCTTGCCATTCAGTGGCGTTACCACAGCTGAATCTCCCCCACTATTAACATTCTGGGGTTACTATTGACCAAAAACTGAATGGATCCAGCCGTATAAATATTGTGGCTCCCAGAACAGATGAAAGGCTAGGAATCCTGTGGCAAGTAACTCATCTCCTGATTCCCTCCAAGTCCTGTTCACTATCTGAAGACACAAGTCAGACTGTGATTAAATACTCTCCACTTGCCTGGATAAGCGCAGCTCCAGCAACACTCGGATGCTAGCCACCTATCAGCACAAAGCAGCCATTTGATTGTTAATCCTTCCACAAACATTCAATCCCTCTAACATTAACACTTGGTGGCAGCCGTGTATACCATCTACAAGATGCACTGGAGTAACTGACCAAGATTCCTTAAGCACCAACTTCTAAATAATAGACACTATTGCCCAGAAGATCAAGGGTAGCAGACACATGGGGAATACCACCACCTGGAGGCTCCCACTCCAAGTTACTCACCATCCTGAAGAGGAAATATACTGGCCATTCCTTCAGTATTGCTGCATCAAAATCCTGGAATTTTTGTCTCTAACACCACTGTGGGTGCTCCTACCCCTCTCAGACTGCAGTGGCTCAAGAAGACTGCTCACCATCACCTTCTCAAGGGGTAATTAGGACTGGGCAATAATTCCTGCACCTGGTCATACTAATTTGGATACGGTTGTGGAGGATGCCTTACCTAGGACAAGCTGTGGCAGCCGAATCTCTGACATTAAATCCAGTTCTGTAGCGCAGAAGGGAGGCTGGAAGAAGAGGAGAGCGGTAGTGATAGGGGATTTGATTGTTAGAGGTACAGACAGAAGGTTCTGTGGTCGTGACAGAGACTCTCAGGTGGTTTGTTACCTCCCGGGTGCCAGGGAAAGGGATGTCTCTGATTGAGTGCACAGCATTCTGAAGTGAGAGGGTGATCAGCCAGATGTCATGGTACATGTCGGTACTAATGACATAGGAAGAAAGAGTGTGGAGGTCCTAAAGAGTGAGTATAGAGAGCTTGGTAGCAAGTTAAAAACCAGGATCCCAAGAGTAGTAATCTCAGGATTGTTACTTGTGCCAGACGCCAGTAAGAGTAGGATGCTCATTCAGATGAACACGTGGCTGAGGAACTGGTGTAGGGGCAGGATGTCAGATTTTTAGATCATTGGGACCTCTTCTGGGACAGGTGGGACCTGTACAAGAGAGATGGGTTACACCTCAATTATGAGGGGACCAATATACTTGCAGGGAGGTTTATTAGGGAGGGTTTAAACTAGATTTGCAAGGGGATGGGAACCAGAGTGCCAGAGCAGATAGTGGAGCGGAGATGAACATAAACAATGTTAACAGTTCATGCAAAATCACAAAAAGGAGGTGGTAATAATCTTCTAAAGTGTGCCTATTTCAGTGCCAGAAGTATTGTGAGGAAGGCAGATGAGTTGAGGGCATAGATTGACACGTGGAATTATGACATTATGGCCATTAGTGAAACTTGGCTACAGGAGGCGCAGGACTGGCAGCTCAACGTTCCAGGGTTCCGATGTTTCAGACTTGATAAAGGCAGAGGATAAAAGCATTGCTACTCAGGGAAAATATTGCAGCAGTGTTCAGGCAGGACAGTTTAGAGGGATTGTCTACTGAGGCCCTATGGGTGGAGCTGAGAAACAAGAAAGGTATGACCACATTAATGGGGTTGTATTATAGACCACCAAATGTCAGTGAGAATTGGAGGAGCAAATCTGCAGAGAGATAGCAGACAACTGCAGCAAACATAAAGTTGTTTTAGTAGGAGATTTTAGTTCTTCACATATAGATGGGACTCCTATACTATTAAAGGTCTAAATGAGTTGGAGTTTGTAAAATGTATTCAAGAAAATTTTCTAAATCAATATATTAGAGGTACCAACTAGAGAGGATGCAATATTAGATTTCCTTTTAGGGAATGAGTTTGGACAAGTGATGGAAGTGTGTTTAGGGGAATGCTTTGGTTCCAGTGATTATAACACCATTAGTTTCAACTTGATCATGGATAAAGATACATCTGGTCCTCGGGTTGAGCTTCTAAACTGGAAAAAGACCAAATTTGAAGAAATGAGAAAGGATTTAAAAAGGTGGATTGGGATAGGCTGATCTCAGGCAAGGATGTGATTGGTAAGTGAGAGGCCTTCAAAGGAGAAATTTTGAGAGTGCAGAGTTTGTATGTTCCTGTCACGATTAAAGGCAAAGTGAATAAAAATAAGGAACCTTCGTTCTCGAAGATATTGCAACTATGATAAAGAAGAAGAGAGAGATGTGTGATATGTATGGGCAACAGGGAACAAATAAGATGCTTGAGGAGTATAAAAAGTGCAAGAAACTACTTAAGAAAGAAAATAGGAGGGCTAAAAAGTTGCTTTGGCAGTCAAGGTGAAGAATAATCCTAAGAGTTTCTACAGGTATATTAAGAGCAAAAGGATAGTAAGGGATAAAATTGGAGTTCTTGAAGATTAGAATGGTCGGCTATGTATGGAACCAAAAGAAATGGGGGAGATATTAAATGGGTTTTTTGCATCTGTATTTACTAAGGAAACTGGCATGGAGTCTATGGAAATAAGGCAAATAAGCAGGGAGGACATGGAACTTATACAGATTAGAGGGGAGGAGGTGCTTGCTGTCTTGAGGCAAATCGTGACAGGGAAGTCCAATAGCGACAGGGAAGTTGAAGTGTAGATAGGGAAACAGATCCTAGAAAGATGTAGAAATAACAGAGTTGTCATGATGGGAGATTTCAATTTCCCAAATATCGACTGGAATATCCCAAGGGTAAGTGGTTTGGATGGGGAGGAGTTTGTTAGGTGTGTTCAGGAAGGTTTCCTGACACACTACGTGGAAAAGCCTACGAGAGGAGAGGCTGTACTTGACCTGGTGCTAGCTAATGAGCCAGGACAGGTGTCGGATCTCTCGGTAGGAGAGCATCTTGGGGATGGAGATCATAATTCTATCTCCTTCACGATAGCAATGGAAAGAGATAGGATCAGGCAGGCTAGGAAGGTGTTTGTCTGGAGTAAGGGGAAATATGAAAACATTAGGCAGATAATTGGACGAATAAACTGGAAGGAGGCGTTCTTGGGGAAAAGTACAGAAGGAAAGTGGCGGATATTCAAGGAATGTTTGTCTGGGGCTCTGCAAGACAACGTTCCGAGGAGACAAGGAGGTTTTGGTAGGACGTGGGAACCGTGGTGCACGAAGGTTGTGGTGAACCTACTCAGGAAGAAAAGAAAGGTGTATAAAAGGTTGAGAGAGCTAGGAGATGTTAGGAATCTAGAGGAGTATAAGGTGTGTAGAAGGGAGCTTAAAAACGAAATTAGGAGAGCCGGAAAGGGTCATGAGAAGGCCTTGGCCCGTAAGATTAAGGAGAATCCCAAGGCCTTCTACAAATATATGAAAAGTAAAAGGATGAGAAGAGAAGGGATAGGACCTATAAGAGGTGAAGGGGGAAAGGTCTGTGTGAATCCAGAAGAAATGGCAGAGGTGCTTAATGAGTACTTTGCCTTGGTATTCACGGGAGGGAGGGAGGTTGTACTGCAGGATTGAGCCAAACGGAAAAGATTGAGTATATGGATGTTAGGAAAGAGGATGTGTTAGATCTGTTAAATTCCATCAAGATAGACAAGTCGCCGGGACCGGATGGGATGTACTCCAGGTTATTGTGGGAAGTGAGGGAGGTGATTGCAGAGCCTCTGGCGATGATCTATGCATCGTCCATGAAAACGGGAGAGGTTCCGGAAGATTGGAGGATTGAGGATGTGGTTCCTATTTTTAAGAAAGGGAACAAGGATAGTCCAGGAAATTACCGACCGGTGAGTCTGACTTCAGTGGTTGGTAAGCTGATGGAGAGGCTTCTGAGGGACAAGACTTATGAACATTTGGAGAAGTTTAGAATGATCAGAAATAGTCAGCATGGTTTTGTCAAGGGCAGGTCGTGCCTTATGAGCCGAGTTGAGTTCTTCGAAAATGTGACTGAACACATTGATGAAGGAAGAGCGGTGGACGTGGTGTACATGGACTTTAGCAAGGCGTTTGATAAAGTCCCCCATGCAAGGCTTCTTGAGAAGGTGAGAAGGCATGGGATCCAAGGGGCTTTGGCCTTGTGGATCCAGAACTGGCTTGCCGGCAGAAGGCAGAGAGTGGTTGTAGATGGGTATTTTTCTGCATGGAGGTCGGTCACCAGTGGAGTGCCCCAGGGATCTGTTCTGGGACTCTTGCTGTTTGTCATTTTCATAAATGACCTCGATGAGGAAGTGGAGGGATGGGTTAGTAAGTTCGCCGACGATACAAAGGTCGGTGGTGTTGTGGATGGTCTGGACATAGAACATAGAACATTACAGCGCAGAACAGGCCCTTCGGCCTTCGATGTTGCGCCGACCAGTTAGGAACAAGCAGTGACCCTCTAACCTAAACCATTCCCCTTTCATCCATAAACTTATCTACTAACCTCTTAAACGCCACCAAACTTGGCGCATCTACAACTGACGCAGGCAAGGCATTCCATACCCTTACCACCCTCTGGGTAAAGAACCTACCTCTGACATCTGTCCTAAAACCACCACCCCTTAATTTAAAGCTATGTCCCCTCGTGCTAGCTTTCTCCATCCTAGGAAAAAGGCTATCACTGTCCACCCTATCTAAACCTCTAATCATCTTATATGTTTCAATAAGGTCTCCTCTTAGCCGCCTTCTTTCTAACGAAAACAACCTCAAATCCCTCAGCCTCTCTTCATAAGACCTGCCTTTCATACCAGGCAACATCCTGGTAAACCTCCTCTGTACCCTCTCCAATGCCTCCACATCTTTCTTATAATGTGGGGACCAGAACTGTACACAATACTCCAAGTGCGGTTGCACTAGAGTTTTGTACAGTTGCAACATGACGTTGCGGCTCCGAAATTCAATCCCCCTACCAATAAAAGCTAAGACTCCATATGCCTTCTTAACAACCTTATCGACTTGATTGCCACAGCGATAGTCACTGAGCTGTTGTGTTGCCCATCAAATGGTCCAGGTCAAGTGTACACGAACAACGTGAAGCACTAGAATACTCTCAAAAAAAATCCAAGAGCAGCCCTCTCACGACCCATCGCGTGTATGCCCCTCGTTAGACAACAAAGTGGACCAAAGCACCTGTAGGATAAAAACAAGTACATCAATATCATCATCTATTTACACACTTTCCAGGGACTCCCAAGGCTCATGATCCCTATTTAAATCAGTTTTCTATACCCCTCCATTCCCATTCTGTTCATGTGCCCATCTAAGTATTTCTTAAATAACTCCAGAGTACCTGCCTCCACCACTTTACTTGGCAGTGCATTCCATACCCCCACCACCCTCTGTGTGAAAAAACTCCCTCTAGCATCCAAATTATACCTTATCCCCCCTCACCCTAAGCCCATGACCCCTCGTGCTATTCGAGTCCATCCTAGGAAAAAGCTTAACCCTGTTTACTCTTATCTATACCCCTCATGATCTTGTACACCTCTATTAGATCTCCTCTAAGTCTACGTCTTTCTAAGGAAAACAGTCCCAATTTGCCTAACCTCTCCTCGTAACTCAGACTATACCAGGCAGCATCCTGGTAAACCTCCTCTGCACTCTCTCCAGGGTCTCCACGTCCTTCCGGTAGTAAGGTGACTAGAACTGGACGCAGTATTCCAAATGAGGTCCAACCAACATTTTATACAACTGCAACATTAAAGGCCAGCTCTTGTACTCTATACCCCTTCCTATAAAGGCTAACATACTATATACTTTCTTCACAACCTTCTCCACTTGCTCTGCCACCTTCAGAGACTTGTTCACCTGCACCCCCAGGTCCCTCTGCGTTTCTATACTCTTAATAGGTCTACCCTTTATCATATACCTCCTCCCTACATTCTTTCTCCCGAAATGCATCATCTCACGTTTATCAGGATTGAATTCCATCTGCCATCTGTCTGCCCAAGCTATCAGCCTATCTATATCCTGCTGCATCACCTGACAATGCTCCTCACTATCCGCAAGTCCAGCCATCTATGTATCGTCTGCAAACTTGCTGATCACTCCACTTACTCCCTCTTCCAAGTCATTTATATATATTACAAATAGAAGAGGTCCCAGTACCGAGCACTGCAGCACACCACTAGTGACCGATCTCCAGCTAGAAAAACACCCTTCCACTATTACTCTCTGTCTCCTATCACCAAGCCAGTTACTTATCCATCTAGCTACCTGTCCTTGTATCCGATTAGCCTTGACCTTCTCAACTAACCTCCCATGAGGGACTTTGTCAAACGCTTTACTAAAATCCATATAGACGACATCAACGGCTCGCCCTTTGTCGACCGTTTTCGTCACCTCCTCAAAACATTCTACCAGATTTGTAAGGCATGACTTCCCCTTAACAAATCCATGCTGTGTATTCCTAATCATCCCCCTAATAATGGGATGAAGGAGTACAGCATCAAGGGTAGGAGTCTTAGCTGTGTTGTAGAGCAGAAGGATCTTGGGGTCCGGGTCCATAGGACCCGCAGGTGGAGGAAATGGTCAAGAAGGCGTATGGTGTACTGGCCTTCATTAATTGAGGAATTGAGTTGAGGAGTCAGGAAGTAATGATGCAGCTTTTAAGACCCTTGTCAGACCCCACTTGGAGTACTGTGCGCAGTTCTTGTTGCCTCACTATAGGAAGGATGTAGAAGCGATTGAAAGAGTGGAGAGGAGATTTACAAGGATGCTGCCTGGATTGGGAGGCATGCCTTATGAAGATAGGTTGAGGGAGCTGGGACTCTTCTCCCTGGAGAGATGTAGGTTGAGAGGCAACCTGATAGAGGTTTATAAAATGTTGAGAGGAATAGATAAGATGGATTCTCAGAGGCTATTTCCCGAGCTGAAATGGTCAGTATGAGAGGACACAGATTTAAGATGCAGGGAAGCAAATACAGAGGGGATGTTAGGGGTAAGTTTTTCACTCAGAGGGTGGTGAGTGAATGGAATCGGCTGCCGTTGGAGGTGGTAGAGGCAAACTCGCTGGGGTCTTTTAAAAGACTTCTGGATGAGTATATGGGAACTAGTGGGATAGGGGGTTATAGATAGGTCTGTGGATTGGTAGGTATAGATGTAATTGGCGCAACTCGTGGTCCGAAGGGCCTGTTTGTGCTGTAGTGTTCTATGTTCTATGTTCTAAATCAGAGTTGATAAATCCCCAGGACCGGACAGGGTATTTCCTCGGATCTTGAAGGAGACTAGCGCTGAACTTGCAGGGGCCCTGGCAGATAGATTTAAAATGTCGGTATCAGCAGTTGTATAAAACGTTGGTAAAACATTGGTTAGACCTCATTTGGAATACTGTGTCCAGTTCTGCTCGCCCTACTACCGGAAGGACGTGGTGACTCCGGAGAGAGTGCAGAGGAGGTTTACCAGGATGCTGCCTGGTATGGAAGGTCTGAGTTACGAGAAGAGGTTAGGCAAATTGGGACTGTTTTCCTTAGAAAGACGTAGACTTAGAGGAGATCTAATACAGATGTACAAGATTATGAGGGGTATAGAGTAAACAGGGTTAATCTTTTTCCTAGGATGGACTCGAATAGCATGAGGGGTCACGGGCTTAGGGTGAGGGGGGTAAGGTATAATTTGGATGCTAGAGGGAATTTTTTCACACAGAGGGTGGTGGGGGTATGGAATGCGCTGCCAAGTAAAATGGTGGAGGCAGGCACTCTGGAGTTATTAAAGAAATACTTAGATGGGTACATGAACAGAATGGGAAAGGAGGGGTATAGAAAACTGATTTAAAATAGGGATCATAAGCCTTGGGAGTCCCTGGAAAGTGTGTAAATAGATGATGATATTGATGTACTTGTTTTTATCCTACAGGTGCTTTGGTCCACCTTGTTGTCTAATGAGGGGCATACACGCGATGGGTCGTGAGAGGGCTGCTCTTGGATTTTTTTTGAGAGTATCCTAGTGCTTCACGTCGTTAGTGTACGCTTGACCTGGACCATTTGATGGGCAACACGACAGCTCAGTGACTATCGCTGTGCTGTGCAGATGCATGGATTTGGGCCTGTGTCTGTGAGAGTTTGCGCATTCTCCCCGTGCTTGCGTGGGTTTTCTCCGGGTGCTCCGGTTTCCTCCCACATCCCAAAGATGTGCTCTTAGGCTAATTGGCAAAACAAATTCTCCCTAAATTGTCTCAAATTTGGTTTTTAATCCATAGATCTATAAACATGGACAGGGATCACGGGTAGAGCTGAGAACATCGGAGTGGCGGCGCGGGCTCGTTAGGACGAAGGGCCTGTTTCCCGTGCTGTTTTGTTCTTTGTTCTATCCATGGGAGAGGTGCTGGATGATTGGAGGATACTCATATTGTTCCATTGTTTAAAAAAGGCTCAAGAAGTAATCTGTAAAATTATAGACTGGGACGTCAGTAGTAGGTGACTTATTGGAAGGAGTACTAAGAGATAGGATCTACAAATACTTGTATAGACAGGGACTTATTAGGTAGAGTCAACATGGCTTTGTGCATGGTAAGTCATGTTTAACCAATCTATTAGAGTTTTTCGAGGAGGTTACCAGGAAAGTGGATGAAGAGAAGGCAGTGGATGTTGTCTATGTGGACTTCAGTAAGGCCTTTGATAAGGTCCCACAAGGGAGGTTGGTTAAGAAGGTTCAGTCACTAGGAATACATGGAGAGGTAGTAAATTGGATTAGACATTGGCTCAATGGAAGAAGCCAGAGAGTGGTAGTGGAAGATTGCTTCTCTAAGTGGATGCCTGTGACTAGTGGTATGCCATGGGGATCAGTGTTGGGTCCATTATTGTTTGTCATCTATATCAATGATCTGGAGTGATAATGTGGTAAATTGGATCAGCAAATTGCTGATGATACAAAGATTGGAGGTTAGTGGACAATGAGGAAGGTTTTGAAAGCCTGCAGAGGGATTTGGACCAGCTAGAAAAATGGGTTGAAAAATGGCAGATGGAGTTTAATGCAGACAAATGTGAGATATTGTACTTTGGAAGGACAAAGCAAGGTAGAACATACAAGGTAAATGGTAGGACGCTGAAGACTGCAATAGAACAGAGGGATCTGAGAATACAGATACATAATTCTCTAAAAATGGCATCACAGATAGATAGGGTCGTAAAGAGTGCTTTTGGTACGTTGGCCTTTATAAATCAAAGAATTGAGTATAAGAGTTGGAATGTTATGGTGAGACAGAATTTAGAGTATTGTGTGCAGTTTTGGTCACCTAATTACAGGAAGGATATTAATAAGGTTGAAAGACTGCAGAGAAGGGATACAAGGATGTTGCCGTACTTGAGAAATTGAGTTACAGAGAAAGGTTGAATAGGTTAGGACTTTATTTCTTGGAGCATAAAAGAATGAGGGGAAATTTGATAGAGCTGTATAAAATTATAATGGGTATAGATAGAGTAAATGCAAACAGGCTTTTTCCACTGAGGCTAGGGGAGGAATAAAAACTAGAGGACATGGGTTAAGGGTGAAGGGGGAAACGTTTAAAGGGAATATTGGGGGATTTTCTTCACACAGAGTGGTGGGAGTGTGGAATGAGCTGCCAGATGAAGTAGTGAAAGCAGGCTCACTTTTAACATTTAAGAAAAACTTGGACAGGTACATGGATGAGAGGAGTGTGAAGGGATACGGTCCTGGTGCTAGTGGATATCAGTGGGACCAGGCAGAAAAATGGTTTGGCACAGCCAAGAAGGGCCAGAAGGCCTGTTTCTGTGCTGTAATGTTCTATGGTTCTATGTGGGACTGCCGGGTTAAATGAACCAACTATATTGGTTTCCTTTTCTTTATTTGTACATGAAATTATTTTGCTGTATTGTACCAGCTCTAAGGGTATGTCGTTTCGTTTATAAAATAAAGAAAAACTCAAAAAATATTTAAAAAATAAGGGATTGCCCAATTAAAAGGGAGATGAGGAGAAATATTTTGCCTCAGAAGGTTGTGAGTCTTTGGAACTCTTCCTCAAAAGCCAGTGGAAGCAATCTTTGAATACTTTTAGGGCAGAGGTGGCTAGATTCTTGATTAACAAGGAGGTGATACAGTATGGGGCGGTTACTATCGGAGCAGCCATGATCGTATTAAATGGCAGAACAGGCTCAAGGGGCTGAGTATGCGTACATTTCCAGAATATTTTTAACTTTTAAGAAGAGAGATGGGGTGGGGAATGATGCTGGGTTTCCATCTTTCTGGATGTGGATGGGGGTCTTGTGGTGCAGCAGTTAACATCTCTACCTCTAGGCTGGTAGTTCCAAGTTCAAGTTCAGTTAGCGATGTGTAAATCTTTCCAACGTGCCTGATGGCAGCCAGTAAAGAAAGGAAGAGTTTCCTGTCAGGAGGCAGTGGCCATCTGCAACAGCATTTTTGCCAAGCAAAATCATGGACCAATGCAACGAAGGTGCTTGGTCAACAACAGCTCTCTCTGACACATGGTACCTGAACTAGAAGAGGTGCGGACATTGCTGGATATGGTTGACATTTGTTAACTGTCTTTGATTGCCTTTTGAGCTGATGTCTCTCTTGCCTATTTCAGAGGGGCAGTTGAGAGTCAACTATTGCTGTGGGATCAGGAGCCATATAGGAATATAAATCTCAGGAGGAGAACATTCAGCCTTTTGAGTCTGCATCCCCATTGAATAAGATCATAGCCAATCCAGTTGTGGTCTCTGTTCTTCTTTTCTGTTTCTCCCTCCCCCATAACGCTCAACTCCCCCATTGTTTTCTCTAGAGAATGAGGGCTGATGGGGGAACATGATTGAGGTGTGTAAGATTATGAGGAGTATGAGTAGGGAACAGCTGTTCCCCTGGGTTGAGGGGTTGATCAGGAGGCATCAGAGTTTTAGGGTGAGGGGCAGGAGATTCAGAGAGGATTTGAGAAAAAACCTTTTCATTCAGAGGGTGATGGGAATCTGGAATGCGCTGCTTGGGAAATTTGGAGGCTCACAACCTTTAAAAAATATCTGGATAAGCTCTTGAAATATCAAAATATTTAAGGATATGGGACAAGTGAGGAAAACGGGATTAAGCACCTTTAATGCTGATTATTGTCGATACAGTCTCGATGGACCAAAGGGACTTTTCTATGCTGTACATCTCTGACTCACCCCAGGAAAGTACATAAGCCAGACCTAAAGGAAATTAATGGAACAAGCACTTATGTGAAGAGATATCTGAAGTCTGTTGTTGCCCACCCCCCACATAAGCTGGCCCTCTGCATTTCTAGTCCAGTGATATTATCACTGCGCCCCAACCTGCAGGAACTGACCAGTGTTCTTGGTGCATTCAAAGAAGGTTGAAAAATTTAGCAGGGAGGAGGGGGAGAAAGGAAATACTGAGCGGTATGAGAGGGTAAGACAGAGTCATAACGTTTTACAACATAAAAAGAGGACTTTAAGCTCATTATATCTATGTGGCCATTAGGGACACAAAGAGGGACATACAGAAGCAAACTGGTATTTAACTCAATGAGCAGAGGTTGGGTCGACTGGGCATTTATTCACTGGAATTTAGAAGACTGAGAGGAGAACTACCAGAAAGACATGGAAGCTTTGGAGAAAGTACAAAGAAGATTCACCAGGATATTGTCTGGTCTCGAGGCTGTTGGCTATGAGGAGAGGTTGAATAAACTAGGATTGTTTTCACTGGAAAGATGGAGGCTGAGGGAAGACCTGATAGAGGTCTATAAAATTATGAGAGGCACAGACAGGCTTTTTCCCAGAGTGGAAATGTCAATTACAAGGAGGCACAGGTTCATGGTGAGAGGGCAAAAGTTTAAGGGAGATATGCAAGGGAAGTTTTTCACGCAGTGGTGGTGGAAGCACATTAGCAACATTTAAGAGGCATCTGGATGGATAAATGAATAGGGAGGGAATAGAGGGATACAGACTAATAAGGGCAGAAGGTTTGTTTTTAGTTTTGTTAGGACATCATGATTGGTAGACTTGGAGAGCCAAAGGGCCTGTTCCTGTGCCATACATTTCATTGTTTGGGTTTTTATTGAAATGTCTAAAATTTTGACTGGATGTAAAGATGTAGTTTCGAGGTGGGAGGTCTAGAACAAGCAGTCACAGTCTGAGGTTACAGGAGAGCCTGTTTGGGACTGAGATGAGGAGAAGTATCTTCACTCCTATGTTGGTGAATCTGGAATTCCTTCCCACAGAAGGCTATGGAGACCAAGTCACTAAAGATATTAAAAAGGAAATAGATTTCTAGACTATAGAGGTGTCAACGGATATGGGCATTGTAGCATTGAGATAGAGAATGAGTCATTATCACATTGAATAGTGGAGCAGGCTCGAAGAGCTGAATGGACTACTGCTCTTTTTTTTTATGTATTCGAGGTTGCCTTAGACGAACTTTTGAGTAACAAGAGAAGACGGACTGAACTTCAGCTGAATGGCAGCTCCTCCCCCTGCCCCTAAATCATCTGTTCTCAAGGGCTGAGAGATAATGGGATGGGAGCTTAGTCTGGAACCCACGTGCAGCAACTGCATCAATATATCTCAGAAATTATGATATCAGACTTGGAAGGAGATAGATTTTAGATTGATTTCCTTTAGTCATCTGTAGATGAAGGGATCACTGACTAAACCAGTATTTGTTACCCATCCCTAATTGCTCCTTGTGAAAGTGGTAGGTAAGTTGTCTTCTTGAACCCTGTGTGGTGTAGGTACTCCCGCAGTGCTGTTAGTGAGGGAGTTCCAAGATTCTGATCCAGTAACAGTGAAGGAATGGCCAATATATTTCCAAGTCAGGATGGTGTGCATGGGGCTCAGACAGGGAACTTGCAGATGATGGTATTCCCCATGCATCTGCGCCCCTTGTCCTTCTCGGTGTAGTGGTGGGGTTTGGAAGGTGCTGTCAAAGGAACCTCTATGACTTTGAGCAGGGTGAAATGGGTTAAATTGCCAAGGTGGTTTGAAGTGATGGGGGTTGGGGGGGGGGGGGGGGGAGATGGTGGTGAATGAATTTGTTGATCAGCTTTTACTCCTGAGAGTCCATGAGAGTGCAGTGCATAGTTCCTGATTTTGGGCATTGGGTAAGGAGGTCAGGCAGGAAGGGAGGTGGGGCCTGGCCAAGCTGTCCATTCATAGATTGAGGCAGCGTTCATCCTGACAGGTACCTCTCATTTACAGGTATGTTCACTACTAGGTGAACCTAGTTATAGCGTCCGATCAAAGGCATGGCGAGGACTGGGTTTGATTCCTTTGTTTAGAAACATCCTCTAAGTTTCTGGTCCCTATGATGCAGTTTCCCTTTAAATGGGCTGCCTTTCAATTAATCCTTCCATTAGTTGAGTAAGTTCTTGTTTATCCAAAAGAAACATGAGACTGAAGTATTTGAAATGTTCAGAGGAAAGCTGTTTAGAGCAGAGATGATAAAGAGCTCAGTCCAGTACTGAAGAAGTGCTGTATAACTGGAAGTGCTGTCTTTGAATAAGGTATTAAATGGAGGCCCTGTCCGCTCAGCTTGGGTGGAGAGTGGGTGAGTTCCCCTGGCATCAATAGACCAATATTTAACCCTCATTGCTGTTTTCACTGCACACTTCAAAAAAGTACTTGATTTAGCTGTGACAAATCTGCAGGTGAGTGATAATTGCAAACCTATTTTTATTGATTAGAACTGTTAAACCCCTCACCTTTTTCTTTTTGATTTTATTCCAATTCAATCTGATCAAGTCCATTCAGAGTCTCAACAAGTTGATACATTCCCGATCCAAGCTGACAAGACAGGGCTCGCACCTTCTGCCTTGGGCTTGACCTACATGATCCAAAGTGATTGGAGTAGACATAGTTCCACCTCCTGATCTCAGTTGCATTTTAACCAAAAGGCAAAGCTACTGCTTTTAAAAATTGCTTCAAATGAAGCTAAAATATAACCTAATTACTTCAACCAAGCGTGTCAATACTACACTTGATCTTAGCCAAAAGGCCAAGACTCTTTCCCTTTCGATCCCTCACTCTTCTTCATAATAGACCCGTGGGATCTTTTGCATCAAACCAAAAGAGAAACAGTGTGTTGTCTTAACTTCTTATTAGAAACACTGACTCCCTTAGCAGTGAGCTGGGGTGACAGCCTCAATTTGGGTATGGTCAAATCCTCTGCGCAATCCATAACCTGGTCACTCAGGTGCTACCTCACATTGTTTATTCATTCGTGGGACGTGCCTGACGCCAGCTAGGCCCATCCCTAATCTTCCCTCCAGAAGGTTGTGGGTGAGCTGCCTGCCATCTTGAATTGCTGCAGTCCATGTGTTATAGGTACACACACTGCTATTAGAGAGGGAGTTCCAGGATTGTTATTGGACATCAGTCAGTCCATGTGGTATAGGTACACCCATATTGCTGTTAGGGAGGGAGTCCAGGATTGTTCTTGGACATCAGTCAGTCCCGTGTGGTGTAGGTACACCCACAGTGCTGTTAGGGAGGGAGTTCCAGGATTGTTATTGGACATCAGTCAATCCATGCGGTGTAGGCACAACCATGGTGGTGTTAGGGAGGGAGTTCCAGGATTGTTATTGGACATCAGTCAGTCCCATGTGGTGTAGGTACACCCACAGTCTGTTAGGGAGAGAGTTCCAGGATTGTTATTGGACATCAGTCAGTCCGTGTGGTGTAGGTACACCCACAGTGCTGTTAGGGAGGGAGTTCCAGGATTGTTATTGGACATCAGTCAGTCCCATGTGGTGTAGGTATAGCCACAATGCTGTTAGGGAATAGTTCCAGGACTTTCAGTGGCAACAAAAGAACGGCTGATATATTTCCAAGTCAGATGGTGTGTGTGGGATTTAGAGAGGGAATTATAGGTGGTGGTGTTCCCCATGTGTCTGCTGTCCTTGTAATTCTAGATGTGAAGTAACTTCAGTTCACATGGTGGGAGACTGGGAGAATTTGAGGGTGCTGTGTTTGAGGGCAAGGGGTCATTCTCCTTCAATTGGAGGTTAAGGGGGAGCCATTCGAAAATCAGGAAAGGGGGTTTGCTACTGGAGTCAATAAGAAATTATTGTCAACAACAGAAGGGCAGCGACCAGTCGGTACAAAGGTTGAAGAAGATTGGGAAAAAAACTAGAGGAGGTGAATGAGGGGAGAGGCAATATTCATTTCAGACAGCAGCAGTCATTATGATTTGAAAGGCGCTGCTTGAAAGGGTGGTGGAAGCAGATTCAACAGGAACTTTCAAAAGGGACAATTGGAGAAATAGTTATCGAGAGATGAAGGGGCAGAGAGGAGGTTATTTGGTTCCAGTTTCAGCAAAGCTGGTACAGGTACAATATGTTGAATGAATTCCCTTTGTGCTACATTTGTTCTATGATGGTGGAATAGCAAAGCACCTTTGAGGGGCTGAATGGGCCTCCCTCTGTTCCTGTGTAACAGGTTCGAGGAGCTGAATGGCCTCCTCCGGTTCCTGTATAACAGGCTCGAAGGGCTGAAAGACCATCCCACTGTTTGAGAGTATCAATTTTATTTTTAAAATTCTTCTGGTTCACTCATTCCCCTTCACAGAATGAAATTTGCTGTTCCTACCTGGCCTGGCCTATATGTGACCCATACAGCAATGTGGCTCATCATAACTGTCCCTCTGAAATGGCTCAAGCGACAAGCTCTGTTCAAGGGGTAATTAGGGTTGGGCAACAAATGCTGAGCTTGGCCAGTGATGTTCACATTTCCGTGAAAGAATAAATAAATTCTGAATTCTGTTGCTCATGCCAGATATCGCAGTCATGTCCTGATATCATTGTGTGCTATTTTGGTCAGGGATACCAGAGATTTAGCTTTCTTTAGCCTTAAAGTTCTGGCTGCAACCAGGACAAAATGAACTGTGCTGACAGAAATAAAATTTAAAAGGGTGTCTGGGGAAATAGAGGTTTGTTTTTCAATGAGTTACCAAGACACTGCAGCGTTTTTCCCCATTGGGATTTATTTATTATTGTTACAGGTCTGAAGACAGCTCCGCAGAACTGTTCCCCTCCTCCCACCTACCAATCACTATCAACCCCAAGGAGCCTAGTGGAAGCCAGGCAGCATGTAAATGCATTCTGGGGCTAAATTTGACCAGAAGCATATTTCACACCATCTTTCAGGCCACTAGGCACACACACACCCAAGGGTGGAAAATTCAGGCCCATGTTTTTGATCGGTGGCAGGGAAGCAATGGTCTACTGGACTATCGATCCAGAAACTCAGCTAACGTTTTGGAGATCCAGACTCGCATTTCCCCACAGCAACTAGTGGAATTTGAATATCTGGAATTAAGAATTCACTGATGACCATGAAACCATTGTCGACTGTCAGTAAAACCCATCTGGTTCACTAAAGTTCTTCAGGGAAGGAAATCTTTCATTCTTACCTACCCTGGCCAACATGTGACTCCTGAGCCACAGTAACGTGGCTGACTGTCAACTATCCTCTGAAATGGGCTAGCTAAGGGCAACAAGGGACGAGCAATAAATGCTGGCCAGCCAGCAATGCCCAAGTCCCATGAATGAATAAAAAAAGGCAGAATGAGCTTCCACAACAGCAGCGTGACCATTCACAAGACAGTCTTTAAATAGTGTGGGTGTGGTTGGGGGGGGGGGTTGCATGGTAAAGGGCAGGACCTCAGAGGTAGCCTCAGTATTTATCCTCTGACGGGGCGGCGCCCCCTCGGCACTGACCCTCTGACGGGGCGGCGCCCCCTCGGCACTGACCCTCTGACGGGGCAGCGCCCCCTCGGCACTGACCCTCTGACGGGGCACTCATTTTACGAGACATGGAAAATCCTGAGAGCCCGAGTGAGTGTGAACCAACCAGCTGATTTATTTTACAAATAACGTGTGAACAAAAAGGAGAAGGACATGTACACTGAATTCTAATCTAATCCAGAACATTCTTCATGGCATTCAAATAATGCAAGATGTCACACTGTCCCGGTTGGTGGCAATGTCCACCTTTCTTTCCACCGGTTTCTCCCAAGTCTGCTCAGTATTACTTTGACTGAGTGAGCTGTTCTCCCCACCACACAACTGTCATGCCGAGTTGTGTGCTGATTAGGAAACGAAATGGTGGTCTTTCTGACCTCTCTTCTGCCTGTCTCCCAGCAGCTCCCATTTGCCATTCAGGGCACCCATTGGATAGGGATTCCACCACCATGCCCCGAAACCTACCTAAAGTGTCAGGACTGGCACTGGTCCTCAGACCCTCTGCGTTTATGTAAATCCTCTCTAGTGTCTGAGAACTGGACGGATAGCGGTGTACACATGGACCAGCCCTCCCCTTTCGGGAGAGCTTGTTAATGTAACAAACCGCCTTTATTTCCTCTCCCATGTGGGAAAGGAACAGATAGTATCAGAGAGAGAGAGAGAGCGCGCAGAGGAGGGAATCCCAACACATCCCACAAAATAAGCCAAGTAATATTGTGGAAAATAATTTTTTAAAATGGTCCAAAGCAGCACTGCACTTGCTCCGGAACAATTAAAGAGGTGGAGAGAAGGTGAACTACAGTGCGATTCAGTGACCCGACGTTGCCTAATACACCCCCCCACCCCCGCCGGCGACCCTGATCCCACAAATCTCTACCCATTCATCTTGTTGCTAAGCTCTCCGTGGGTCAGATTGTGACTGGATGTGCGTTGCTTTAAAAATATATTAATTATCAGGTTGTTGGTTGCTTTGTCACTATTTTTGGGAGACTGTTGTGTGCAAAATGGACACATTTTCCCTCACCCTGTGTCTAATTGCAAACCCGTACCTCGCTCAGGGCCTGAGTGCCAACTATCAACTTGAAATCCGTCAATCAAGGACTCCAGCTGTTTTTTTAAAATGTAAAGGCATGCTGACCCAATTTGAGCCTGTCATTGTGGTAGTTCTTATTCTGAGAGGGTTCCTTTAACTTATTGGGGAAAGGTAAATCTTTAGCTAGCACTGCCAGGGGCTAGAGAGGTGGGGGTGCTCTGTATGGGCAGCCATCACTAGAATGACCAACATTAAAATGAATCCAAGCTGAATTTCTTTGTGCGTATGGAGCCCCATGTGTCCCAGACTTGTTGGGGACAAGGGTAGTGGTGAGATAGTGAGGGGTGGGAGCCACCACACTGGACGGTTTCTGTTGTGTCCTGAAGGAAGCGATTCCAAATCATATCAGGAGGGCTAAAAATAGAGCAACAAGAGTTTATTTCTCAAAATGTTTGCTGTCACTTCTGAAGAGCTTCAGTGATTCCACCCCCTACTGCCAATAACCTTGACTGGGGGTGAGGAGGAAAGGGGCTTAACTAATCTTGTTAACAGTCAATGAGTCTGTTCATTAATAATTGGAATGGATTCTTCATTACTTTATGACCACTTTGCGTCGCTAATTCAAGTTTCCTACAAACTAGTTTTGTGCCAGCCTGCCTGTAATCAACTACTGGATAATAAATCTGACTATTTGCCTTAACCTGGAGCCAGCTCGGGATGCAAGATCAATATTAACTGCCAAGTACAGCAGTAGGGGTTTATCCAAGCAGGTACGGCACTCTGCTTTATGTCACTGTATGACTCAAGAAGCAGGCTTTAATTCATCCGGAGACAAGGTACTAGCTCGCTCACCAGGGGAGGAACCCACACAGGATAGGGCCCCCTACCACTGCCATGATCTCGCGCTCTCTCTCTCTCTCTCTGGCGAAGCTCCTCCCAGGGCTGTTGCAGCTAACGATCGGTGCCAGGTGGGGTGCCCTCCTCCTCACCCTCCTCCTCGTGCTCCTTCTGGTGCTTCTCCAACTTGCACATGGTCTTGAAGCTTTTGCCGCAATCTGAGCAGATAAAGAGCTCCACGGCAGGCTCGAGGAATTCCCCATCGGATACGTCGGAGTTCCTGGCCTCATCCTGCTGAACCACCTCCGCATGCTCTGAGCTGCCCAGCTGGAGATGCCCCACCTCCAACTCACTGCAACAGAGGACAGCACAGTCAGCGCCCCGATATATCACCCAATTGCCTGCAGGTTTCAGACCCGTTCCCCTGCCCTAGGGCTCCCCCAATACCTCAGCCAGATTCCTCCCACTCCTCGCTCAACATCATCAACCCCGCTCTCCCCTACATTTACAAATGGCAAGTAACACTTGCAGCATGAAGTGGCAGGCAATGACCATCTCTGAAAACAGAGAATCTAACCATTACCCTTGGCAATGGTATTAACATCACTGAATCTCTCGCTGTCAACATCCTGGGGGTTACCATTGACCAGAACCTGAACTGGAGCCAGCCACATAAACATTGTGGCTCCTACAACAGGTCAGAAGCTGGGAATCCTGCAGAGAGTAACTCACCTCCTGACTCCCCACAAAGCCTGTCCACCATCTACAAGGACACAAGTCAGGAGTGTGATGGAATACTCTCCACTTGCCTGGATGAGTGCAGTTCCCAACAACACTCGAGAAGCTCGACACCATCCAGGACAAAGCAGCCCGCACTTGATCAACATGCTAACCCCTACCTTCAACATTCACTCCCTTCACCAATGCACAGAGGCAGTCGTGTGTACCATCCACAAGATGCACTGCAGCGACTCACCAAGGCTCCTTCCATGGCACCTTCCAAACCCACCACCTCTACCACCTAGAAGGACAAGGGCAGCAGACATATGGGGAACACCACCACCTGCAAGCTCCCCCTCTGAGCCTCACACACACTATCCTGACTTGGAAATATATCGGCTGTTCCTTCACTGTCACTGGGATCAAAATCCTGGAACTCCCTCCCTAACAGCACTGTGGGTGTACCTACACCACATGGACTGACTGATCCCAACAACAATCCTGGAACTCCCTCCCTAACAGCATTATAGGTGTACCTACATCACACGGACTGACTGATGTCCAATAACAATCCTGGAACTCCCTCCCTAAAGCACTGTGGGTGTACCTACACTGCACGGACTGCAGTGGGTTCAAGATGGTGGCTCACCCAACAGTTTCTCAAGGGCACCAAATTATGCCGACATCCAGTGAAAAAATACAAAAAAGAGCTCGCGGTCTCACCTGGCATCTGCACTGTGCAGTAGGACATGTCTCCCACTGCGGGAGCCAGTTCCGTACATGACGCATCGGTACTTCTTTTCCTTGGTGTGGGTACGCTGGTGCCGACGGAGGATAGAGGACTGACTGAAATCCTTAAGACAGATCGGGCACCGGAAAGGCTTCTCGCCAGTGTGGGTGCGCTGGTGGGTGGCCAGGTTGGAGAGACGGCTGAAGTCGCGGCCACAGGTCTGGCAACGAAAGGGCTTCTCTCCGGTGTGGGTCAGCTGGTGCTTGACCAGGTTGGAGGGCTGGCTGAACTCCTTGCCACAGGTTTGACACTGGAAAGGTCGCTCGCCAGTGTGGGTGCGCTCATGCCGCACCAGGTTTGACTTGTGGTTGAAGTCCTTGTCGCAGGTTGTACACTTGAAGGGCCTCTCGCCTGTGTGGACACGCAAGTGCCTCTCGAAGTGGCACGAGTGCTCAAAGGTCTTCCCGCAATCTGAGCAGATAAAGCCCCGTTGGCCAGGTCGGCAGCGCCTCCGAACCCCTCCCCTACCTCCTGGGGGCCGGAGAATTGCTCGGATGCCTTCTGGCAGCATCTTTTTCTGCCGAGGTGCTGGCTCCTGCTGCTTCTGCTCCTCCTCCTCCTCCATCAGCCCCACCTGGGAAGAGAGGGGCCAAAGTTACTGACAAAATTCACAGAACACTGGACACCAAGCGCTAGGCAATCCATATTACTGAGTATCCCGTCGCCCTGTACCACCGGGAACACACACCCCGTCGCCCTGTACCACCGGGAACACACACCCCGTCGCCCTGTACCACCGGGAACACACACCCCGTCGCCCTGTACCACCAAGATAATATTCAATCACCTTACAATATCAAGAAGACACATCCTATCACTCAGTAATACCAAGAACACACATTCCATCAACCAGTAATATTGAGAACACAAATCCCATTCCCCATAATACTGAGAACACACATCCCATCACACCGTAATATCGAGAATGCACATCTCATCACCCATAAAATTGAGAGAACACATACTGACATCCCATGAAATTCTATCCAGATTATATGCCTCAAAAAAAATTCAAATTACAGCTCTCTTAATTTCAATATCACATACTGCCTGCATATAAACCATAATATTCATATCTCATGCTGCCCCAAAAACAGACTATAATATTCACATCTCACACAACCCCTCCCAAAACAGACCATAATATCCATATCACAGACTGTGCCTCAAAAAGACAGCAAAATATCCATATTACACATGACCCCCAGAAAAAAAAGATAGCATCCATATTATACACTCATCAAAAACAGGCCATAATTTCATTTTACACACACCCCTTCAAAAACAGGCCTCAATATTCATATCAGACATTCCCCCTCATAAACAGGTCATATGTGGTGGGTAAGCTGTTGGAAGGTATTTTGAGAGATAGGATCTACAGGCATTTAGAGATGCAAGGATTGATTAGGGACAGTCAGCATGGTTTTGTGAGTGGAAATTCATGTCTCACAAATTTAGTAGTTTCTTGAAGGAGTAACAAAGAAGGTAGATGAGGGCAGTGCAGTTGATGTTGTCTACATGGACTTTATCAAGGATTTTGACATGGTACCGCATGGTAGGTTGATGCATAAGGTTAAATCTCACGAGATCCAGGGTGAGGTAGCCAAATGGATACAAAATTGGCTTCTGTCAGGGTGGCTGAAAAGAATCGTTTTTCAAACTGAAGGCCTGTGACCAGTGGTGTGCCTTAGGGATCAGTGCTGGGTCCAGTGTTATTTGTCATTTATAGTAATGATTTGGATGAGAATGTAGAAGGCATTTACAGCTGACACCAAGATTGGTGGCATAGTGGCAGTGAAAAAGGTTATTGCGGATTGCAATGGGATCTTGATCAATTGGGCCAGTGGGCTGATGAATGACAGATGGAGTTTAATTTAGATAAATGCAAGGTGATGTATTTTGGTAGATTGAATCAGGGCAGGACTTACTCAGTTAATGGTAGGGCGTTGGGGAGAGTTACAGAACAAAGGGATCTAGGGGTACAGATTCATAGCTCCTTGGAAGTCACAGGTGGACGGAGTGGTGAAGAAGGCATTCAGCATGCTTGGTTTCATTGGTCAGAACATTGAATGCAGGAATTGGACGTCTTGTTGAAGTTGTACAAGACATTGATAAGGCCACACTTGGACTACAGTTGAGGGTACAGATTACAGTGAGTACAGTTCTGGTTACCCTACTGTTAAAGTAGAGAAAGTGCAGAAAAGATTTACTAGCATGCTACCGGGACTTGATGATTGAGTTAAAGGAAGAGGCTGGGTAGACTGGGACTTTTTTCTCTGAAGCATAAAAGGCTGAAGGATGATCTTATAGAGGTCTATAAAATAATAAGGGGCACAGATTAGCTAGATAGTCAATATCTTTTTCAAAGGTAGGGGAATTTAATACTAGACGGCATAGGTTTAAGGTGAGAGGGCAGAGATACAAAGTGTCCAGACGGGCACTTTTTTCACATAGAGGGTGGTGAGTGTCTGTAACAAGCTGCCAGACATAGTAGTAGAGGTGAGTATAATTTTGTCTTGTAAAAAGCATTTAGACAGTTACATGGGGACAGTTACATGACAGTTCAAGAAGGGGAAGAGAGACCTTCTAGGGAATTATAGGCCAGTGAGTCTTACTTCTGTTGTGGGCAAAGTATTGGAGAGAATAATTAGGGATAGGATTTATAGTTATTTAGAGAGTAATGAATTGATTGGAGACAGTCAGCATGGTTTTGTGAAGGGTAGGTCGTGCCTTACTAACCTCATTGAGTTTTTTGAAAAAGTGACTAAAGAGGTGGATGGGGGTAAGGCGGGTGATGTGGTATATATGGACTTTAGTAAGGCGTTTGATAAGGTGGCCCATGGAAGACTTCTGCAGAAAATGCAGATGTATGGGATAGAGGTGATTTAGCTAATTGGGTTAGGAATTGGCTAGCAGATAGAAGACAGAGGGTGGTGGTTGATGGGAGATATTCATCTTGGAGTTCGGTGACAAGTGGTGTACCTCAGGGGTCTGTTTTGGGGCCCCTGCTGTTTGTAATTTTTATAAATGATCTGGATGAGGGTATTGAAGGATGGATTAGTAAATTTGCAGATGACACTAAGTCGGTGGAGTGGTAGATAGTGAAGAGGGGTGTTATAGTTTGCAGAGGGACTTGGACAAGTTGCAGAGCTGGGCCGAGAGGTGGCAAATGGAGTTTAATGTGGAAAAGTGTGAGGTAATGCACTATGGCAGAAATAATAAATGTGTAGAGTATAGGGCAAATGGTAGGATTCTTAGTAGTCTAGATGAACAGAGGGATCTTGGTGTGTATGTGCATAGATCCCTGAAAGTAGGCAGTCAAGTCGAGAAGGTTGTTAAGAAGGCATATGGAGTCTTAGCTTTTATTGGTAGGGGGATTGAATTTCGGAGCCGCAACGTCATGTTGCAACTGTACAAAACTCTAGTGCGGCCGCACTTGGAGTATTGTGTGCAGTTCTGGTCCCCACATTATAAGAAAGATGTGGAGGCATTGGAGAGGGTACAGAGGAGGTTTACCAGGATGTTGCCTGGTATGGAGGGCAGGTCTTATGAAGAGAGGCTGAGGGATTTGAGGTTGTTTTCGTTAGAAAGGCGGCTAAGAGGAGACCTTATTGAAACATATAAGATGATTAGAGGTTTAGATAGGGTGGACAGTGATAGCCTTTTTCCTAGGATGGAGAAAGCTAGCACGAGGGGACACAGCTTTAAATTAAGGGGTGATAGTTATAGGACGGATATCAGAGGTAGGTTCTTTACCCAAAGGGTGGTTCGGGAGTGGAATGCCCTGCCTGCGGCAGTTGTAGATGCGCCAAGTTTGGTGGCGTTTAAGAGGTTAGTTGATAAGTATATGGAAGAGAAGGGAATGGTTTAGTTTGGAGGGGCATTGCTTTTTATATTGGTCGGCACAACATCGAAGGCCGAAGGGCCTGTTCTGTGCTGTAATGTTCTATGGGTAAGATGGGTATAGAGCGATATGGACCAAACGCAGGCAATTAGGATTAGCTTTGGAGTTTAAAAAAAGAACAGCATTGAACAAGTTGGGCCATGCTGTAAACCTCTATGACTCTGTGACATTCAATCCCCCTCAAATTCAGAGATAATATTCATATCACACATTAACACTCAAAAGGAGAGCATAATATCCATATTATGGATATTATGCTCAAAAAAGAATAAATATGTGAGGTTACGGAAATAGGACCTGGGTGGGCTTGTGGTCGGTGCAGACCAGATGGGCTGTATGGCCTCCTTCTGCACTGTAGGAATTCTATGATTCTATATCCATGTCGCATATTCCCCCTCAAAAACAGACTATAATATCCATATCAAACACACTCTCTCAAAAACAGAACATGATATCAATATTACACAATACCCTCAAGACAGACCACTAGGAGGCTACCGGGATTTGATGGATTGAGTTATTAGGAGGAGCTGGATAGACTGGGACTTTTTTCTCCGGAGCGTAGGAGGCTGAGGGTGATCTTATAGAGGTCCATAAAATAATGAGGGGCACAGATCAGTTAGATAGTCAACATTTTTCCCCAAAGGTAGGGATGTCTAAAACTAGCGGGCATAGATTTAAGGTGAAAGGGGAAAGATATACAAGTGTCCAGAGGGGCAATTTTTTCACAGAGAGGGTGATGAGTGTTTGGAAGAAGCTGCCAGAGGTAGTAGAAGAGGCAGATACAATTTTGTCTTTTAAAAAGCATTCAGACAGTTACATGAATAAGATGGATACAGAGGGATATGGACCAAAAATAGGCAATTCAGACTAGCTTAGTAGTTAAAAAAGAGTGGCATGGACAAGTTGGGCAAAAGGGCCTGTTTCCATGCTATAAACCTCTGAGTCTTTAACATTCATATCACACACACTTCAAAAACAGGCCACATCACCCTACGTCTCCAAAACAGAGCATACTATCCATATCACACACACCTCAAAACAGACCATAATATCCATATCACACACCCACCTGAAAACAGATCTTTACAATATATCACACATTTCCAAAGAAGACAATAAATAATATCTATATCAGACTCCCTTTCAAAAACAGGCCATAATATCCATATCACAGACTCCTCCTTAAAAAACAGACCACAATATCCAAATTGTACATTCCACTTCAAAAATAGACAATATCCATACTTCACACACCCTCAAACAGACCATAATATCCTTATCACATACTCCCCCCCAAAAAAAATTATAATATCACATTATTCCTCAAAGCAGAATATATCAATATTTATATTCTTATATTTACAACATACATAACTGACTTAGAAGAAAATGTACATGTTCTAGTTAGCACGTTTGCAGATAAAGCTAATATTGCAGATAGTGACGAAGTTTGTCAAAGAATACACCAGGATATAGATAGGCTGGAAAAATGGGCAGAGAAATGGCAGATGGAATTTAATCCGGACAAATGCAAATGATGCATTTTGGTAGATCCAATTCAGGTGGGAGCTACAAAATAAATGGCAGAACCATCAGGACCAAAGACACAGAGAGATCTAGGAGTACAGGTCCACAGATCCTTAAAAGGGGCAGCACAAGTGGAAAAGGTGGTGAAGAAAGTGTATGGCATGCTTGTCTTCATTGGCAGGGGCATCAAGTATAAAAGTTGGTAAATTATGTTACAGTTGTATAAAACATTGGTTAGGCCACATTTGGATTACCGTGTCCAATTCTGGTCTCCACACTACCAGAAGGACATGGAGGCTTTGGAGAGAGTACAAAAAAGATTTACCAGGATGTTGCCTAGTATGGAGGGTGTTAGCTGTGAGGAGAGATTGAATAAACTGGGATTGTTCTCCCTGGAAAGACGGAGGCTGAGGGGCAACTTGATAGACGTTTATAAGATTGAGGGGTTTAGATAGGGTGAACAGTTGGAAGCTTTTACCCAGAAATGATAACTACAAGGGGGCACAAGTTCAACATGAGGGGAAAAAGGTTCAGTGGAGGTGTGCAGGGGGAGGTTTTTTTTTACACAGAGTGTGGTTGAAGTAGATATATTAGCCACATTTAAGACTTAGTTTGAAAGGCATATGAACAAGTGGGGAATAGAGGGATATAAGGGGTTGTTTTAAAATAGGTAAACATGATCGGTGCAAGCTTGGAGGGCAAAGGACCTATTCCTGTGTTCCTGTGTTGTAGTATTCACAAACTCCCCTCAAAAACAGACCATAATATTCACATCACACACATCGCCCCCAAAAACCGTCATGTGCAGATTACACCCCCCCAAAAACCATCATGTGCAGATTACACCCCCCCAAAAACCGTCATGTGCAGATTACACCCCCCCAAAAACCGTCATGTGCAGATTACACCCCACCAAAAACCGTCATGTGCAGATTACACCCCACCAAAAACCGTCATGTGCAGATTACACCCCCCCCTAAAAACCTTAATATCCAGATTACACTCCCCCTAAAAACCTTAATATCCAGATTACACTCCCCCTAAAAACCTTAATATCCAGATTACACTCCCCCTAAAAACCTTAATATCCAGATTACACTCCCCCTAAAAACCTTAATATCCAGATTACACTCCCCCTAAAAACCTTAATATCCAGATTACACTCCCCCTAAAAACCTTAATATCCAGATTACACTCCCCCTAAAAACCTTAATATCCAGATTACACTCCCCCTAAAAACCTTAATATCCAGATTACACTCCCCCTAAAAACCTTAATATCCAGATTACACTCCCCCTAAAAACCTTAATATCCAGATTACACTCCCCCTAAAAACCTTAATATCCAGATTACACTCCCCCTAAAAACCTTAATATCCAGATTACACTCCCCCTAAAAACCTTAATATCCAGATTACACTCCCCCTAAAAACCTTAATATCCAGATTACACTCCCCCTAAAACCTTAATATCCAGATTACACTCCCCCTAAAAACCTTAATATCCGGATTACACTCCCCCTAAAAACTATATCCAGATTACACTCCCCCTAAAAACCATCATATCCAGATTACACTCCCCCTAAAAACCATCATATCCAGATTACACCCCCACAAAAACCATCATATCCCGATTACACTCCCCCAAAAATGATCATATCCCGATTACACTCCCCCAAAAATGATCATATCCCGATTACACTCCCCCAAAAATGATCATATCCCGATTACACTCCCCATATACCATAATACCCAGAATACACTCCCCCAAAAAGCATAATATCCAGATTATACACCCCCTAAAAACCATAAAAGCTAGATTAGAGACCCCCTTAAAAATCATAATATCCAATTTACAATCCCCTAAAAATCGTAATACCCAGATTACACATTGCCTAAGAAGAACATAACATCCTCCCTCTGAAGAGACCCCCGATGTGCGCTTCCCCTCCCCCACTCTCCTGGCCTTCGCTCTCTCTGTTCCCCCTTCTCGGTCTGTCTTTTTTTTATTGATTTCCCTCGTGGGTTGGGGCGGCCCAAATCCTCCTTCCTTCCTTCCTTCCTTCACCCCTCCACTGTCTGCCCTCTCCCCTTCCTCAACCGGACCTCAGCTTCTTCTCCCTTTTTTTCCCTCTCCCTGATCCTCCGCCGGCGCTGGGAGGACTCCAGACCGGCCCAGGGTGCATTGCGTGCAGGAGGCGGGCACAGTTTGGTTTGGCGCATGCGTCGTCAGTTGGGGCTAGGGTGGTTCTACTCGCGCGGGGAGGTTTGGGTCATGTGCACTGCCATTGAGCAACTCTACATCGCAAATTGTGAATGGCCCACAAAAGCAAACTCAGATTGTACTTTTTTAAAATCCGGGCTGCAAGTGGAAATATTTGGTAGACTGGATTAATAGAAGAGGGGTAACATTCTTCAGTGGCAGTGAAGCGTACAGGAGCAAAGAGTCTAGTCATTTAAGTGCATCAATCATTTAAACTTGCAGGACAGGAAGATAAAGCACATAGCATTAGTGACATTATAGTCGATGTGAACGCATTGGTTTTTGATTTGATTTGGTTTAATTTATTATTGTCACGTATTAACTTACAGTGAAAAGTATTGCTTCTTGCTCACTATATAGGCAAAGCATACTGTTCATAGAAAAGGAAACGAGAGAGTGCAAAATGTAGTGTTACAGTCATAGCGAGGGTGTAGAGAAAGATCAGCTTAATGCAAAGTAGGTCCATTCAAAAGTCTGACAGCAGCTGGGAAGAAGCTGTTCTTGAGTTTGTCAGTATGTGATCTCAGATTTTTGTGCCTTTTTCCTGACAAAAAAAGGTGCAAGAGAGAATGTCTGGAGTGCGTGGGGTCCTTAATTATGCTGGCTGCTTTGCCGAGGGAGTGGCAAGTGTAAACGGAGTGAATGGATGGGAGGCTGGTTTGCGTGATGGATTGGACTACATTCACGTAGTTCCTTGCTGTCTTGGTCAGAGCAGGAGCCCATACCAAGCTGTAATACAACCGGAAAGAATGCTTTCTATGGTACTTCTGTAAAAGTTGGTGACAGTCATAGCTGACATGCCAAATTTCCTTAGTCTTCTGAGAACATAGAACATAGAGCACCACAGCACAAACAGGCCCTTCGGCCCACAAGTTGCGCCGAACACATCAAAACCTACCCAGCCATAGACCTATCTATAACCCCCAATCCCATTGGATCCCATATACTCATCCAGAGAAACTAGAGGCCTTGGTGGGCTTTCTGAACTATAGTTCAGCATGGTTTGTGATCTAAAAACTTGAACCTCTCAACATTTTCAACTTTGTCTCTGCTGTTATAGAAAGGGGCATGTTCTCCTTCATACCTCCTGAAGTCAATGACAATCTTCCTCATTTTGTTTACGTTGGGGGAGAGATTATTGTTGCTGCACCAGTTCACCAGGTTCTCTATCTCATTCCTGTACTCTGTCTCGTCATTGTTTGAGATCTGACCCACTATGGTGATGGCGTCAGCAAACTTGAAAATAAAATTGGAAGGGAATTTGGCCACACAGTCATAGGTGTATAAGGAATTTAGTGAGGGGACTGAGAACACAGCCTTGTGGGGCACTGGTGTTGAGGATGATTGTGGAGGAGGTGTTATTACCTATCCTTACTGATTGTGGTTTGTGAGTTAAGAAGTTCAGGATCCAGCTGCAGAGGGATGTGCTGAGACCGAGGCCACAGACTTTGGAGATGTGTTTGGTGGGAATAATAGTGTTGAAGGCTGAGTTACAGTCAATAAGTAGGAACCTGACACAGGTGTCCTTGTTATCTAGGTTTCCAGGGTTGAGTATAGGGTCAGGGAGATGGCGTCTGCTGTGGACCTGTAGTGGAGCAAGGTAGTCCAGGAGACTGGAATTGATTCATGCTATGACTAACATAGAACATTACAGCGCAGAACAGGCCCTTCGGCCTTCGATGTTGCGCTGACCAATTAACAAAAAGCAATGACCCTCTAACCTAAACCATTCCCTTTTCATCCATAAACCTATCCACTGACCACTTAAACACCCCCAAACTTGGCGCATCTACAACTGCAGCAGGCAGGGCATTCCATAGCCTTACCACCCTCTGGGTAAAGAACCTACCTCTGACATCCGTCCTATAACTACCACCCCTTAATTTAAAGCTATGTCCCCTCGTGCTAGCTTTCTCCATACTAGGAAAAAGGCTATCACTGTCCACCATATCTAAACCTCTAATCATCTTATATGTTTCAATAAGGTCTCCTCTTAGTCGCCTTCTTTCTAACGAAAACAACCTCAAATCCCTCAGCCTCTCTTCATAAGACCTGCCCTCCATACCAGGCAACATCCTGGTAAACCTCCTCTGTACCCTCTCCAATGCCTCCACATCTTTCTTATAATGCGGGACCAGAACTGCACACAATACTCCAAGTGCGGCCGCACTAGAGTTTTGTACAGTTGCAACATGACGTTGCGGCTCCGAAATTCAATCCCCCTACCAATAAAAGCTAAGACTCCATATGCCTTCTTAACAACCTTATCGACTTGATTGCCAACTTTCAGGGATCCATGCACATATACACCAAGATCCCTCTGTTCATCAACACTATTAAGAATCCTACCATTAGCCCTATACTCTACACATTTGTTATTCCAACCTTTTGAAGCACTTCACAATGATGGGTGTCAGAGCCACCTGCCGATAGTCACTAAGGCACACTGCCTGGTTTTTCTTAGGTATCGGGTTGATGGTATCTTCTTGAAGCAGATAGGGACCTCAGGTTATTGTAAAGAGAGGTTGAAGATGTCTGTGAATCCCCCCACTAGCTGATCTGCACAGGATCTGAGTGCTTATCCGGGTTCACCATCCGGGCCAGTCCCTTTCCATGGGTTGACCTTCAAGAAAGCTGCTCTGACATCTGCAATGGTGACCCCAGATATAGGTTGATCCAAGGCTTCCTGGGTGGAGGGCACACTCTCGATGACCTCTTGCTCAAAACGGGCATTGAATGCATTGAGCTTATTAGGGAGGAGTGCATTGGAGCTGGTGATTTTACATGCTTTCATCTTGTAGCCTGTTATATGGAAGTTAGTGGCCTTCCACAGCAGTAGAAGTTAGGAACAGCAAAGGGTCAATAACTTTGCTGGGTGTATTCTATAGGCTGCCCAATAGCGACAGTGAAGTTGAGGTGCAGATAGGGAAACAGATCCTAGACAGATGTAGAAATAACAGGGTTGTCGTGATGGGAGATTTCAATTTCCCAAACATCGACTGGAATATCCGAAGGGTAAGGGGTTTGGATGGGGAGGAGTTTGTTAGGTGTGTTCAGGAAGGTTTCCTGACACAGTACGTGGAAAAGCCTACGAGAGGAGAGGCTGTACTTGAGCTGGTGCTAGCTAATGAGCCAGGACAGGTGTCGGATCTCACAGGAGGTGAGATCTTGGGAATGGAGTGGTAGATAGTGAAGAGGGGTGTTATAGTTTGCAGAGAGACTTGGACAAGTTGCAGAGCTGGGCCGAGAGGTGGCAAATGGAGTTTAATGTGGAAAAGTGTGAGGTAATGCACTTTGGCAGGAATAATAAATGTGTAGAGTATAGGGCTAATGGTAGGATTCTTAATAGTGTTGATGAACAGAGGGATCTTGGTGTATATGTGCATAGATCCCTGAAAGTAGGCAGTCAAGTCGATAAGGTTGTTAAGAAGGCATATGGAGTCTTAGCTTTTATTGGTAGGGGGATTGAATTTCGGAGCCGCAACGTCATGTTGCAACTGTACAAAACTCTAGTGCGGCCGCACTTGGAGTATTGTGTGCAGTTCTGGTCCCCACATTATAAGAAAGATGTGGAGGCATTGGAGAGGGTACAGAGGAGGTTTACCAGGATGTTGCCTGGTATGGAGGGCAGGTCTTATGAAGAGAGGCTGAGGGATTTGAGGTTGTTTTCGTTAGAAAGAAGGCGGCTAAGAGGAGACCTTATTGAAACATATAAGATGATTAGAGGTTTAGATAGGGTGGACAGTGATAGCCTTTTTCCTAGGATGGAGAAAGCTAGCACGAGGGGACATAGCTTTAAATTAAGGGGTGGTAGTTATAGGACGGATGTCAGAGGTAGGTTCTTTACCCAGAGGGTGGTAAGGGTATGGAATGCCCTGCCTGCTGCAGTTGTAGATGCGCCAAGTTTGGTGGCGTTTAAGAGGTTAGTAGATAAGTTTATGGATGAAAAGGGAATGGTTTAGGTTAGAGGGTCATTGCTTTTTCCTAATTGGTCGGCGCAACATCGAAGGCCGAAGGGCCTGTTCTGCGCTGTAACGTTCTATGTTCTATAACTCTATCTCTTTCACGATAGCAATGGAAAGAGATAGGATCAGGCAGGCTAGGGAGGTGTTTGTCTGGAGTAAGGGGAAATATGAAAACATTAGACAGGTAATTGGACGTATAAACTGGAAGAAGGCGTTCTTGGGGAAGAGTACAGAAGGAAAGTGGTGGATTTTCAAGGAATGTTTGTCTGGGGCTCTGCAAGACAACGTTCCGAGGAGACAAGGAGGTTTTGGTAGGACGCGGGAACCGTGGTGCACGAAGGTAGTGGTGAACCTAGTTAGGAAGAAAAGAAAGGTGTATAAAAGGTTCAGAGAGCTAGGGGATGTTAGGGATCTAGAGGAGTGTAAGGTGTGTAGAAGGGAGCTTAAAAACAAAATTAGGAGAGCCAGAAGGGGTCATGAGAAGGCCTTGGCAGGTAAGATTAAGGAGAATCCCAAGGCCTTCTACAAATATGTAAAAAGTAAAAGGATGAGAAGAGAAGGGATAGGGCCTATAAAAGGTGAAGGGGGAAAAGTCTGTGTGAATCCGGAAGAAATGGCAGAGGTGCTTAACGAGTACTTTGCCTCGGTATTCACGGTGGAAAGTGAACTGGGAGATTGTACTGCAGGTTTGAGGCAAACGGAAAAGATTGAGTATGTGGATGTTAGGAAAGAGGATGTGTTAGACCTGTTAAATTCCATCAAGATAGACAAGTCGCCGGGACTGGATGGGATGTACCCCAGGTTACTGTGGGAGGTGAGGGAAGTGGTTGCAGAGCCCCTGGCGATGATATTTGTGTCGTCCATGGAAACGGGAGAGGTTCCGGAGGATTGGAGGATTGTGGATGTGGTTCCTATCTTTAAGAAAGGGAACAAGGATAGTCCAGGAAATTACTGACCAGTGGTTGGTAAGCTGATGGAGAGGCTTCTGAGGGATAAGATTTATGAACATTTGGAGAAGTTTGGACTGATTAGAAATAGTCAGCATGGTTTTGTCAAGGGCAGGTCATGCCTTACGAGCCTAGTTGAGTTCTTCGAAAATGTGACTGAACACATTGACGAAGGAAGGGCGGTGGACGTAGTGTACATGGACTTTAGTAAGGCGTTTGATAAGGTCCCACATGCAAGGCTTCTGGAGAAGGTGAGAGGGCATGGGATCCAAGGGGCTTTGGCCTCGTGGATCCAGAACTGGCTTGCCGGCAGAAGGCAGAGAGTGGTTGTGGATGGGTCTTGTTCTGCATGGAGGTCGGTAACCAGTGGAGTGCCCCAGGGATCTGTTCTGGGACCCCTGCTGTTTGTCATTTTCATAAATGACCTGGATGAGGAAGTGGAGGGATGGGTTAGTAAGTTACAAAGGTCGGTGGTGTTGTGGATGGTCTGGAGGGATGTCAAAAGTTGCAGCGGGACATAGACAGGATGCAAGACTGGGCAGAGAAGTGGCAGATGGACTTCAACGCTGATAAATGTGTAGTGGTCCATTTTGACAGGAATAATGGGATGAAGGAGTACAACATAAGGAGTAGGAGTCTTAGCTGTGTTGTAGAGCAGAAGGATCTAGGGTTCCGGGTCCAGAGGACTCTTAAATCGGCCTCGCAAGTGGAGGAAGTGGTCAAGAAGGCGTATGGTGTACTGGCCTTCATTAATCGAGGAATTGAGTTTAGGAGTCAAGAGGTAATGATGCAGCTCTATAAGACCCTTGTCAGACCCCACTTGGAGTATTGTGCGCAGTTCTGGTCGCCTCATTATAGGAAGGATGTAGAGGCTATTGAGAGAGTTCAGAGGAGATTTACAAGGATGCTGCCTGGATTGGGAGGCAGGCCTTATGAAGATAGGTTGAGGGAGCTGGGACTCTTCTCACTGGAGAGACGTAGGTTGAGAGGCGACCTGATAGAGGTTTATAAAATGTTGAGAGGAATAGATAGGGTGGATTCTCAGAGACTATTTCCCCGAGCTGAAATGGTCACTACGAGAGGACACAGATTTAAGGTGCAGGGAAGCAAATACAGAGGGGATGTTAGGGGTAAGTTTTTCACTCAGAGGGTGGTGAGTGAATGGAATCGGCTGCCGTTGGAGGTGGTAGAGGCGAATTCGCTGGGGTCTTTTAAAAGACTTCTGGATGAGTATGTGGAAACGAATGGGTTAGGGGGTTATAAACAGGTCTGAGGATTGGTAGATATAGATGTGATTGGCGCAACTCGTGGTCCGAAGGGCCTGTTTGTGCTGTAGTGTTCTATGTTCTATGTCTTGCAGACCTTGCCCTAGTTGGCGGGAGTCGGTATAGTTAGCCTGGGATTCTAGCTTGATCCAGTATTGTCTTTTTGGATCTTTGATGGATCACCTTAGATCGTATCTGGCTTTCTTGTCCAGGTCAGTGTTGACTGATTTGAATGCCTCAGACTTGGACTTCAGCAGGCAGTGTTCATCCATAGTCTCTGGTTGGAGAACATGCAGATTTGCTTCTTTGGCACAGTCTTCCATGACTTACTAATGAAGTCAGTCACTGTAGTAATGTACTTGTTCAGGCTGGTCCAGAGTTTTTAAATATGGACCAGTTGATTTAACATAGAACATAGAACATTACAGCGCAGAACAGGCCCTTCGGCCCTCGATGTTGCGCCGACCAATTAAGAAAAAGCAATGACCCTCTAACCTAAACCATTCGCTTTTCATCCATAAACCTATCCACTGACCACTTAAACGCCCCCAAACTTGGCGCATCTACAACTGCAGCAGGCAGGGCATTCCATACCCTTACCACCCTCTGGGTAAAGAACCTACCTCTGACATACGTCCTATAACTACCACCCGTTAATTTAAAGCTATGTCCTCTCGTGCTAGCTTTCTCCATCCGAGGAAAAAGGCTATCACTGTCCACTCTATCTAAACCTCTGATCATCTTATATGTTTCAATAAGGTCTCCTCTTAGCCGCCTTTTTTCTAATGAAAACAACCTCAAATCCCTCAGCCTCTCCTCATAAGACCTTCCCTTCATACCAGGCAACATCCTGGTAAACCTACTCTGCACCCTCTCCAATGTCTCCACATCTTTCTTATAATGTATACTGTCAATCTGTAAACTGTTTGTGCTGATATGAGTGGTTTTGGAGACCAGAACACCTCATTCGACTGACGAAGGCTACAAAGGCTGAAAGCTAGCGGATTTACTATCAAATAAATCGGTTGGATTTAAAATTGGTGTTGCTAGACTCTTACAAAGACTGGGGACAATCATGAGCGTTCTGGAGTCCAATTTAAATATGTGTTGGGGTGACTGGGCAGGTACAGGAGCAGGGATGTCTTGATGCAGTTATACATGACCTTAGTGAGGCCACACCTGAGTATTGTATGCAGTTTTGGTTTCCTTTTATGACAAAGGATGTTCTTGCTCCAAAGGGGATGCAGGGAGGTTTTATCAGATTGATTTCTGGGATGACAGGACTGACATGGATAAGACATACATTTTTTTAAAAAATTCTCATCCTCTTCCAATTCTTCCCTCACCCACTCCCTCCCTATTCTCTGTAACCTCCTCCAGCCCCTACAATCCTCATCCTCCTGTTCAAATCCCTCCCTCACTTCCTCCCTCCCTCCCTATCTCTGTAACCTCCTCCAGCCCCTACAATTCTCATCCTCCTGTTCAAATCCCTCCCTCCCTACCTCTGTAACCTCCTCCAGCTCCTACAATTCTCATCCTCCTGTTCAAATCCCTCCTCGCTCCCAATCTCTGTAACCTCCTCCAGTCCCTACAATCTTCATTCTCCCGTTCAAATCCCTCCCTCACACCCTCCCTCCCTATCTCTATAACCTCCTCCAGCCCCTACAATCCTCATCGTCCTGTTCAAATCCCTCCCTATCTCTGTAACCTCTTCCAGCCCCTACAATTCCAATCCTCCAATTCCAATCCCTCCCTCCCTATCTCTGTAACCTCTTCCAGCTCCTACAATTCTCATCCTCCTATTCAAATTCCTCCCTTGCTCCCTCCCTATCTTGGTAACCTCCTCCAGATATCTGTGCTCCTCAAAATATGTCCTCCTGAGCAACCCTCAATTCTACTCTCTACACCAGTAATTAAGCCATGATCTTATTGAATGCCAGAATAGGCATCATTCCCAATAGTGTCCGTCCTTCAAACTGTGGAACACAGTCTTTCCACGCTCCATATCAACTTCTTCATACAAAGAGGAATGAAAACTTTGGAATTTTTTCACCCAATCAAGATGTCAAGACTGGGGCCCAGTTGGAAACAGATTAAAAGATTTTTGGCAAAATTTTGCAGATGCTGGAAACTGAAAAGAAAATGCTGAAAAGTCTCAGCAGGTCTGACAGTATCTGTAGAGAGAAAATAGAGCCAATGTTTCAAACCTGAGTGACCCATTGTTAGAGCTGACAGATTTTTGTTGGGTAACAGGATTAAGGATGTCGGAAACAAGGTTATATTTGGAGTTAAAAGACAAGTCAATTAGGTATTGATTGAATAGTAGAGCAATCTGAAGAGACTGAATGGCCTCCTGTTCCTTTATAACGAGCTTGAGGGGCTGAATTGCCTCTTCCTGTTCCTTTATAACAGGCTCGAGGAGCTGAATGGCCTTCTCTGCTTTGGGAAGAAGTGTCTGCATTGGTTATAGTGTAGAATCAGCAATCTTATTGAAACATATCAGATCCTGAGGGTAGATAGCGAGAGGATAGTTCTCCCTAGTAGTAGAGGGTGTGTCACACTTTAAATCCCGTCTCTCCTACCGGAAATGATCTTCCCTCCGTACAGGAAGTGCCTGTACCAAACATGGCGGTAGCCTTTTGGCTGCTGTTCGGGATGGATGATTAGACAAACTGCCCAGTCGCTGAGCGGAAGGGACACAGAAACCGTCCCAGCCTTTAGCGAACGGCTAGAAATTTCGCTGAAGCCGCCTGCAAACGCCACTGCGGCTCTTTCTACCGCTCCTCTTCGCGGCTTTTGTCATTTTCCCTCCCAGCCCGAAGCGGGACTGACAAGATGGCGGTGGCTGCGTGTGTTATGCGCATGAGCATTGCCGGTAGTCCCCAGGGCTAGACGCCGGCAGGAGCGCAGGCGCATCATTGTATGCCGCTGTTATTTTTGTTAAGGTGCCGACACAGCCTGTCTGCCGCCATTTTAGTAAGGGAGTAGGTGTGTGTCTGCCGCCATTTTAGTAAGGGAGTAGGTGTGTGTGTGTCTGCCGCCATTTTAGTAAGGGAGTAGGTGTGTGTGTGTCTGCCGCCATTTTAGTAAGGGAGTAGGTGTGTGTGTGTGTCTGCCGCCATTTTAGTAAGGGAGTAGGTGTGTGTGTGTGTCTGCCGCCATTTTAGTAAGGGAGTAGGTGTGTGTGTGTGTCTGCCGCCATTTTAGTAAGGGAGTAGGTGTGTGTGTGTCTGCCGCCATTTTAGTAGGAGTAGGGTGTGTGCTGCCGCCATTTAGTAAGGGAGTAGGTTGTGTGTGCCTGCCGCCATTTTAGTAAGGGAGTAGTGTGTGTGCCTGCCGCCATTTTAGTAAGGGAGTAGGTGTGTGTGCCTGCCGCCATTTTAGTAAGGGAGTAGGTGTGTGTGCCTGCCGCCATTTTAGTAAGGGAGTAGGTGTGTGTGCCTGCCGCCATTTTAGTAAGGGAGTAGGTGTGTGTGCCTGCCGCCATTTTAGTAAGGGAGTAGGTGTGTGTGCCTGCCGCCATTTTAGTAAGGGAGTAGGTGTGTGTGCCTGCCGCCATTTTAGTAAGGGAGTAGGTGTGTGTGCCTGCCGCCATTTTAGTAAGGGAGTAGGTGTGTGTGCCTGCCGCCATTTTAGTAAGGGAGTAGGTGTGTGTGTGCCTGCCGCCATTTTAGTAAGGGAGTAGGTGTGTGTGTGCCTGCCGCCATTTTAGTAAGGGAGTAGGTGTGTGTCTGCCGCCATTTTAGTAAGGGAGTAGGTGTGTGTGTATCTGCCGCCATTTTGTGTGTGGGTTCTAGAAGCGCAGTCCGCCATCTTAGCGGGCGCCTGACGGTGCCATCGTTATGAAAGATATATTCCCAGTAAAATAAATGAGATGAAACTGACAGACCTCCCTGTTTGTGCAGGAAGGTTCCAGTTCAATGCAAGGCTTGGGAATATTAGAGCCTCTGAATTATTGAATGTTAGCAAAGGTAGCCACAAGCATATTTGAACTCTAAACGTAAAATAAATGAGTCTAATGCAATTAGAATCACCTAAAAATCGGCAAATTAATCAGATGAGTTGAGACGGGCTCCCCAATGGGATTGTCATTGGGGCAAAACCAGACTGCCCATGGGGATTAACCCCTCACTGGGGAAATGGGTCTTCCCAGTGGGACTGACCCATCGCTGGGGGGGCGGTTACAGGTCTCTACAGGAGGACTGACCCCTCACTGGGGGGAAATGGGTCTCCCCAGGGGGAGTGACAATTGCAGTGTTTGCCTGACGAAGGCTATAGAGTCGAAAGCTCGTGAATTTACTATCAAATAAATTGGTTGGATTTTAAAATTGGTGTTGTAAAACTTTACTGAGTTTACCCCAGTCCAACGCCGGCATCTCTACATCACATAGAACAATACAGCACAGTACAGATCCTTTGGCCCTCAATGTTGTGCTGAGCTATGTCCAAACCTAAGATCAAGCTATCCCACTCCCTATCATTCTGGTGTGCCCCATGTGCCTATCCAATAACTGCTTGAAAGTTTCTAAAGTGTCCGACTCCACTGTCACAGCAGGCAGTCTGTTCCACACCCCAACCACTCTCTGAGTGAAGAATCTACTTTGGGCATCCCTTCTATATTGCATACCATAAACCTTATAGTTATGCCCCCTAGTAACAGCAACGTCCACCTGAGGAAATAATCTCTGCACGTCCATTCTATCAATCCCCCTCATCATCTTATAAACCTCTATTAAGTCGCCTCTAATCCTCCTCCGCTTGAAAGAGAAAAGTGCAGCTCCCTCAACCTTTCCTCATAAGACCTACCTTCCAAACCCAGGCAGCATCCTGGTAAATCTCCTCTGCACTCTCTTTAATGCTTCCACATTCTTCTTGTAGTGAGGTGACCAGAACTGAACACAATATTCCAAATATGGTCTCACCAATGTCTGGTGTAGTTGCAGCATAACCCCACAGCTCTTAAACTCAAACCCATTGTTAATAAATGCTAACACACTATAAGCCTTCTTCACGGCTCTATCCACTTGAGTGACAACCTTCAGAGATCTGTGGTTATGAACCCCAAGATCTCTCTGTTTCTCCACATTCCTCAGAACCCTGCTGTTGACCCTGTAATGTGCATTCAAGTTTGTCCTACCAAAATGAATCACCTTGCACTTATCAGGGTTAAACTCCATCTGTCATTTTTCTGCCCAGCTCTGCATCCTATCAATGTCTCTTTGCAGCCTACAAAAGCCCTCCATCTCATCCACTACTCCACATCTAACAAATTACACTCCATGTCCTGGCACATATTGGGCAGACTTGTGTAGACACTGTAGTTGTTGCGCTGGTGGCTCTGGACTTGTGCAGCTCGTGCTTAAGTTGTACTTCAGCAGTACGCCATGCTTCATGAGCTTTGTGGATGAGGCAGCGCCAGGTGGGTTGGTTTTGTGCCAGCGTTTCCCAGGTGGTGGTGTCAATGTCAAGCGACTTCAGGGAGGCTTTGAGTGTGTCTTTGAAACGTTTCTTCTGCCTTCTATGTGAGTGTCTTCCAGCAGAGAATTCCCCAAAAAGGAGCTGCTTGAGTATGTGCTCGTCTGACATACGGATGACATGACCTGCCCACTGGGTCTGCGCTCTCATCAGCAGTGTGTGAACTGATAGTAGACTTGCTGCAGAGAGAACTTCAGTGTCTGGTACTTTGTCTTGCCATCTGATGCGTAATACTTTGCAAAGACAAGTCGTGTGGAAATGATTGAGCTGTCTCGCATGCCTTCGACAGTCCACGTTTCACAGGCGTACAGGAGGGTAGTGAGTACCACGGTGCTGTAGTCCTTCAGTTTTGTTGCTGGCTGATTCCTCGATGTTCCCATACAGTGGAACGCAATCTACCGAAAGCAGAACTTGCTTTTGCTATTCTGTAGTTAACTTCTGCATCAATAGTCGCTGCTTGGGAGAGGGTGCTGCCAAGATAAGTGAACTGGTGCACTGCCTGTAGTTTCTGCCCTTTGATTTTGATTATACGTGCATGAGGAGCAGGCTGGTGCATGACTTTAGTCTTTTTAATGTTGATGGTGAGTTCAAATTTGTCACAAGCCATGGAAAATTTGTCCATACTGACTGATGGAAAACATTTGAATTACTTCTAGTTTGTACTTTTGGCTATATTGTGTTAATTGGTCATATACAAACATTGTATGCTTATGCTAGAAGGTGATAGATTTTGAACTGTGATTGTGGAAGTTTAAATGTAAAATGGTAAATTTGGATCATTTTTAAATGATGAATACTTTGGAGAATTAAACCTATCTCTTTGGGGTAAGGTGTTAGCATGGACAGAGGATTGGTTGTCTCATCGGAAGCAGAGAGTTGGAATCAGCAGATACTTTACTGGTTGGCAGTTGGTGACTAGTGGAGTGCCGCAAGGATCAATGTTGGGGCCTCAACTGTTTACCATTTACATAGATGATCTGGAGGAGTGGGTTGATGAAATTTGCTGATGACACAAAGATGTGTGGAAAACCAAATTGCGTGGAAGGTGTGGAAAGTCTACAGAGAAACCTGGATAGGCTGAGTGAGTGGGTGAGGACCTGGCAGATGGAGTATAAGTTAGCAAATGTGAAGCTATCCACTTTGGTAGAAATAATAGTAGGAGGGATTATTATTTAAATGGTGAAAAGCTGCAGCACACTACAGTGCAGAGGGACCTGGGGGTCCTTGTGCACAAATCGCAAAAACCCAGTCTGCAGATGCAGCAGGTGATCTAGAAGGCGAATGGGATGTTGGCCTTTATAGTGAGGGGGATAGAATATAAAAGCAGGGAGGTCTTGCTGCAACTGTACAGGGCACTGGTGAGGCTGCAACTGGAGTACTGTGTGCAGTTTTGGTTGCTGCATTTGCGGAAGGATAAATTGGCCTTGGAGGGAGTGCAGAGAAGGTTCATTAGGCTGATACCGGAGATGAGGGGGTTAGCCTGTGAAGAGAGATTGAATAGACTGGGTCTGTACTTGTTGGAGTTTAGAAGGCTGAGGGGGGATCTTATAGAGACATATAAGATAATGAAGGGGCTAGATAGGATAGAGGTAGAGAGATTCTTCCCTCTTAGAAAGAATAGCAGGACTAGAAGGCACAGCCTCAAAATAAGGGAGGGGCAGTTTAGATCGGAGTTGAAGAGGAAATTCATCACTCAAAGGGTGGTGAATCTCTGGAATTCTCTGCCCGTTGAAGTGATGGAGGCTACCTCGCTGAATGTATTTAATTCACAAGTAGATAGATTTCTGATAGACGAGGGAATGAAGGGTTATGGGGAGAAAGCGGGAAAGTGGAACTGAACCACTACAGATCAGCCATGATCTTATTGAATGGCGGGGCAGGCTCGAGGGGCTGGATGGCCGATTCCTGCTCCTATTTCTTATGTTCTTATGTTCTTCAGCAATTTTGGGTGCATGGCCCTCCAAAATCCAAATTTGAATGTTATTTTCTTTGCATTTATATCAATGATTTATTATTGTCTTGTGCATAATTCTGATCCAAAAATGATGTTCAGACTCTGTGATTATTTGTATTTGTAGTGTGTTGTTGTCTGTAACTTCTGGAATATCATTACGTTGTGAGGATGTATTATTCCTGTGCATGTCAATGTCTGGGCCTTGCTTGATTGTTGAGTGACTGGGGAATTCCTGACAGACACTGGCCCTGAGTTTGTGATCCATCACGCTTCAGGATTGAAGGAAGGTGTGTGACCTATGTGCCTCTGGCACCTACAGACATAGCTGATACCTAGAGATTGGTATGGCAGCACCTGACTGGACTCTTATTTATCAGGGGGATCAAATCCTGATTGATTGATAGGCAATGACTGAAAGGGGCGTGAAACCCAACCAGGAACAAGTTACAACAATGGTGACCATCGGCAGTGATGACCAGCACGAGGAGAGCCACCACACCTGAGAAAGGTGAAGGAAAACCAAAGCTGAAGTGCCAGGCCGGACCAGAGAACTAGACTACACAGAGGATGACCGAGACCAGCTCACAGATAAAGGCCAGTGTCTGCTTGGGTATTTGCTGGTCACATGGGGTTAAGTCAAGGTTCATATTGGATTTAAACTTTGGTATTTTCCTGTAAGATAACTTACTATTGGTTGAGTTGGAGCTTATTGATTGTGTGGGCACAAAGAAGCCAAGTTGTCCTTTGTCTTTTTTAACTCGATGTAGGCCATATGCTGGTAATATTTGGCTTGAATTGGTCATGGGGACGTGCTTGGACCTGGCCCTGGACCAAAAGGGCAGGCAGAAGTGAAGTAAAAAAAAGATAATGCATTTTATACCTTGAGGAGGAAAAGGATTAATGAATTTTGTACCTAGAATATACCACAAACATAACCCTTCATCATGGCTGATCTTCCCATATTGCTCCTGGCGTTAATATAAATTACTTGTTCATGTCTTTCATTCTTTAATTCTCATAAAGACAAATAGTCAGGTGTGAATATTAGATGGACAGATGTGAGTGTTATTTTGCAGATACTGCAAGCCTTGCCTGTTTATGTTCATTGCACATCGTTAAACAGCTGCAGTTGGAAAGCCGCAATTAAACAAGCACTTTCAAAGACAGAAGCCATAATCGCACAAATAACTTCAAGGACAGAGATGCTGAAACAGTCTAGGCATGATAATTAAAGGAGAAGGATCAAAGACCCTGCCCAGAATTGGAAGTTTATGTCATACTTGTTATTAAAGTGCATGGTATATAAATACCCGCTTGTATTTGTGTTCCAGGAGAAGTCTGGCAGTCCATTCTTAGAACCAGTTCTCCCAAAGCTTGGAATAAAAGCCAGAGCTTTGAAATAAAAACTACTGTATTTTGACTCACTAACAGACTCAGAGGTATTATTTTACCTACAACACCATGGAAAATTTGTCCATACTGACTTGCATCTCTGGCTGTGAGCCAGTACAGAAGGCACAGTCACCGGCAAAGAGGAAATCTCTCAGAACAGTCTCCTTCACTTTGGTGATAGCTTGAAGTCTCCTCAGGTTGAAGAGCTTCCCATCCACTCTGTATTTGAGGCTGATTCTAGCAACACTGTCCTGGAAAGCATCATTCAGTATGGCAGTAAACATCATGCTAAACAGCGTGGGTGCGAGCACACAGCCCTGTTTGATGCCATTGGTGACTGGGAATGCCTCAGAGGATTCGCCACCATCCAGTACTCTGGCCATCATGCCATCATGGAACTGGCGTACCATCTGAATGAATTTTGGGGGGCAGGTGAACTTTGACATGATCCTCCACAGGCCTTGTCGGCTGACAGTGTCGAAGGCTTTCGTGAGGTCAACAAAGGTTGTGTACAGCTCGTGATTCTGCTCCTAACACTGCTCCTGAAGTTGGCGCGCAGCAAAAATCATGTCAATAGTCCCGCGACCTTTGCAGAAGCCACACTGTGACTCTGGAATCTGGCCCAGCTCCAGGTGAGTGACCATACAATTTAGCAGGATTCTTGCGAGGGGTTTTCCTGTGATGGAGAGCAGCGAGATTCCTCGGTGGTTGTCGCATACTTGCCGATTGCCCTTCCTCTTGTAGAAGTGTACAATGGAAGCATCTTTAAGTTCCTGAGGAATGGATCTTTGCTTCCAAAAGGACTGGAACAACTTGGTGAGTTTCTCAGTAAGTGCACAACTAGTAGCTTTATAGATATCTGAGGGTATAGCATCTGCTCCTGGGGCTTTGCCATGGATAGCTGGCTGACTTCGGCTACTACTGGTGGGTCATCCAGCCGCTGTTGATATCGATCTATTGCCTCATCGTTAATAGATGATGGTCGGTTGAGGATGGCTTCAAAGTAGTCAGCCCATCTCTGTAATGAGAGTTATACCATCTGTACTATGGAGGGGGGAATCTCCCGAGAGATAGAGGTCCATTGAGAGTGTTGAGAGCTTTGTGGAACCATTTCAAGTTGTTTCTGTCAGCATATCCCTGTATTTCTTCTGTCTTGGCGCTCAACCAAGCATCCTATATTTTACGCAGTTTATTGTCCTGGAGCACTGGTAAAAGCATTTTTCAGGGCAGTTTGTCCACCCTTTGTCCCCACCTGGCACTCAGCTCTCACCTGTGGCTCCCCGTAGCTGTTTGCACGCAAGAGCGGCCACATCCCGGGAAATGGCTTTGACAAGTTGGCTAAACCAAGTGAAGGTAGCCAACGGGTCTATCGGTGTGATAGGGAGATGTTTATCCCAAAATGTGAAGACAGACTCCGGCATATGTAACAGACTCAATTACAAGATAATAATTGGAATGTGAGTCTTAACATGTAATCAAGTCTTTACAGGTACAGACAATGCAAGTCTGACAGTTCATGTGGAGAGAACGTTAAGCAAAGGTTGAAGAGATGTGAATTGTCTCGAGCCAGGACAGCTAGTAGGATTTTACAAGTCCAGGCCAAATGGTAAGGGTTACACATCATGTGACATGAACCCAAGACCTCGGTTGGAGTCTTCTTCACATGTGCAGAACTTGGCTATCAATTTCTGCTTGATGATTCTATGTTGTGTATCTTGAAGGCTGCCTTGGAGAAAGCTTACCCAAAGATCAGAGACTGAATGCCTTTGACTGCTGAAGTGTTCCCGACAGGAAGGGAATGCTCCTGCCTAGTGATTGTCGAGCAATGTCCATTCATCCATTGTTGTAGCATCTGCATGGTCTTACGAATGTACTTCGGGACATTGGAAAGAGCAGTCGAGGGCATTCAGTCTTTGCGTTGTTGAGTATACATATTACAGAGAAGGTGGTGCTGGAAGTCTAAAAGTGCATCAAGGTAGATAAGTCCCCAGAACCTGATGAAGTGTACCCGAGGACACTGTGGGAGGCTGGGGATGAAATTGTGGTCCCCTAGCAGAGATATTTGAATCATCGATAGTCACAGGTGAAGTGCCTGAAGATTGGAGAGTGGCAAATGTTGTGCCTTTGGTTAAAAAGGGCTGCAGGGAAAAGCCTGGGAACTACAGGGCAGTGAGCCTCACATCTATGGTGGGTAAGTTGTTGGAAAGTATTTTTGAGAGACAGGATCTACAGTTAGAGATGCAAGAATTAATTAGAGATAGTCAGCATGGCTTTGTGAGTGGAAAATTATGTCTCACAGGTTTGATTGAGTTTTTTGAAGGAATAACCAAGAAGGTAGATGAGGACAGTGCAGTTGATGTTCTGTACATGGACTTTATCAAGGCCTTTGACAAGGTACCACATGGTAGGTTGTTGCATAAGATTAAATTTCACAGGATCCAGGGTGAGGTATCTAAATGGATACAAAATTGGCTTCTTGACAGAAGCCAGAGGGTGGTTGTAGAGAGTTGTTTTTCAAACTGGAGGCCTGTGACCAGCGGTGTGCCTCAGGGATCAGTGCTGGATCCACTGTTATTTGTCATTTATATTAATGATTTGGATGAGAATATAGAAGGCATGGTTAGTAAGTTTGCAGGTGACTCCAAGATTGGTGGCATGGAGGATAGTGAAGAAAGTTATCTCTAATTGCAATGGGATCTTAATCAATTGGGGCCAGTGGGCTGATGAATGGCAGATGGATTTCAATTTAGATAAATGTGAGGTGATGCATTTTGGTCGATTGAACCAGGGCAGGACTTACTCAGTTAATGGTAGAGTGCTGGGGAGAGATACAAATCAAAGAGCCGAGGGGTATATGTTCATAGCTCCTTGAAAGTGGAGTCACAGGTGGACAGAGTGGTGAAGAAGGCATTTGGCATGCTTGGTTTCATTGGTCAGAACATTGAATATAGGAGTTAGGACATCTTGTTGAAATTGTACAGGACATTGGTAAGGCCACACTTGGAATACTGTGTACAGTTCTGGTTACCCTATTATAGAAAGGATATTATTAAACTAGAAAGATTTTTTCACATTGAGTGTGTGGATTGTCTGGAACAAGCTGCTGGAGGTAATAGTAGAGGCGGGTACAACTTTGTCTTTTAAAAAGCTTTTAGACAGTTACATGGGTAAGATGGGCATTGAAGAATATGGACCAAACGCAGGCAATTGGGAATAGCTTCAGGGTTTAAAAAGGACGTGGACATGTTGGGCCGAAGAGCCTATTTCCATGCTGTAAGTCTCTATGACTCTATATGTCCTATTTGTGAACCAACTCTCTACTCACCTGATGAAGGAACAGTGCTCTGAAAGTTTGTGATAACAAATAAACCTGTTGGAATTCATCCTGATGTTGTTTGACTTCTTAGTGTTTCCTGTTATACTTTTTGCATTGACCCAAATATACCCTAGACCTCTAATCTCACCAAGCTCTACAACTTACCTCTGCCTGCTCTTACTGTGTTTTGCAACACTAATAAAGTAATTTTTTAACATAAACTAAAATGTTTATCCCAGTCACACTTTTTCTTTCCCCATCCCTAAATTTACTGGCCTGCTGTTCCAGTTCCCATCCTGGGATATGGTGATAGGTTGGGAAATGTGGATGTACACTGGGATAAAAGCAAACTATTACCCAGGTTGGATTCAGAAACAACTGCTGGAAAATCTCAGCAAGGCTGACAGCAGCTCTGGTGAGAGAATAGATTCAATATTATAAGTCTAGATGACCCTTCCTCAGAGCTAGACGTAGGACCTGGGTGTCATTGAACACCAGTCACTAAAAGCTAACATTCACGTACAGCAACTAGTTAAGAAGGGCAAATGGTACATTGACCTTCATTGCAAGAGGATTAGAGTACAGGGGCAAGGATGTCTTTACTCCAACTGTACAGGGCCTTCAGGATAGGTTCTTAGAGCAGTACATTCTAGAGCCAAACGGAGGGTTGACTATACTGGACCTGTTATTGGGCAATGATATAGGGATAATTGATAACTGCAGAGTGAAGGCACCCTTGATAGTAGCGATCATAATATGATAGAATTTTACAACCAGTTTGATAAAGAGTGGGATAAATATTAAATATGTTCAAATATATATAAAGACTAGTATTTTAAACTTCAATGATGTCAATAATGAGGGCATGAAAGCAAAGCTAGATAAAATGAACTGGCAAATGTGTTTTAGGGAATAGATCAGAATAGATTTCTCAGAAGAGTAAGGAAATTTGGCATGTTAACTATGACTTACCAACTTTTACAGATGCATCATAGGAAGCATTCTTTCTGATTGCATCACAGCTTGGTATGACTCCTGCTGTGTCCAAGACCACAAGGAGCTACAAAAGGTTGTGAATGTAGCCCAATCCATCATACAAAGCAGCCTCCCATCCATTGACTCTCTCCTGCTGCCTCAGCAAAGCAGCCAACATAATTAAGGATTCCACATACCCTGGACATTTTCTCTTCCACCTTCTGTGAGGAAAAAGATACAAAATTCTGAAGTCATGTACCAATCGACTCGAGAACAGCTTCTTCCATGCTGTCGAAAGACTTTTGAATGGACCTACCTTGTGTTAAGTTGATCTTTCTCTATGCCCTAACTATGACATTCTGCACCCTCTCCTTTCCTTCTCTATGAAGTTATGCTTTGTCTGTATAGCACAAAAGAAACAATACTTTTCACTGTATCCCAATACATGTGACAATAATAAATCAAATCAAAGATCAATAGTTGTTCAGTGGCTGACATTTAAGGGGATATTTCAGAATAGCCACAGAGAAAGCAAAGTTCCAAGGGGAGGGCCTGTCACCCATAGTTAACTAAAAAAAGTTAAAAACAGAATTAAACTGAAAGTAAAAGCACATGTTTGTGCAAGGTAGAATGACCAGTGGGAAGATTGGAAAGAATATAAAGAACATCTAAGAATGATATAAAGACTGATGAGGAGGGAAAATCTAGAATATGAGAGGAGATGGCCTGTAATATGAAAACAGATAGAGTTTGTATCGATCTTTAAATAAGAAAAGAGTTAATGAAATGAGCATTGGTCCCATAGGAACTATGTCTGGGGAATTGGTAATGGAAAGTTGGGCTATGACGGATGATTTAAACAGGTACTTTTCACCCGTCTTCACTACAAGCGACAACAGTAACACTCCAGAAATAGCTGTAAATCAGGAAATGGAAGGGAGGAAATTGTAGTGTCTGTAGGCTGACAAATCACTAGGTCCAGATGCACTTCAGCCCAAGTTCTTGAAAGAACTGGCAACTAAAATAGTTGACGCATTTTTAATTTTCCAAAATTCCGTCCATTTGAAGACAATTCTATTAGATTAGAAGATAGCAAATATAACTCCTTTTATTCAAAAAAGGGGGAGAACAGAATGCTGGAAACTATTGGCTAGTCAGCTCGACATCAGTCATTGGGAAAATGTTTAAAATCTCTTCTTTTAAAGATGTTAAAGCAGGGCACTTAAGCTATAAAGGAACATCGATAGGTTAAGAAAGTTGGCAAAGGTGGACAAATGTGGAATTGTCCTTTTTGGGCAGGAAGAATAAAAAATAAGCTTATTTAAATGGTAAAAGATTGCAGACTCTGAGGTGCAGAGGGATCTGGATATCCTAGCGCATGAATTACAAAAGGCTAGTCTACAGCTACAGCAAGTAATTTGGAAAACTTGTAGAACATTATTGGTTATTGTGAGGGGAATTGATTATAAAGCTAGGGTGGTTATGCTTCAGTTGTACAGGGCATTGGTGAGGCTACATCTGGAGTTTTGTGGATAGTATCAATCTCCTTGCTTAAGGAAAAATGTAAATGCATGGAAGGCATTTAAAGAAAGTTTATTAGACTGATACCAGCAATGCGTGGGTTGTCTAATGAGGGAAGGTTGGACAGATTAGTTCTGAATCCGCTGGAGTTTGGTAAGAGGTGATTTGATTAAAAGCTTCCAGATCTTGAGGGATATTGACAGAGTAGATATGGAGAAGATGTTTCCTCTTCTGAGAGAATCTAGAATGGGGGGTCACTGTTTAATAATAAGGGGTGGCCCATTGCAGATGGAGAAGACAAGAAATGCTTTCTCTCGGAGAGCGGTGAGTCTGGAACTCTCTTTCTCAAAAGGCAGTGGGAGCAAGTTCTGGCTATTTCAAAGAATGAGTTAGGTTCTTGATTAATGAGGGAGTGAAAGGTTATGGGGAGGGTGAAAGGTTATTGGGCGTGAAAGGTGGGAATATGAGATTGAGGTTACAATGTGATGAACCATTATCTTATTGAATGGAGAGCTGAGTATCCTACTTCTATTCCTTTATGTTTGTATAGTTAATAGGTTGACAAGCTTGTATTCACTGAAATATAGAAGAAGGAGAGGGGATCTCAAAGAACAAAGAATAAAACAGCACGGGAAACAGGCCCCTTCGGCCCAACGAGCCCGCACCGCCACCCCGATGTTCCCACCTCTACCCGTGATCCCTGTCCATGTTTATAGATCTATGGATTAAAAACCAAATGAGACAATTGAGGGAGAATTTGTTTTGCCAATTAGCCTAAGAGCACATCTTTGGGATGTGGGAGGAAACCGGAGCACCCAGAGAAAACCCACGCAAGCACGGGGAGAATGCGCAAACTCCCACAGACAGAGGCCCAAATCCATGTATCCGCACAGCGCAGCGATAGTCACTGAGCTGTCGTGTTGCCATCAAATGGTCCAGGTCAAGCGTACACTAACGACGTGAAGCAGTAGGATACTCTCGAAAAAAATCCAAGAGCAGTCTTCTCACGACCCATCGCGTGTATGCCTCTTATTAGACAACAAGGTGGACCAAAGCACCTATAGGATAAAAACAAGTACATCAATATCATCATCTATTTACACACTTTCCAGGGACTCCCAAGGCTCATGATCCCTATTTTAAATTAGTTTTCTATACCCCTCCATTCCCATTCTGTTCATGTGCCCATCTAAGTATTTCTTAAATAACTCCAGAGTACCTGCCTCCACCACTTTACTTGGCAGCGCATTCCATACCCCCACCAACCTCTGTGTGAAAAAACTCCCTCTAGCATCCAAATTATACCTTACCACCCCCCCCCCTCATCCTAAGCCCGTGACCCCTTGTGCTATTCGAGTCCATCCTAGGAAAAAGCTTAACCCTGTTTACTCTATCTATACCCCTCATAATCTTGTACACTTCTATTAGACCTCATCTAAGTCTTTGTCTTTCTAAGGAAAACAGACCCAATTTGCCTAACCTCTCCTCGTAGCTCAGACCTTCCATACCAGGCAGCATCGTGGTAAACCTCCTCTACACTCTCTCCACAGTCTCCACATCCTTCCAGTAGTAAGGCAACCAGAACTGGAAGCAGTATTCCAAATGAGGTCTAACCAACATTTTATACAACTGCAACATTAAAGGCCAGCTCTTGCACTCTATACCCCTTCCTATAAAGGCTAGCATACCATATGCTTTCTTCACAACTTCCTCCGCTTGCTCTGCCACCTTCAGAAACTTGTGTACCTGCACCCCCAGGTCCCTCTGCATTTCTATACTCTTAATAGTCTACCCTTTATCATATACCCCCCGCCTACATTCTTTCTCCCAAAATGCATCACCTCACATTTATCAGGGTTGAATTCCATCTGCCATCTTTCTGCCCAAGCTACCAGCCTATCTATGTCCTGCTGCATTGCCTGACAATGCTCCTTGCTATCCGCAAGTCCAGCCATCTTTGTGTCGTCTGCAAATTTGCTGATCACTCCACTTACTCCCTCTTCCAAGTCATTTATATATATTACAAATAGAAGAGGTCCCAGTACCGAGCCCTGCGGCACACCACTAGTGACCAATCTCCAGCTAGTAAAACACCCTTCCACTATTACTGTCTGTCTCCTATTACCAAGCCAGTTACTTATCCATCTAGCTACCTGTCCTTGTATCCCTTGAGCCTTGACCTTCTCAACTAACCTCCCATGAGGGACTTTGTCAAACGTCTTACTGAAATCCATATAGATGACATCATTGGCTCGCCCTTCGTGCACCGTTTTCATTATCTCAAAAAATTCTACCAGATTTGTAAGGCACGACCTCCCCTTAAGAAAGCCATGCTGCGTATCCCTAATCAGATCGCAACGCTCTAAGTGCCTATACATCCTATCTCTAAGAATCCCCTCCAACAGCTTCCCTACCACTGACATCAAACTCACCGGCCTATAATTTCCAGGGTTATCCCTACTACCCTTTTTAAACAACGGTACAACATTAGCTATTCTCCAGTCCTCTGGGAACTCACCTATGTCCAAAGAAGAGACAAAGATTTGGGTCAGAGGCCCAGCAATTTCACCTCGCACCTCCCTAAGCAGCCTGGGATAAATGCCATCAAGCCCCGGAGATTTATCAGTTTTAATGCTACCTAGAAACTCTAACACTTCCTCCCTCGGTATGGATATTTCCCTCAACTGGTCCACAGCTCCCTCAGAGACAGGAGCTATCAACAAGCCCCTCTCCTTCGTGAATACCGACGCAAAGTATTCATTCAGGATCTCCGCCATTCCCTCGGGCTCTAAGCACAGTTCTCCTCCTCTGTCCCTAAGAGGTCCGATTTTTCCTCTAACCACCCTTTTATTCCTAACATAGGAGTAAAAAGCCTTTGGATTTTCCTTAATCCTATCTGCCAAAATCATTTCATGCCCCCTTTTTGCCCTTCTAACTCCCTGTTTGAGCTCCCTCCTACTCTCTCTGTATTCCTCCAATGCTGTCTCCATTCCCAGCTGCTTTAACCTATCATACGCCTCTCTTTTCTTCCTAACCAAGTCCTCAATATCCCTAGTAATCCACGGCTCTCTAATCCTACCTTTCCCATCTTTCCTCTTAGCCGGCACATATCTATCTTGCAACATTTTCAGTATTCCCTTGAAAGAGTCCCACATGCCTAGTGTGGACTTACCCTCGAACAGCCATTCCCAATCAGTTTCCATAAGTTCCTGCCTAATTCGACCGTAGTTAGCCTTCCCCAATTCAGCACCCTGCCCCTAGGGCAACAAGCATCCTTTTCCGTCTGTATCCTAAAGTAGACAGAATTGTGGTCACTGTTAGCCACATGTTCCCCTATTACAACATCAACCACCTGCCCTGGCTCATTGCTCAGAACTAAATCCAATATAGCCCCCTCTCTAGTCAGGCTAGCCTGATACTGTTCCGACATCCTTCCAGTACACATTTTACTAATTCCTGCCCGTCCAAACCCCCAGCTCTTCCAATCCACCCTAGGGAGATTAAAATCTCCCACTATAACGACTCTGTTCTTTCTGCACCTATCCAAAATGTCTTTACATCTGCCTTCTTCAACTGCCCGTGGGCTGTTGGGTGGCCTATAATACATCCCTAGCATAGTAATTGCCCCCTTTCTATTCCTCAACTCCACCCACAGTGACTCCACTCCTAACTCCTCTGTATTGTCCTCCCTCTGCACCGCCGTGATGCTCTCCTTAACTAACAACGCCACTCCCCCACCTCTTCTGGACCCTCCTCTGTCACGCCTGAAACACTTATACCCAGGAATATTCAGCTGCCACTGCTCCCCTTCCTTTAACCACGTCTCCGTCACCGCAACCACATCCAAGTTCCTCGCAAACATTAAGGCCCTAAGTTCATCCTTTTTCCTGTTACGCTCCTCGCATTGAAACAGACACACTCCAGACCTCCAAGCCCACTCGGAACCTCCTTCTCCCTGGTGTATTTCTTCTCATCCAAGCTTACTCTATCTCCCATCTCGCTCTCTACCGAGCTATCGGTCTCAGCCCCTCCCCCCCTCCATATTAGTTTAAATCCTGCCGAAACACTCCAGCTAACTCCCAGCTAAGATATTCACGCCCTTCCCATTTAAGTGTTCCCTGTCCCTTCTATACAGGTGCCCTTCTTTCACAAAGACTTCCCAGTTATCCACAAATATGAAACCCTCTGCCCTACACCAGTCCTTCAGCCACGCATTCAGCTGTAGGATCTCATTTCTCCTGACTCCGCTATTACCCGGCCCTGGAAGCAGTCCTGAGATCGCCACCCTGGAGGCCCTGCTCTTCAGCCTATCCCCCCAACTCCCTGAACTGCCTTCGTATATCCTCCCTGCACTTCCTTCCTACATCCTTCTCTCCTACGTGAATAATCACATCCGCCTGGGTCCCCTCACCCTTCAAAATGCCCTCTACCCTGTCAGACACATCTTGCACCCCTGCTCCAGGGAGGCAAACTACCATCCTGGAGTCCCGCCTTGGACCACAGAAGCGCCTATCTATTCCTTTAACCCTCCCATCCTCCACCACTATCTCCCTTCTAGCCCATTTCCTCCCCTTTGAGGTACTCTGGTCTTCCTGCCTTGCCTTTTTTAACGCTCCGCCATTGATAGTTTGGGGGACTGCTACTGGGGAAGTCTTTGGACTGTCTCTCCTCTACTTTTTTCCCTTCCTTACAGTAATCCATCTGTAAGGGTCAGATGCCCCCCCCCTTTAGGCTCTGGGTCCGCCACCTTACTCTACCTTCCTTCCATGATTGCCTTGTTTTCCCTGACTAAAAATGCATCTTCCAATTGCCGCTCCAGTTGCTTGACCCGAGCCCTCAGACACTGCAGCTCCAAACACTTGGCGCATATATGGACTTTTGGGAGAGGTCTTGCCTCCAGGAACTCCCACATATGACACCGTACACAGGTGAGGCGTCTTCCCTTAATCCCTGCCATTGTCATGAACACCTTTGGAAGTGTGAATGCAATTGGAAACCCAGTAGCACACTGTGCCTAAGCCTGCTCTCACCCAAGCCCCACGAGCCAAAGCCCTCATATCTCACTCTGCTTCCCTGCTCACTCCACTGCCCTCGCCTGATGTTGCCCGCTGTCTACTGTCACTTTCTTTTTATACTCCCCGGTTCCCTTCCCAGCTACCCCCAGGACTAACTACAGCAGCAAAAAACACTCAAAAATAGAGAGAGAAAAAAAAGCAAATTGAAAAATTCACACTCAGCCACCAGCACTTCCAAACACTCTGGCCCAGAGAACAACAATCTCACTGAAACGTATAAAGTTCTGGCAGGGCTCGATAGACTTCAGGGGAAACTGTACACGGTTTTTCTAACCTAGAGGTAGGTTCCCTCTAGGTTAGAAAAACCGTGCACAGTTTGACAAGTCCTCAACACTGTGAGGACAAACAGAGCAGAGAAATCATTGTCTGCACAAAGTCCCTGTGTTTTTAAATTTCAGTTTCTCACCTCTGGGGCCCCTGAGTCACACTGTAAACGGATGAGGCAATGCCCTTCTCTCGCTACATCAGCAATGGCAACAGAAGCTAGTGAGTGAGCCACATGAGTGGCCTTGTTCATGTCAGTGGGCTGCAAGACTGAAATAAAGCTTGTTCGTTAACTATGACCCATGAATAAGACTAAATACTTTAATGCATGTTGAATTTCATAGCAAGTTATATAAAATGTTTAATGATTCCATAGAATTCCTTCAGTGCAGAAGAAGGATATTCAGCCCATTGCATCTGCACCAACTCCCTGAATGAGCATCTTACCCATCTTATTTGTCCCCACTCTATCCTTGTAACCTTGTGCATTTACTGCCTCACATTGTCAGGGACCTGGGTTCAATTCCCTACTTGGGACACTGTCTGTGCGGAGTCTGCATATTCACCCCGTATCCTCTAGGTGCTCAGGTTTCCTCCCATTCCCCAAAGATGCGCAGGTTAGGTTGATTGATCACGCTAAATTAACTTTTAGTGTCCCGGGATGTGATAGGTTAGAGGGATTTGCAGGGTAACTAAGCAGGGATAGGGCCTGGATGGGATTGTTATCAGTGCAGACTTGATGGGCCAAATGGGCTGTTTCTGCATTGTAGAGTTTCTATGATTTTTATAATTCTAATGTGCAAACTTCACACAGACAGTGAGCCGAATCCAGAATCGAACCTGGATTCATGGAGCTGTGAGGCAGCAGTGCTAACCACTGTGTTACCGTGCTGCCCTTTTTTTCATTTTTAATATTAAAGTGGATAACCTCACATTTATCCATATTATACTGCATCTGACAATTATTTGCCCACTCACATAGAACAAAGATCAAAAACAAAGAAAAATACAGCACAGGAACAGACCATCCAAGCCTGTTCTGATCATGATGCCCTAACTAAACTGAATAAAATTTTCTGTCTTTACCCAATCTGTATCCCTCTTTTTCCTCCCTATTTATGTACCTATCTAGGTGCCTCTTAAATGTCGCTAATATGCCCGCTTCTATTACCACCTCTAGCAGCTCATTCCAAGCACCCACTGTTCTCTGTGTGAAAAACTTTCCCGTACGTCTGCCTTAAACTTTCCCCCTCTCACCTGAACCTGTGCCCCCTTGTAATTGACACTTCCACCCTTGGAGAAAGCTTATGATTATCCACTCTCTTCATACCTCCTATAATTTTGTAAACCTCTATCTTGTCTCCCCTCAGCCTTCGTCTTTCCAGTGAAGACAATTCTAGTGTATTTAACCTCTCCTCATAATCAATGCCCTCGAGACCAGGCAGCATCCTGGTGAACCTTCTTTGACTCTCTCCAAAGCTTCCACGTCCTTCTGGCAGTGTGGTGACCAGAACTGCACGCAATGCTCCAAATGCAGCATAACCAAGGTTTTATATTGCTGCAACATGATTTCCCAACTCCTGTATTCAATGCCCTGCCTGATATCACATCACACTGAAGGATCTCTGCATTCTCCTCACAGTTCACCCTCCCACCCTGTCACCTGCAAACTTGGAAATGTTACATCTAATTCCCTCATCTTAATCATTAATTTGTATATAATGAATAGCTAGGGTGCCAGACTGATCCCTATGGCACCCACTAGTCACAGCCTGCTGTTAGGAAAAAGACCAGTTTATTCCTACTCTTTGTTACTATCTGTCAATCAGTTTTCTATCTATCTCAATACATTCCCCCCAATCCCATGTGCTTTAGTTTTACAGATATTCTCTGGGACAGAGTGTTTGGAAGTGCTGGTGGCTGTGTGTGAATTTTTCAATTTGCTTTTTTTCTCTCTCTTGAGTGTTTTTTGCTGCTGTAGTTAGTCCTGGGGGTAGCTGGGAAGGGAACGGGGGAGTATAAAAAGAAAGTGGCAGTAGACAGTGAGCAGCGTCGGGAGCGGGCAGTGGAGTGAGCAGGGAAGCAGAACGAGAGATATAAGGGCTTTGGCTCACTGGGCTTAGGCGAGAGCAGGCTCAGGCACAGTGTGCTACTGGTATTCCAATTGCTTTCAAACTTCCAAAGGTGTTCACGACAATGGCAGGGATTATGGGAAGACGCCTCACCTGTGTACGGTGTCATATGTGGGAGTTCCTGGAGGCAAGACGTCTCCCGAAAGTCCACGTATGCGTCGAGTGTTTGGAGGTGCAGTGCCTGAGGGCTCGGGTCAAGCAACTAGAGCGGCGATTGGAAGATGCATTTTTAGTCAGGGAGAATGAGGCAATCATGGAAGGGAGGTAGAGTAAGGTGCTGGACCCGGAGCCTAAGTGGGGGAGGGTGGGGAGAGAAAGAACCTGACCCTTACAGGTGGATTACTGTCAGGAAGGGGAAAAAGGTGAGGGGAGACAGTCCAAAGACTTCCCCAGTAGCAGCCCCCCAAACTATCGATGGCGGAGCGTTAAAAAAGGCAAGGCAGGAAGACCAGAGTACCTCAAAGGGGAGGAAAGGGGCTAGAAGGGAGATAGTGGTGGGGGATGGGAGGGTTAAAGGAATAGATAGGCGCTTCTGTGGTCCAAGGCAGGACTCCAGGATGTAGTTTGCCTCGCTGGAACAGGGGTGTAAGATGTGTCTGACAGGGTAGAGGGCATTTTGAAGGGTGAGGGGACCCAGGTGGATGTGATTATTCACGTAGGAGAGAAGGATGTAGGAAGGAAGAGCAGGGAGGATATACGAAGGCAGTTCAGGGAGTTGGGGGGGTAAGCTGAAGAGCAGGGCCTCCAGGATGGCGATCTCAGGGCTGCTTCCAGGCGTGGGTAATAGCGGAGCCAGGAAAAATGAGATGCTACAGCTGAATGCGTGGCTGAAGGACTGGTGTAGGGCAGAGGGTTTCATATTTGTGGATAACTGGGAAGTCTTTGTGAAAGAAGGGCACCTGTATAGAAGGGACGGGGAACAGTTAAATGGGAAGGGTGTGAATATCTTAGCTGGGAGGTTAGCTGGAGTGTTTCGGCAGGATTGAAACTAATATGGAGGGGGGGAGGGGCTGAGACCGATAGCTCGGTAGAGAGCGAGATAGGAGATAGAGTAAGCTTGGATGAGAAGAAATACACCAGGGAGAAGGAGGTTCCGAATGGGCTTGGAGGTCTGGAGTGTGTCCGTTTCAATGCGAGGAGCGTAACAGGAAAAATGGATGAACTTAGGGCCTTAATGTTTGCGAGGAACTTGGATGTGGTTGTGGTGACGGAGACGTGGTTAAAGGAAGGGGAGCAGTGGCAACTGAACATTCCTGGGTATAAGTGTTTCAGGCGTGACAGAGGAGGGTCCAGAAGAGGTGGGGGAGTGGCATTGTTAGTTAAGGAGAGCATCACAGCGGTGCAGAGGGAGGACAATACAGAGGAATTAGGAGTGGAGTCACTGTGGGTAGAGTTGAGGAATAGAAAGGGGGCGATTGCTATGTAGGAGTGTATTATAGGCCACCCAACAGCCCGCGGGTAGTTGAAGAAGGCAGATGTAAAGACATTTTGGATAAGTGCAGAAAGAACAAAGTCGTTACAGTAGGAGATTTTAATCTCCCCAGGGTGGATTGGAAAGTACCTAGAGGTGGGGGTTTGGTCTGGGTGGAATTTGTAAAATATGTACTGGAAGGAACGTTGGAGCAGTATCAGGCTTGCCCGACTAGAGAGGGGGCTATATTGGATTTAGTTCTGAGTAATGAGCCAGGGCAGGTGGTTGATGTTGTAGTAGGGGAACATGTGGCTAACAGTGACCACAATTCTGTCTACTTTAGGATACAGATGGAAAAGGATATTTATTGCCCTAGGGGCAGGATGCTGAATTGGGGAAGGCTAACTACGGTCGGATTAGGCAGGAACTTATGGAAACTGATTGGGAATGGTTGTTTGAGGGTAAGTCCACGCTAGGCACGTGGGACTCTTTCAAGGGAATACTGAAAATGTTGCAAGATAAATATGTGCCAGCTAAGAGGAAAGATGGGAAAGGTAGGATTAGAGAGCCGTGGATTACTAGGGATATTGAGGACTTGGTTAGGAAGAAAAGAGAGGTGTATGATAGGTTAAAGCAGCTGGGAATGGAGACAGCATTGGAGGAATACAGAGAGAGTAGGAGGGAGCTCAAACAGGGAGTTAGAAGGGCAAAAAGGGGGCATGAAATGATTTTGGCGGATAGGATTAAGGAAAATCCAAAGGCTTTTTACTCCTATGTTAGGAATAAAAGGGTGGTTAGAGGAAAAATCGGACCTCTTAGGGGCAGAGGAGGGGAACTGTGCTTAGAGCCCGAGGGAATGGCGGAGATCCTGAATGAATACTTTGCGTCGGTATTCACGAAGGAGAGGGGCTTGTTGACAGCTCCTGTCTCTGAGGGAGCTGTGGACCAGTTGAGGGAAATATCCATACCGAGGGAGGAAGTGTTAGAGCTTCTAGGTAGCATTAAAACTGATAAATCTCCAGGGCCTGATGGCATTTATCCCAGGCTGCTTAGGGAGGTGCGAGGTGAAATTGCTGGGCCTCTGATGCAAATCTTTGTCTCTTCCTTGGACACAGGTGAGGTCCCAGAGGACTGGAGAATAGCTAATGTTGTACCGTTGTTTAAAAAGGGTAGTAGGGATAACCCTGGAAATTATAGGCCGGTGAGTTTGATGTCAGTGGTAGGGAAGCTTTTGAAGGGGAATCTTAGAGATAGGATGTATAGGCACTTAGAGCGTTGCGATCTGATTAGGGATACGCAGCATGGATTTGTTAAGGGGAAGTCGTGCCTTACGAATCTGGTAGGATTTGTTGAGGAGGTGATGAAAATGGTCGACGAAGGGTGAGCTGATGATGTCATCTATATGGATTTCAGTAAGACGTTTGACAAAGTCCCTCATGGGAGGTTAGTTGAGAAGGTCAAGGCTCATAGGATACAAGGACAGGGAGCTAGATGGATAAGTAACTGGCTTGGTAATAGGAGACAGAGAGTAATAGTGGAAGGGTGTTTTACTAGCTGGAGATCGGTCACTAATGGTGTGCCGCAGGGCTCGGTACTGGGACCTCTTCTATTTGTAATATATAAATGACTTGGAAGAGGGAGTAAGTGGAGTGATCAGCAAGTTTGCAGACGACACAAAGATGGCTGGACTTGCGGATAGTGAGGAGCATTGTCAGGCGATACAGCAGGACATAGATAGGCTGGCAGGTTGGGCAGACAGATGGCAGATGGAATTCAACCCTGATAAATGCAAGGTGATGAATTTTGGGAGAAAAAAATGTAGAGGGGAGGTATATGATAAAGGGTAGACCTATTAAGAGTATAGAAACACAGAGGGACCTGGGGTTGCAGGTGAACAAGTCTCTGAAGGTGGCAGAGCAAGTGGAGAAGGTTGTGAAGAAAGCATATAGTATGCTAGCCTTTATAGGTAGGGGCATAGAGTACAAGAGCTGGCCTTTAATGTTACAGTTGTATAAAACGCTGGTTAGACCTCATTTGGAATACTATGTCCAGTTCTGGTCGCCTTGCTACCGGAAGGACGTGGAGACTCTGGAGAGAGTGCAGAGGAGTTTTACCAGGATGCTGCCTGGTATGGAAGGTCTGAGTTACGAGGAGAGGTTAGACAAATTGGGACTGTTTTCCTTAGAATGACGTAGACTTAGTGGAGATCTAATAGAAGTGTACAAGATTATGAGGGGTATAGATAGAGTAAACAGGGTTAAGCTTTTTCCTAGGATGGACTCAAATAGCACGAGGGGTCACGGGCTTAGGGTGAGGGGGGTAAGGTATAATTTGGATGCTAGAGGGAGTTTTTTCACACAGAGGGTGGTGGGGGTATGGAATGCGCTGCCAAGTAAAGTGGTGGAGGCAGGCACTCTGGAGTTATTTAAGAAATACTTAGATGGGCACATGAACAGAATGGGAATGGATGGGTATAGAAAACTGATTTAAAATAGGGATGATGAGCCTTGGAAGTCCCTGGGAAGTGTGTAAGTAGATGATGATATTGATGTACTTGTTTTTATCCTATAGGTGCTTTGGTCCACCTTGTTGTCTATCAAGGGGCATTCACGCGATGGGTCGTGAGAGGGCTGCTCTTGGATTTTTTTCGAGAGTATCCTAGTGCTTCACGTCGTTAGTGTACGCTTGACCTGGACCACCTGATGGGCAACACAACAGCTCAAATGACTATCGCTGTGTTGTGCAGGTACATGGATTTGGGCCCCTGTCTGTGGGAGTTTGCGCATTCTCCCTGTGCTTGCGTGGGTTTTCTCTGGGTGCTCTGGTTTCCTCCCACATCCCAAAGATGTGCTCTTAGGCTAATTGGCAAAACAAATTCTCCCTAAATTGTCTCAAATTTGGTTTTTAATCCATAGATCTATAAACATAGACAGGGATCACAGATAGAGGTGGGAACATTGGGGTGGCGGCGTGGGCTCGTTGGGCCAAGGGGCCTGTTTCCCGTGCTGTTTTGTTCTTTGTTCTAATCTCTTGTGTAGGATTTTATCGAAAGTCTTCTGAAAGCTCAATTAAACCATATCCATTGGCTCCTCCTCATCAACTCTACTTGTTACATCCTTGAAGAATTCCAGTCGATCTGTCAATCATGATTTTCCTTTCTTTAGTCCACGCTGACTCAGTTCAATCCTATTACAATTTTCCAAGTGTTTGGCTATAACATAGTTTGTAATGGAATCTAGGATTTTTCTTTATTAAGATGCAGGACTCAAACTCAGAATCAGCCATTATCACTCTCTATCTTGATAAATTTTAATCACGTTATGGTCACTTATCTCCAAGGGATCTCGTACAACGAGATTACCAATTATTTGTTTCTCATTACACAATAATCAGTCCAAAATGACCCGCTCACTAGTTGGTCCCTCAGTGTATTGGTCCAGAACAGCATCCCATTTACACTCAAGGAATTCCTCCTCTACAGTATTAATTTAACTATCGATTTGCCAAATCTATATTCGGATTAAAATCACCCATAATGTTTCTTTATCACATGCATCTCTAATTTTCTATTTAATGTTATTACCAATATCAACACTACAGTTTGGGGTCTATGTGTAGCTTCTATTTCTCCCTTATTGTTTCTTATCTCAACCCATTGTCAAATATCTTTCTTCAGTAAGGAGTTAATGTCTTCCTTAACCAACAATGCAATTCCATCTATACCTTTTTGTTTGTCTATCCTAAATACTGAATACCCCTGGAAGTTTCCCGTAACCATGTTTCCATAATCCTGATGATATGATACCCATTTACACCTTTTTCTGTGATTGATTCATCCACTCTACTGCAAATGCTCTATGTGTTAAGGCACAACAGAAATGATTTCCATAGAACTGAACCATTGTGAGGCAGCAGTGCAAACCCTTGTGCCACCGTGCTGCCCCTAAAGGAGATTAGTGAATCAGATAAGTTTTTACAATAATTGCTTCATGGTTATTTTCAGGCATTTAATTCCAAAGTTCATTGAACTCAAATTCCACCAGCTTCCATGAGTTGGATTCAAACCCAGGTTGCCAGAGTATTCTACTGGTCCCTTGATTACCAGTCCAGTGACAATATCACTAGGGGAAATTGATGGGATTGAAGGTGATGATTGTTGATGGTTGTTTTCCAAAATTCTTTGGATTGCCTGGAAAAGTTCTTATAGATTGGAAGCTAATTAATATAAGCTTGCTATTCAATAGAGGAGGTGGAGAGAAATTCTTGTGCATCACTCATTGAAAGTAAGTGAGCCTAACGTCGGTACTGGGGAAGTTGCTAAAATCCATTATCAAGGATTTCCTAACTCATTATTTGGAAAGCAGCGGTATAATCAGACAAAGTCCTCAAGGATTTACAAAAGGGAAATCATGCTTGATGAACCTGTTGGAATTTTTTAAGGATGTAACCTGTAGAATTGATCAAGGAGAACCAGTGGATGTGGTTTATTTAGACTTTCAGAAGGCTTTCAACAAGGTCTTACATAATAGCTACTATGTGAAGTAAAGCACATGGGATTGCTAGTAATGTCTTGATATGAATAGAAAGCTGGTTAGCAGGTAGGAAGCAAAGAGTTGGCATAAATTTTTTTTCCCAGTTGGCAGCTAGTGACTACTGGGATTCAAGAGGGATCTGTGTGGGGACTCCAACTGTTCACATTATTTAGTAATAATTTGGAAAAGGGAACGGAATATATTACCTCCAGATTTGCAGATGGTACAAAATTGGGTAAGAGAATGAATTGTGAGAAGGATGCAGAGATGCTTCAGTGTGATTTGGACAGCATGAGAGTGTGGGTATCTGCATGGCCAATGCACTATAATGTGGATAAATGTGAAGTTATCCATTGGTGGCAATAATAGGAAGAGAGATTATAAATTGAATGGGTGTAAATTGAGAGAGGTGGATACTCAGCAAGATCTTGGAATCCTCGTGCATCAGTTATTGAAAGTAAGTGTGCAAGTACAGCAGGCAGTAAAGAAGGGAAATAGTATGTTAGCCTTCATAGAGAGAGAATTTGAGTATAGAACACTGGTGAGGCCATACCTAGAGTATTGTGTGCAGTTTTGGTCTCCTTATCTGAGGAAAGATGTCCTTGCCATAGTGGGAGTACGGTGAAGGTTTACCAGGCTGATTCCTGGGACAGCAGGTCTGCCATATAAGGAGAGACTAAGTCGGTTAGGATTATATTCACTGGAGTTTAGAAGTGTGAGAGGGAATTTGATAGAAACTTATAAAATTCTAACAGGGTGAGACAGGGTTGATTCAGAAAGATTGTTCCTGATGGTGGGGGGAGACCAGAACTAGGGGTCAGAGTTTGAGGATAAGGGTGGTGTTCCGGTTTCCTCCCACATCCCAAAGATGTGCTCTTAGGCTAATTGGTAAAACAAATTCTCCTAAATTATCTCAAATTTGGTTTTTAATCTATAGATCTATAAACATGGACAGGGATTGCAGGTAGAGGTGGGAACATCAGGGTGGTGGCGCGGGCTCGTTGGGCCGAAGGGCCTGTTTCCCGTGCTGTTTTGTTCTTTGTTCTAAACCTTTTAGAACTGAAGTGAGGAGAATTTGTTCACCTAAAGGGTGGTGAATGTGTGGAATTCACTCCCACAGAAAGTACTTGAGGTCAAAACGTTGTGTGATTTCAAGAAAAAAACTAGACTTTGTTTTTGGGGCTAAAGGGATCAAGGGATATAGGGGGATCAGGATATTGAATTTGATGATCAGCCACGATCAAAATGAATGGTGGAGCAGGTGCGAAGGGCTGAATGGCCTCCTCCTGCTTCTAGTTTCCGTTTTTTATGATAAGCACTTGAAATGGCATAACACTCAAGGCTCTGGACCAAATGCTGGAAAGTCGGATTAGTGTAGATGTAGCATAGTTTCATCAGTGCAGGTTGATAGACTGAAAGGACCTCTTCTGTACTGTATAACTCTGAGATTCCACTGTCTCCCCTGTTGAAAGTCATTTGCTAAATATTTTGCCAATTCACATACAAGAATATGAATTTGGAGCAGGAGTTGGAGATTCAGCCCCTAGAACCTACTTCATCATTTGATAAGATCATGGCTGATCTGATTGTGGTCTCAACTCCCCCCTTTCCTGTCTGCTCCCCTATATCCTTTGACTCCCTCGTCGACAAGAAGTTCAGCCAAATCATCCTTAAAAATATTCAGTGAACCTGACTCTTCTGCTTTCTGTAAAAGACATGAGACCCTCTGAGAAAATATTTCTCCTCATCCTCATCTTGAATGGAGACCCCTTTGTTGTTGTGCCTGCTGCACAGTCTGTTTTAACCCTTGTATGGAGGACAAAGAATTGTGAGTAGGCTTTTTGTCAGTACAATAATATTTTTTCACACGCAATTTTTAATTACCCACCCAATCAATACTAAGTTATCTTACAAGAATACTAATGTTCAAGTCCAATATCTGACCTTGACTTAACTTTTGTGTGACAGGCAGGTACCCAGGCAGATATTGGCCTTTATCTGTGTGTTGCTGTCCATAATCCTCTGCACAGTCTAGTTCCTCGGTCTAGTCTGACACTAGCTTTGGTCTTCCTTCTTGGGTGTGTGGCTCTCCTTATGTTGGTCGTTGCTGGTGATGGTCACCGTTGTTGTCATTCGTTCTTTGGGGAGAGAGAGAGATTCTTCTGTTTCGCAGCACCCTTTACAAAAAGGGTTTTGTGCCCTTTTTGGCCATTGCCAATCTATCAATCAGGACTTGATCACTCTGATTGATAAGGTCCAATCAGGTGCTGCCACACTGATTTTTGGGTGTGTACTCAACGGCCGTGCCTGTAGGTGCTAGAGGTACGTAGGTCATGTTTCTTCCTCTCAAATAAGGGGTTAAGATGTCCTGTATTTAATAAACAATCCAGTTTGACCAGAAAGTGTCCTAAGTCCTGCAGATGGCCCATATCCTGTGCATTCTAGCACCTGCAGCTGCAGCCTGTTTCTCTCTGACTAATTTCTTTTGAGGCTGCAGACTGTCTGTTTGAGTGCTTGTCCAATTATCCCAGCGTGCTCTTGCAAACCACTATCTTTGATGGTGCATTTGGCCACACCTTATTTTTATACTATTACCCCCTCCTCATTCTAATATCTCTCACGAGGGTGGGAAATATACTGTCAGCATCCACACTGTTGAAATCCTACCCTCAGGATCTGATATGTTTCAATAAGATCACCCCTCATCATTCTTCTAAAATCCAATGGGGTATATGTCCCAAGCTGCTCAAATGTTTCCTTATAAGGGAAGTTCCTTTCATTCCAGGAATCAGCCCAGTGAATCTTTTCTGAACTGCCTCCAATCAAATGATATCATTTCTCAAGTAAGGAGACCAGAATGTACAAAGTGGTCTCAGAAAGGCCCTGGATAGCTGTGGCAAAACATCCTTTTATAATCCATTCCCGTCCCAATGAATGCCAACATTCTATTTACTTTCCGAATCATTTGCTGTACCCATGTACCAACCTTTTGTGATTTTGCAATTCAGTTGATGTCCTCTGACAATGTCTTTCCATCACCTCAGTACTGACTTACTGTCCCAAAAATTCAGAAATGCAAAGTTTATATTTTCCTTTTTTCTCCAATTGAGAACAGAATTGACAAAGATGAATTAATGTCTTCCTATTTTGACTCAATTTCTCTCTCCCTTTCCAATCTCCTCCCACCTACATTGCCTACCTCACATCAATAATTGCTAGTTTTTTGGCCCCAAACTACTCCTTCTTTGCTTGTGGGAATTGCCACCATAGAAAGTAGTTGAGGTCAAACATTGTATGTTTTAAGAAGCTGTTAGATATAACACTTGGTGTGAAGGGGATCAAAGGATATGGGGAAGAAAGGCAGGATTAAGTAGTACAATTGGATGATCAGACATGATCATAATGAATGGTAGGGCAGCCTCAAAGTGCTGAAGGGCCTCATTCTGGAACCACAAAAAAGTTACAGCTCAAAAGGAGGCCATTCAGCCCATCTTGTCCACACCAGCCCTTTCTAATCCCAAGTTCCTGCACCATACCTTACAGCACTTAAGCTGCAGATCTAGAGACTTTTGAAAAGAATTTAAGGTTTCTACTTCCATCACCAACTCAGGCAGTGAATTCCAGACACACCACCCTTTGCGTAAAAAACCTCATGTCCACTCTACACCTGGAAAACAGTCCTGTCCTCTCCACTGTATCTCTTCTCCTTGTAATTTTATCCACCTCTATCAAGTCGTCCCTCAGCCTTCTTTGTCCCAAGGAAAATAAGTCCAACTTATCCAATCTCTCCTCATAGCTAGACATCTCCAGCCCTGGCAATATTCTTGTAAATCTCCTCTGCACTTTCTCCAGAGCAGTTACATCCTTCCTGTAAAGTGGTGACCAGAACTACACGCAATACTCTAGTTGTGCTCTCACCAGTGTTTTATGTAATTCCAATTTTATATCTTTATTTTTCTATTCTATTCTTCTCTAATGAAGAAGAGCATTCCATCTGCTTTCTTTATAATCTTGTCTACGTGAACTGTTGCTTCTGTTTTCTATGTTTTTATCTCACTGCCTCCAAATAAAGGGTGTGGCAATGGGTAGCTGCTTAGATGCAGGTTATGCCTGTCTTTTTGTATGATGTGTAGAATATTCTTTGCTGCCGTCCCACTCAGGCTCATCACCTCCCCCCCCCCCCCCCCCCCCAAGTCTTTTTCCAGCATATTGATGGGTGTGTTCATGCCGCATTTCGTTCTCTTTTGGAAGAAAACAAAATTGATTTTTTTTCAATTTCCGCCACTCTCTCTTATCTTCAAATGGTCCATCTCTGACACTTCCCTTACACTCCTTGATCTCTCAGTCTGGTTATAGACTATCTACTAATATTCATTAGAATTCACCAATTCCCACGGTAATCTTGACCACAGTTCCAAACAGGAATCTATTTTGCTATATCTCAATATCGAATTTTATTGGCCGTTCCATTACTGTGGCTTAGTCATTATGGGTGTACCTAGCTCACCGAACACCTTCTCAAGGGGCTGTAAGAGGTGGGTAATAAGTGCTGCTCTAGCCAGTCACTCTAACGTGCAGTGGCGGAGTTTAAGAAAGGTCAGTACATGTGGACTTGAAATGTTAACTGTGTTTCTCCCTCTGCAGCCACTGTCAGACTTGCTGTAGTTTTCTAGTACTTTCCATTTATTTCTCACTTCCACAGTGTTTTACTGTCATTAGAAAGTTGATGTGCTTATGCTTGTGATGGGGTTTCACGGGGTGCTAAGTCAAGGTGTTGCGTTTTGACTTTCAGCAAATGGGTGCACTGAGCGTTGAACTCCTGCTGAAGGGAAGCTGTGAGGTGCAGTGGTTTTAATAATGCCTTTCAATTGGGAAAACTGTATCTGGAATACATATGGGCAACTCAGTGATTGGCAATGCTGTCTCATAATGCCAGGGACCTGGATATAATTCCAACCTTGGGTGACTGTGGAGTTTGTACATTCTCCCCATGTCTGTATGGGTTTCTTCTGGATCCAGTTCCCTCCCAAAGTCCAAAGATGTGCAGGTTAGGTGGATTGACCATGATAAATTCCCCCTTAGTGTCCAAAGATGTGCAGACTAGGTGGATTGGTGATGCTATATGAACAGGGTTACAATGGATTCAGATAGGATGCTCTTTTGGAGAGTCAGTGCAGACTTGATGGGCTGAAAATCCTTCTTTGTGCTGTAGGAATTTTATGGTTCTGTGCAAATGGGAGGGATGGGGGAGAGGAGGAAGTGGCAATCTTTTCACCTTGCCCACTACAGGGCAACATGGAGCATTATGGGTCAGGGATCACAAAGGAGAATCAGGAAGTGAAAAGGGAGAGGAAGAAGTAGAGAGAGACAAGGAACTGGAGAAATATCGGAAAGTGGAGAGAGACAAGGAACTGGAGAAATATCGGAAAGTGGAGAGAGACAAGGAACTGGAGAAATATCGGAAAGTGGAGAGAGACAAGGAAGTGGAAGGAGGTCAGGAAGTGGAGGGAGTTCAGGAAGTGGAAGGAGATCAGGAGGTGGAGAGAGCTGAGGAAGTGGAGGGAGATTAGGAAGTGGAGAGAGCTGAGGAAGTGGAGGGAGATTAGGAAGTGGAGAGAGCTGAGGAAGTGGAGGGAGATTAGGAAGTGGAGGGTGTCCAGGAAGTAGAGAGAGATTGGGAAGTGGAGGGAGTTCCGGAAGTGTAGAGAAATCAGGAAGAAAGAAAGAAGAAAATTATAGCACAGGAACAAGCCCTTTGGCGCTCTAATCCTGCACTGACCATGCTGCCCGATTTATCTAAAACTCCCTACCTTTCCAGGAATTAATTCCCTCTATTGCCTCAGGGATCTGTTCTAGGACCCTTGCTGTTTGTCATTTTCATAAATGACCTGGATGAGGAAGTGGAGGGATGGGTGAGTAAGTTCGCCGATGACACGAAGGTCGGTGGTGTTGTGGATGGTCTGGAGGGATGTCAGAAGTTGCAGCAGGACATCGACAGGATGCAAGACTGGGCGGAGAAGTGGCAGATGGACTTCAACGCGGATAAATGTGTTGTGGTCCATTTTGGCAGATCCAACGGGATGAATGAGTACACTATCAAAGGTAGGAGTCTTAGCTGTGTGGAAGAGCAGAGGGATCTTGGGGTCCGGGTCCATAAGACTCTCAAATCGGCCTCCCAGGTGGAGGATGTGGTTAAGAAAGCTTACGGTGTACTGGCCTTCATTCATCGAGGGATTGAGTTCAGGAGTCAGGAGGTAATGCTGCAGCTTTATAGGACCCTCGTCAGACCACACTTGGAGTACTGTGCGCAGTTCTGGTCGCCTCACTATAGGAAGGACGTGGAAGCTATTGAAAGGGTGCAGAGGAGATTTACAAGGATGTTGCCTGGATTGGGAGGCATGCCTTATGAAGACAGGTTGAGGGAGCTGGGACTGTTCTCCCTGGAGAGACGAAGGTTGAGAGGCGACCTGATAGAGGTTTACAAGATGTTGAGAGGAATAGATAGGGTGGACTCTCAGAGACTATTTCCCAGGGCTGAAATGGTCGCGACGAGAGGGCACAGATTTAAGGTGCAGGGAAGCAAGTACAGAGGGGATGCTAGGGGAAAGCTTTTCACTCAGAGGGTGGTGAGTGAATGGAATCGGCTGCCGTCGGTGGTGGTCGAGGCGAACTTGCTGGGGTCTTTTAAAAGACTTCTGGATGAGTATATGGGATCCAATGGGATTGGGGGTTGTAGATAGGTCTATGGCTGGGTAGGTTTTGATGTGTTCGGCACAACTTGTGGGCCGAAGGGCCTGTTTGTGCTGTAGTGTTCTATGTTCTATATTTTTATCCTATTCATGTACTTGTGAAGACACCGCTTAAAGGTCACTACCGCATCCACTTCCACTACCTCCCCCAGCAACGAGTTCCATGCATCTACTGCTCTCTGTGTAAAAAATCTGCCTCGTACATCAACTTTAAACATTGCCCCTTGCACCTTAAACCAATGCCCTCTAGTAATTGACACTGCCACCCTGGGAAAAAATCTTCTGACTAATCACTCTGTCCATGCTTCTCATAATCTTGTAGATTTCTATCAGGTCTCCCCTCAACCTGCATTGTTCCAGTGAGAACAAACCAAATTTCTCTAACCTTTCATCAGAGCTAATGCCCTCCATACCAGGCAACATCTTGGTAAACCTTTTCTGTACCCTCTACAAAGCTTCCACATCCTTCTGGTAGTGTGGTAACCAGAAGTGAACACTCTATTCCAAGTGCAGCCTAACTAAGCTTCTATAAAGCTGCAACATATCTTACCAATTTTTAAACTCAATACCCCGGCCAATGAAGGCAAGCATGCCATATGCCTTCTTGACTACCTTCTCCACCTGCATTGCCAGTTTCAGTGACCTGTGTACCTGTACACCCAGATCCCTCTGCGTATCAAAATTCTTAAGGGTTCTGCCATTTACTGTATATTTCCTATTTGTATTAGACCTTCCAAAATGCATTACCTCAAATTTGTCTGGATTAAATTCCATCTGCCATTTCTCCACCCAAGTCTCCAACTGATCTATATCCTGCTATACCCTCTGATAGTCCTCATTGCTATTCGCAAATCCACCAACCTTTGCGTTAGGAACTTACTAATCGAACCAGTTACATTTTCCTCCAAATCATTTATGTATATTACAAACAGCAAAGGTCCCAGTACTGATCCCTGAGGAATACTGCTTGTCACAGCCCTCCATTCAGAAACGCATCCTGCCACTGCTACCCTCTGCCTTCTTTGATTGAGCCAGTTTTGTGTCCACCTTGCCAGCTCATCTCTGATCCCACGCGACTTCACCCTCTGCACCAGTCTGTCATGAGGGACCTTGTCAAAGGCCTTACTGAAATCCATGAAGACAACATCCACTGCCCTACCCTCATCAATCATCTTTGTCACTTCCTCAAAAAGCTCAATCAAGTTTGTGAGACTCAACCTCTCCTTCACAAAACCACATTGCCTCTCACTAATACGTCCACTTATTTCCAAGTGAGAATAAATTCTGTCTCAAAGAATCCTGTCCAATAATTTCTCTACCACTGATGTAAGGCTCACCAGTAATTACCTGGATTATCCTTGCTACCCTGCTTAAACAAAGGAACAACATTGACTATTTTCCAGTTCTCTGGGACCTCCCATGTAGCCAGTGAGGATACAAAGATTTCTCTCCCAGCAATTTCCTCTCTTGCCTCTCTCAGTATTCTGGGGTATATCCCATCAGGTCCTGGGGAATTGTCTGCCTTAATATTTCTCAGGAATCCCAATACCTCCTCCTTTTGATCCCAACATGACTCTAACTATGTACACATCCTTTGCCAGACTCATCACTCACCAAGTTCTTTTCTTTGGAAGTGTGGAGAGATCAGAAAGTGGAATTGCTATTTTCCAGGAACTGTCTGAGATGCTTTTTTCATTTTCACAGAAGATGAATTACAAAATAAACTGAATTGGATTATCACAGCTTTGACAGAGGAGGAAGAGAAAAAAATAGGTTTCAAGGAAAACTTGGCATTTCTACCAGCTCTTAGATGTCCCCAGTGGTCATTGAGGACAGTAGAGTGATTTACCTGAACTGCAACAGACAGTGCTATTGGTGAAGGAAACTGCAAGGGAGGAATAAGAATCCATACCATCATTGTTCTTACTGATATAGTTTGAGGAATCAGCATTGGCACTCGAGCACACACACAACTACACCTAAAACAGTGAACAAGTGCGGATAACGGGAGAGGTCCTTTACATCAACTCAAGGGGCAGCGACACCACTGATGATGCAGCCCTCTCTCACCACTGACCCTCTGACACTGTGGCACTCCCTCAGCACTGACCCTCTGACAGTGCGGCACTCCCTCAGCACTGACCCTCTGACAGTGCAGCGCTCCCTCAGCACTGACCCTCTGACAGTGCGGCGCTCCCTCAGCACTGACCCTCTGACAGTGCGGCACTCCCTCAGCACTGACCCTCTGACAGTGCGGCACTCCCTCAGCACTGACCCTCTGACAGTGCAGCACTCCCTCAACACTGACCCTCTGACAGTGCGGCATTCCCTCAGCACTGACCCTCTGACAGTGCGGCACTCCCTCAACACTGACCCTCTGACAGTGCGGCATTCCTCAGCACTGACCCTCTGACAGTGCGGCACTCCCTCAACACTGACCCTCTGACAGTGCGGCACTCCCTCAACACTGATCCTCTGACAGTGCGGCACTCCCTCAGCACTGACCCTCCGACAGTGCGGCACTCCCTCAACACTGACCCTCTGACAGTGTGGTGCTCCCTCAGCACTGACCCTCTGACAGTGCAGCATTCCCTCAGCACTGACCCCCTGCGAGTGCGGCATTCCCTTAGCACTGACTCTCTGACAGTGTGGCACTTCCTCAGTACTGACTCTGACAGTGCGGCATTCCCTCAACACTGACCCTCTGACAGTGCGGCATTCCCTCAGCACTGACCCTCTGACAGTGCGGCACTCCCTCAACACTGACCCTCTGACAGTGCGGCACTCCCTCAACACTGACCCTCTGACAGTGCGGCACTCCCTCAGCACTGACCCTCCGACAGTGTGGCACTCCCTCAACACTGACCCTCTGACAGTGTGGTGCTCCCTCAGCACTGACCCTCTGACAGTGCAGCATTCCCTCAGCACTGACCCTCCGACAGTGCGGCACTCCCTCAACACTGACCCTCTGACAGTGTGGTGCTCCCTCAGCACTGACCCTCTGACAGTGCAGCATTCCCTCAGCACTGACCCCCTGCGAGTGCGGCATTCCCTTAGCACTGACTCTCTGACAGTGTGGCACTTCCTCAGTACTGACTCTGACAGTGCGGCATTCCCTCAACACTGACCCTCTGACAGTGCGGCATTCCCTCAGCACTGACCCTCTGACAGTGCGGCACTCCCTCAACACTGACCCTCTGACAGTGCGGCACTCCCTCAACACTGACCCTCTGACAGTGCGGCACTCCCTCAGCACTGACCCTCCGACAGTGTGGCACTCCCTCAACACTGACCCTCTGACAGTGTGGTGCTCCCTCAGCACTGACCCTCTGACAGTGCAGCATTCCCTCAGCACTGACCCCCTGCGAGTGCGGCATTCCCTTAGCACTGACTCTCTGACAGTGTGGCACTTCCTCAGTACTGACTCTGACAGTGCGGCATTCCCTCAATACTGACCTTCTGACAGTGCGGCACTCCCTCAGTAATGACCCTCTGACAATGCGGCACTCACTCAGCACTGAAAATTTGAGAGTGCGCACTCCCTCAATACTGACCGTCTGATAGTGCAGCGCTCACTCAGTACTGCCACTCAGACAGTGCGGCACCCCCTCAGTACTGACCCTCTGACAGTGTGGCACTCCCTCAGCACTGACCCTCTGACAGTGTGGCAATCCTTCAGTACCGACCCTCTGACAGTGTGGGACTCCCTCAGTACTGACCCTCTGACAACGCAGCACTCCATCAGCACTGAGCCTTTGACAGTACGGCACTCGCACGGGACTGACCCCCTTACAGTGCCGTACTCCCTCAGGACTGACCCTCTGACACTGTGGCACTCCCTCAGCACTGACCCTCTGACACTGCGGCACACCCTCAGCACTGACCCTCTGATAGTGCGGCCCTCCCTCAGTACCGATCCTCCGACAGTGCGGCACTCTCTCAGTACTGACACTCTGACAGTGTGGCATTCCTTCAGTACTGACCCTCTGACAGTGCGGCACCCCCCTGCTACTGACTCTCTGACAGTGCGTCACTCCCTCCGCACCGACCCTCTGACAGTGCGGCACACCCTCAGTACTGACCCTCTGACAGTGCAGCATCCCTCAGTACTGACCCTCTGACAGTGTGGCATTCCCTCAGTACTGACCCTCTGACAGTGTGGCATTCCCTGAGTACTGACCCTCTGACAGTGCAGCACTCCCTCAGTACCGATCCTTCGACAGTGCGGCACTCCCTCAGTACTGACCCTCTGACAGTGCGGCATTCCTTCAGTACCGACCCTCTGACAGTGTGGGACTCCCTCAGTACTGACCCTCTGACAATGCAGCACTCCATCAGCACTGAGCCTTTGACAGTACGGCACTCCCACGGGACTGACCCCCTTACAGTGCCGTATTCCCTCAGGACTGACCCTCTGACACTGTGGCACTCCCTCAGCACTGACCCTCTGATAGTGCGGCCCTCCCTCAGTACCGATCCTCTGACAGTGCGGCACTCTCTCAGTACTGACACTCTGACAGTGTGGCATTCCTTCAGTACTGACCCTCTGACAGTGCGGCACTCCCCTGCTACTGACTCTCTGACAGTGCGTCACTCTCTCCGCACCGACCCTCTGACAGTGCGGCACTCCCTCAGTACTGACCCTCTGACAGTGTGGCATTCCCTGAATACTGACCCTCTGACAGTGCGGCACTCCCTCAGCACTGACCCTCCGACAGTGTGGCATTCCCTCAGCACTGAGCCTCTGACAGTACGGCATTCCCTCAGCACTGACCCTTTGACAGTGCGCCCTCCCTCAGTACTGACCCTCTTACCGTGCAGCACTCCCTCAGCACTGACCCTCTGACAGTGCGGCACTCGCTCAGCACTGACCCTCTGACAGTGCAACACTGCCTCAGCACTGACTCTGTTATGGGACCCTTGCTGTTTGTCATTTTCATAAATGATGTGATGAGGAAGTGGAGGGATGGGTTCATAAGTTTGCTGACGATACAAAGGTCGGTGGTGTTGTGGATGATGTGGAGGGATGTCAAAAGTTGCAGCAGGACATAGACAGGATGCAAGACTAGGCGGAGAAGTGGCAGATGGACTTCAACACGGATAAATGTGTAGTGGTCCATTTTGACAAGAATAATGGGATGAAGGAGTACAATATCAAGGGTAGGAATCTTAGCTGCTGTAGAACAGAAGGATCTTGGTGTGCGGGTCCATCGGACTCTTAAAGCGGCTTTGCAGGTGGAGGATTTGGTCAAGAAGGCGTATGGTGTACTGGCCTTCATTAATCGAGGGATTGAGTTTAGGAGTCAGGAGGTAATGATGCAGCTCTATAAGATCCTTGTCAGACCCCACGTGGAGTACTGTGTGCAGTTCTGGTCGCCCCACTATAGGAAGGATGTGGAAGTTATTGAAAGAGTGCAGAGGAGATTTACAAGGATGCTGCCTGGATTGGGATGCATGCCTTATGAAGATAGGTTGAGGGAGCTGGGACTCTTCTCACTGGAGAGACGTAGGTTGAGAGGCGACCTGATAGAGGTTTATAAAATGTTGAGAGGAATAAATGTTGAGAGGAATTCAATCCTGGACAGGAGTGAAAGTAATAGGGTAATTGTTGTGGGGAACTTTAACTTTACTAATATTGATTGGAATAGCTATAGCTCTCGCTCATTAGAGGGGTCAGTTTTTGTACAAAGTGTGCAGGAAGGTTTTTTGACTCAGTATCTAGATAGGCCAACTAGAGGTGAGGCTACATTGGATTTGATGCTGGGCAATGAGCCAGACCAGGTGTTAGACTTGGAAGTTGGTGAACATTTTGATGATAGTGACCACAATTCGGTTACGTTCACCTTAGTGATGGATAGGGATAGGCTTGAAGTTGGGGGCAGTAGTTATAGCTGGAGGAATGGTAATTATGAGGCCATAAGGAGAGAATTAGAGTGCATAGGTTGGACTAGGAAACTACAGGGACTGGGAACATCTGAAATGTGGAGCTTATTCAAGGAGCAGCTACTGCGAGTCCTTGATAAGTACATCCCTGTCAGGCAAGGGGGAAATGGTCAAGTAAGGGAACCATGGTGTATGAAAAAGTTGATTTGCTGGTTAAAAGGGAAAAGGAGGCTTATGTCAGGATGAGGCTTGAAGGCTCAGTTAGTGCAATGGATAGCTATAGATTAGCCAGGAGGGAGCTAAAGAGTGAATTGAGGAGAGCTAAGAGGGGACATGAGAAGACTTTGGCTGATAGGATTAAGGAGAATCCTAAAGCTTTCTTTAGATATGTTAAGAATAGAAGATTGGTTAGGACAAGATTAGGGCCAGTCATAGACAGCAGTGGGAAGTTGTGCGTGGAGCCTGAAGAGATTGGAGAGGCACTGAATAAATATTTCTCTTCGGTATTCACGCAGGGTGATGTAAATGTAGTTATGGAGAACACTGAGGTACAGGGTTGCAAACTGGAAAGTATTGAAGTAGATAGGGAGGATGTGCTAGATATTCTTGAGGGTTTGAAGTTGGATAAGTCCCCTGGGCCGGACGGGATTTACCCTAGGATTCTCTGGGAGGCAAGAGAGGAGATTGCAGAGCCTCTGGCTCTGATCTTCAGGTCGTCGTTGGTTACGGGTGTGGTTCCGGAGGACTGGAGGATAGCGAATGTGGTCCCATTGTTCAAGAAGGGGAAGAGAGACCTTCCAGGGAATTATAGGCCAGTGAGTCTTACTTCTGTTGTGGGCAAAGTATTGGAGAGAATTATTAGGGATAGGATTTATAGTTATTTAGAGAGAAATGAATTGATTGGGGATAGTCAGCATGGTTTTGTGAAGGGTAGGTCGTGCCTTACTAACCTCATTGAGTTTTTTGAAAAAGTGACCAAAGAGGTGGATGGGGGTAAGGCGGTTGATGTGGTATATATGGACTTTAGTAAGGCGTTTGATAAGGTGGCCCATGGAAGACTTCTGCAGAAAATGCAGATGTATGGGATAGAGGGTGATTTAGCTAATTGGATTAGGAATTGGCTAGCAGATAGAAGACAGAGGGTGGTGGTTGATGGGAGATATTCATCGTGGAGTTCGGTGACAAGTGGTGTACCTCAGGGGTCTGTTTTGGGGCCCCTGCTGTTTGTAATTTTTATAAATGATCTGGATGAGGGTATTGAAGGATGGATTAGTAAATTTGCAGATGACACTAAAGTCGGTGGAGTGGTAGATAGTGAAGAGGGGTGTTATAGTTTGCAGAGAGACTTGGACAAGTTGCAGAGCTGGGCCGAGAGGTGGCAAATGGAGTTTAATGTGGAAAAGTGTGAGGTAATGCACTTTGGCAGGAATAATAAATGTGTAGAGTATAGGGCTAATGGTAGGACTCTTAATAGTGTTGATGAACAGAGGGATCTTGGTGTATGTGTCAATAGATCCCTGAAAGTAGGCAGTCAAGTCGATAAAGTTGTTAAGAAGGCATATGGAGTCTTAGCTTTTATTGGTAGGGGGATTGAATTTCGGAGCCGCAACGTCATGTTGCAACTGTACAAAACTCTAGTGCGGCCGCACTTGGAGTATTGTGTGCAGTTCTGGTCCCCGCATTATAAGAAAGATGTGGAGGCATTGGAGAGGGTACAGAGGAGGTTTACCAGGATGTTGCCTGGTATGGAGGGCAGGTCTTATGAAGAGAGGCTGAGGGATTTGAGGTTGTTTTCGTTAGAAAGGAGGCGGCTAAGAGGGGACCTAATCGAAACATATAAGATGATTAGAGGTTTAGATAGGGTGGACAGTGATAGTCTTTTTCCTAGGATGGAGAAAGCTAGCACGAGGGGACACAGCTTTAAATTAAGGGGTGATAGTTATAGGACGGATATCAGAGGTAGGTTCTTTACCCAAAGGGTGGTTCGGGAGAGGAATGCCCTGCCTGCGGCAGTTGTAGATGCGCCAAGTTTGGTGGCGTTTAAGAGGTTAGTTGATAAGTATATGGAAGAGAAGGGAATGGTTTAGTTGCAGAGTCATTGCTTTTTATATTGGTCGGCGCAACATCGAAGGCCGAAGGGCCTGTTCTGCGCTGTAATGTTCTATGTTCTATGTTCTATGTAGCAGTGGGAAGTTGTGCGTGGAGCCTGAAGAGATTGGAGAGGCACTAAATAGAGTGGATTCTCAGAGGCTATTTCCCAGGGCTAAAATGGTCGCTACGAGAGGACATAAGTTTAAGGTCCAGGGAAGCAAATACAGAGGGGATGTTAGGGGTAAGTTTTTCACTCAGAGGGTGGTGAGTGAATGGAATCGGCTGCCGTCGGTGGTGGTAGAGGCAAACTCGCTGGGGTCTTTTAAAAGACTTCTGGATGAGTATATGGGGACTAATGGGATAGGGGGTTATAGATAGGTCTGTGGCTTGGTAGGTATAGATGTGATCGGCGCAACTCGTGGGCCGTAGGGCCTGTTTGTGCTGTAGTGTTCTATGTTCTATGACCCTCTGACAGTGCAGCATTCCAACAGTACTGGCACCAGGTGAGGGGGAGAGTGTCAGCCTGGATTATGGAGCTCAAATCCTAGAGTATATACATCTACCCAGTTCTGGTCGCCTTACTACTAGAAGGACGTGGAGACTCTGGAAAGAGTGCAGAGGAGGTTTACCAGGATGCTGCCTGGTATGGAAGGTCTGAGTTATGAAGAGAGATTAGGCAAATTGGGACTGTTTTCCTTAGAAAGACGTAGACTTAGAGGAGATCTGATAGAGGTGTTCAAGATTTTGAAGGGGATAGATCGAGTAAACAGAGCTAAGCTTTTTCCTAGGATGGACACAAATAGCACGAGGGGTCACGGGCTTAGGGTGAGGTGGGTAAGGTATAATTTGGATGCTAGAGGGAGTTTTTTCACACAGAGGGTGGTGGAGGTATGGAATGCGCTGCCAAGTAAAGTGGTGGAGGCAGGTACTCTGGAGTTATTTAAGAAATACTTAGATGGGCACATGAACAGAATGGGAAAGGAGGGGTATAGAAAACTGATTTAAAATAGGGATCATGAGCCTTGGGAGTCCCTGGGAAGTGTGTAAATAGATGATGATATTGATGTACTTGTTTTTATCCTACAGGTGCTTTGGTCCACCTTGTTGTCTAACGAGGGACATACACGCGATGGGTCGTGAGAGGGCTGCTCTTGGATTTTTTTCGAGAGTATCCTAGTGCTTCACGTCGTTAGTGTACGCTTGACCTGGACCATCTGATGGGCAACACGACAGCTCAGTGACTATCGCTGTGCTATGCAGATACATGGATTTGGGCCTGTGTCTGTGGGAGTTTGCGCATTCTCCCCGTGCTTGCGTGGGTTTTTTCCGGGAGCTCCGGTTTCCTCCCACATCCCAAAGATGTGCTCTTAGGCTAACTGGCAAAACAAATTCTCCCTAAATTGTCTCAAATTTGGTTTTTAATCCATAGATCTATAAACATGGACAGGGATCGCGTGTAGAAGTGGGAACATCGAGGCGGCGCGGGCTCGTTGGGCTGAAGGGCCTGTTTCCCATGCTGTTTTGTTCTTTGTTCTTTGTACCCCCGACAGTGCAGCACTCCCTCAGCACTGGCACCGGGGAGAGTGTCTGCCTGGATTATGGAGCTCAAATTCTACAGTATATACACTGACCTCCAACAGTGCAGCATTCACTCAGTAGTGGCACAGTGGGGGAGTGTCATTCTGGATAATGGAGCTTAAATCCTAGAATATATACACTCATCTCCGACAGTGCAGCACTCCCTAAATATTGATCCTATAATAGTGTGGCACTCTCTCAGTACTGGCAGATTTGAATACTGCATTGTTGGAGGTGCAGAACTAAGGGTGCACTGCTACTGGGGGGTCTACTTTTGAGAGTGCTACACTGTCAGAGGGTCAGTGCTGAGGGAGTGCCGCACTACCAGAAGATCAGTTCTGAGTGAGTGCCGCACTGTCAGAGGGTCAGTGCTGAGGGAGTGCTGCACTGTCAGAGGGTCAGTGCTGAGGGAGTGCCGCACTGTCAGAGGGTCAGTGCTGAGGGAGTGCCGCACTGCCAGAAGGTCAGTGCTGAGTGAGTGCCACATTATCAGACGGTCAGTATTGAGAGAGTGCTGCACTCTCAGAGGGTCAGTGCTGAGGGAGTGCCGCACTGTCAGAGGGTCAGTGCTGAGGGAGTGCCGCACTGTCAGAGGGTCAGTGCTGAGGGAGTGCCGTACTCTCATTTGATTTCTTTCTCCCTCTTGTCTATCCAACTATCCACCTGAATCCACCTCTCTGCATTCCAGGATATCTCTGAGTGCCTTGCAGACATGGAGTACAATGAGCTGGTTTGGACATAGCAAGCTCCAACTCTGCAAGGCCAATTTGGCCAGGAGGGTTAGATTTATTTCTGTTTGTCTGTGTGCAGTCATGCTGGTTGCGGGTGTTGGTTTTATTGGAAGGCAAGTGAATGGACCTTTCTGCTTTGGGAAATAGCAAAGGGAGGAGACCATTCTAATCGCACCTTCCAGCATCCAGTCCACAGCCCGGAGCTTACAGCACTGAAGGAGCAGATCCAGATACTTGTTAGAAGAGTTCAGGAACTCTGCCTCCACCACCACCTCTGGCAGCGAGTTCCAGATACCTACTACCCTCTATGAAAAAAAGTTCTTCCTCATGTCTCCTTCACACCTACTGCCACCTACCTTGAATCTATGTTCCCTCGTTCTAGAATTCTCTCCCAAGAAAATAATTTTAACCTGTCCACCCTACCTCTTATCATTTGGCCGGCTTTGGACTGGGGTAAGCACTGTAAGAAGTCTCACGATACCAGGTTAATGTCCAAGAGGTTTATTTGGTAGCATTAGCTTTCAGAGCACTGCTCGTTCATCAGGTGAGTGGAGAGGTGAGTTCACAAACAGGACATCTACAGACACAGATTCAAATACAAGATAATGACTGGAATGTGAGTCTTGACATATAATCAAGTCTCTACAGGCAGAGACAATGCAAGTAGAGAGAACGTTAAGCAAGGTTAAAGCGGTGTGAATTGTCTCCAGTCAGGACAGTTAGTGAGATTTTTCAAGCCCAGGCCAAATGGTTGGGCTTACACATGGTGTGACATGAACCCAAGATCCCGGCTGAAGCTATCTCGCGAACATGGAACTTAGTTATTAGTCTCTGCTCAGGAATTCTGTGTTGTTGTATGCCTTGAAAGCCACCTCGGAGAACACTTACTCAAAGATCAGAAGATGAGTGCCCATGACTGCTGAAGTGTTCCCCAACAGGAAGGGAACACTCCTGACTGGCGATTGTCACGCAGTGTCTATTCATTCATTGTCGTAGTGTCTGTATGGTCTCACCAAAATACCATGCCTTGGGACATCCTTTCCTGCAGCATACGTTGGCCGAATCGCAAGAGTATATATCGTATGTCTGGTGGGTGGTGTTCTCATTTGTAATGGTGATATCCATGTCAATGATCTGGCACTTTGCTGTGTCAGGGCTGTATGGTTTTGTGGTCACTATTCTCCTGAAGACTGGGTAGTTTGCTGCGGACAATGATCTGTTTGAGGTTGTGCGGTTGTTTGAAGGGAAGTAATGGGGTTGGCCTTAACGGGATGTTTGTCTTCATCAATGATATATTGAAGGCGTTGAAGATGTCATAACTTCTCTACTCCAGGGAAGTACTGGACGACGGACGGTACTCTATCCAACGTATCTGTCTTCTGAGGAGATCAGTGTGTGACTCGTTGGAACTATTAATCGATGAGCCGAGCGCCATAATCACATTCTTATGAGAGCATCTTTTAAACATGTGTAGATGTCTGCCCTATCTTGTCTGAGCTGATCCTGTGTTTACGGCGTGCTTGTCCATGGGGAATGGCTTTTTTAATTTAATTCTTAATTTGTATGCCTCGATCAGATCACCCCTCCTTTCTTGTTCTAAGGAAAATAACCCCAACCTATCCAATTTCTCCCCATAGCTAGGTCTTTCTAGGTCTGGCAACATTCTTCTAAACTTCCTCTGTACTTTCTCCGGAACAATTATGTCCTTTGTGTAATATAGTGATCATAGCTGTGCACAATATGCCAGTTGTAACCTCTTAACTGTCTCCTCTCCAAGGAATCATAACCCATCCAATCTATCATCATAATTGAAATTTATCATTCCTTGAGCCATTCTTTAAAAATTTTTTGCATTCTCTCCAATGTGTTCACAGTGTGATGATATGTGATATTTTGATATATTTTATGTTTAAAGTAAGCCTGTTTTAACAGGCTGGATTGTTTCAAGAGGTCTGGGAAAATGTGTAGCTCAAATGCTGAGAGCAGAATAATTGCTGATTTTAGCTCAGAATGTATTACTTTATAGTCTAAAAGGACAAATTTTTTTATTTAGGTTCTGGTGGGATTTTAGACGAGGTATGCATGTGAGTCATGTGAGTTTTGATTAGTTTGACTGACAGGGACAGAATCATGACAGGGAGGAGCAACAGTTGCAGGAAAGGCACAGTTTCATTTTCATTTTAAACCAAGAGCAGTTGTTGCCTGGGGCTACCAGAAGAAAGCAATGTCTTTCTGTCTTTCCCCTCAAAGATTTCTGAAAGCTCCAAGCCTGGTAACCTCAGTCAAAGCAATAATGCCTGTGTTTTGCTAACTAATTTTAAGGAGGGATTTAAGTCTACAAAATAAATTTTGCTTGTTTGCAACTTATAGATCAGCAGTTAGGAATTGTGCCTTGACATGATTAAGTATTGTTAAAAGTTAAGTTAATTAATTTATTATAGTTAAACTGTGCTATTAAACAAAGTTTGTTTTGATAAAAGATTCCCAGTCTGTCAGTAGAATCGTGCCTGGAATGCTACATCCTATTCTCATATTAATGCCTAAAGGAAAATAGTTGGGTCGAGTCTGACTTCATAAGATACTTTGGAGTTACTGATCTGGTAACCTAACAACATCCTTCCTATCATGTGGCATCTAGAACTGAACACAATGTTCCAGCTGTGTTCTAACTAGTATCTTGTATAAGTTCAGCATAACTTTCTTGCTCTTGTACTCTGTGCCCCCATTAATACAGTTCTGAACACTCTCTGCTCTCTCCAGCTACCCTTATTTTCTGTTGTCTCACCAGGTTCTTCCCACCAAAATGCATCACCTCCACATATCGAACTTCATTGGCCATCTATCTGTCTACTCTACCAACTTGACTATGTTTTACAGAAGTCCTCTTCATAAAGTCATAGCGGTTTATAGCATGGAAACAGGTCTTTTGGCCCAATTTGTCCATACTGCCCTTTTTTTAAACCCTGAAGCTAGTCCCAATTGCCTACATTTGGCCCATATCTCTCTAAACCCACCTTATTCGTATAACTGTCTAAATGCTTTTTAAAAGACAAAATTGTACTCGCCTCTACTACTACCTCTGACAACTTGTTCCAGACACTCACCATCCTCTGTGTGAAAAGAATTGCTGCCCTAGACACTTTGTATCTTTCCCCTCTCATATCAAACCTATGCCCTCTAGTTTTAGACTAGAATGTCACAGTCCTCCATTTTAAAAAGCAACCCTCTTCAGCCATCCTCTATCTTCTGTCATCAAACCAATTTTGTATCCATTTAGCCAGCTCACCCTGGATCCCATGAGATTTAACCTTATGGAACAATGTACCATGCGGTACCTTGTCAAAGGTCTTGCTAAAGTCCATGTAGACAACATCAACTGCACTGCCCTCATCTACCTTCTTGGTTACCTCTTCAAGAAACTCTCAAATTTGAGAGACAGACTTTCCACTCACAAAACCATGCTGGCTGTCTCTAATCAATCCTTGCATCTCTAAATACCTGTAGATCCTGTCTCTCAAAACACCTTCCAACAATATACCCACCAGAGATGTGAGGCTCGCTGCTCTGTAGTTCCCAGGCTTTTCCCTGTAGTCCTTTTTAAACAAAGGCACAACATTTGCCACTCTCCAATTTCAGGCGCCTCACCCGTGACTATCAATGATTCAAATATCTCTGCTAGGGGTCCCAGAATTTCCTCTCCAGCCTCCCACAATGTCCTGGGTACACTTCATTAGGTCAGGGGGATTTATCTACCTTGATGCACTTTAAGACTTCCAACACTTCCTTCTCTGTAATATATACACTCCTCAAAGACCTCACTATTTATTTCCCAACATCCATGCTTTTCTCAACAGTCAATACTGATAAGAAATATTCATTTAGAATCTCACCAATCTCTTGTGGATCTGGACATAGGTGACCTTGTTAATCATTAAGGGGCCCTATTCTCTCCCTTGTTACTCATTTAGCCTTTATGTACTTGTAGAAGCTCTTTGGGTTCTCCTTTACCTTATCTGCCAAAATAATTTCATGTCCCACTTTTGCCCTCCTGATTTCTCTCTTAACTCAATTCCTACATCCCTTATACTTTTCAAGGGATTCAGCTGATCACCACTAGAGAGGTGGTGCTTGATAGGCTAATGGGACTGAAGATAGATAAGTCCCCGGGACCAGATGGAATGCATCCCAGGGTTCTCAAGGAAATGGCAGAGGTGATAGCGGATGCCCTAGTAATTATCTTTCAGAATTTGCTGGATTCTGGGAAAATGCTGGAAGATTGGAAAATGGCTAATGTTACGCCGCTGTTTAAAAAAGGTAGCAAACAGAAGGCAGAGAATTATAGACTGGTTAGTTTAACGTCTGTAGTTGGAAAAATGCTTGAATCTGTCATCAAAGCAGAGATAACAAGGCACTTGGATATGAACCGTTTGATCAAGCAGACGCAGCACGGATTCATTAAGGGGAAGTTGTGCTTAATGAATTTATTGGAGTTCTATGAGGAAGTGACTAGTGCAGTAGATAGAGGGGAACCGGTGGATGTGGTGTTTTTAGAACATAGAACATAGAACATTACAGCGCAGAACAGGCCCTTCAGCCTTCGATGTTGCGCCGACCAATATAAAAAGCAATGACCCTCCAAACTAAACCATTCCCTTCTCTTCCATATACTTATCAACTAACCTCTTAAACGCCACCAAACTGGGCGCATCTACAACTGCCGCAGGCAGGGCATTCCACTCCCGAACCACCCTTTGGGTAAAGAACCTACCTCTGATATCCGTCCTATAACTATCACCCCTTAATTTAAAGCTGTGTCCCCTCGTGCTAGCTTTCTCCATCCGAGGGAAAAGGCTATCACTGTCCACCCTATCTAAACCTCTAATCATCTTATATGTTTCGATAAGGTCCCCTCTTAGCCGTCTCCTTTCTAACGAAAACAACCTCAAATCCCTCAGCCTCTCCTCATAAGACCTGCCCTCCATACCCGGCAACATCCTGGTAAACCTCCTCTGTACCCTCTCCAATGCCTCCACATCTTTCTTATAATGTGGGGACCAGAACTGCACACAATACTCAAGTGCGGCCGCACTAGAGTTTTGTACAGTTGCAACATGACGTTGCGGCTCCGAAATTCAATCCCTCTACCAATAAAAGCTAAGACTCCATATGCCTTCCTAACAACCTTATCGACTTGACTGCCTACTTTCAGGGATCTAGGCACAAATACACCAAGATCCCTCTGTTCATCAACACTATTAAGAATCCTACCATTAGCCCTATACTCTACACATTTATTATTCCTGCCAAAGTGCATTACCTCACACTTTTCCACATTAAACTCCATTTGCCACCTCTCAGCCCAGCTCTGCAACTTGTCCAAGTCTCTCTGCAAACTATAACACCCTCTTCACTATCTACCACTCCACCGACTTTAGTGTCATCCGCAAACTTACTAATCCATCCTTCAATACCCTCATCCAGATCATTTATAAAAATTACAAACAGCAGGGGCCCCAAAACAGACCCCTGAGGTACACCACTAGTAACCGAACTCCACGATGAATATCTCCCATCAACCAATTTGGATTTCCAAAAGGCATTTGATAAGGTCCCTCACGTAAGAACATAAGAACATAAGAAATAGGAGCGCGAGTAAGCCATCCAGCCCCTTGAGCCTGCTCCGCCATTCAATAAGATCATGGCTGATCTGTAGTGATTCAGTACCACTTTCCCGCTTTCTTCTTGTAACCCTTAATTCCCTTGTCAATTAAAAACCTATCCACTCTTGACTTGAACATATTCAGTGAGGAAGCCTCCACCATTTCATCAGGCAGAGAATTCCAAAGATTCACCACCCTTTGTGTGAAGAAATTCCTCCTCAACTCTGATCTGAACCGTACCCCGCCCCCCAACTCTTGACGCTGTGCCCTCTAGTCCTGCTATCTTTGCTAAGCGGGAAGAGTCTCTCAACCTCTACCCTATCCATCCCCTTTATTATCTTATACGTCTCTATAAGATCCCCTCTCAGCCTTCTAAACTCCAAAGAATACAAACTTAGCCTATTCAGTGTCTCCTCATAATCCAATGCCCTCATCTCCGGGATCAGCCTAGTAAACCTTCTCTGCACCCCCTCCAAGGCCAATATATCCTTCCTCGAATGCGGTGACCGAAACTGCACACAGTACTTCAGCTACGGCCTCACCTGTACAAAAGATTGCTGCAGAAGGTTAGGATGCAGGGAGTCGGGGATAGGCTATTAGACTGGATAGAGAATTGGTTGTCTAACAGGAAGAAGAGAGTAGGTATTAATGGGTACTATTCTGATTGGCAGCTGGTGACTAGTGAAGTGCCCCAGGGATCGGTGCTGGGGCCTCAACTATTTACATTTACATAGATGATCTGGAGGAAGGTGCTGAGTGCAGGGTGATGAAATTTGCTGATGACACGAAGATGAGTGGAAAAGCAAATTGCGTGGAGAATGTGGAAAGCCTGCAGAGGGATCTGGATAGGTTGAGTGAGTGGGCGAGGACCTGGCAGATGGAGTATAATGTTGGCAAGTGTGAGGTTATCCACTTTGGTAGGAATAACGGTAGAAAGGATTACTATTTAAATGGTGAAAAGCTACAGCATGCGATGGTGCAGAGGGACCTGGCGGTCCTTGTGCACAAATCACAAAAACCCAGTCTGCAGGTGCAGCAGGTGATCAAGGCGGCGAATGCAATGTTGGCCTTTATAGCAAGGGGGATAGAACATAAAAGTAGGGAGGTACTTTTGCAGCTGTATAGGGTGCTAGTGAGGCCGCAGCTGGAGTACTGTGTGCAATTTTGGTCGCCGCATTCAAGAAGGATATATTGGCCTTGGAGGGGGTGCAGAGAAGGTTTACTAGGCTGATACCGGAGATGAGGGCGTTGGATTATGAGGAGAGACTGAATATGCTAGGTTTGTACTCGTTGGAGTTTAGAAGGTTGAGAGGGGATCTTATAGAGACGTGTAAGATAATGAAGGGGATGGATAGGGTAGAGGTTGGGAGACTCTTCCTGCTTAGCAAAGATAGCAGGACTAGAGGGCACAACCTCAAGATTGGGGGGGGGTGTGGTTCAGATCAGAGTTGAGGAAGAATTTCTTCACTCAAAGGGTGGTGAATCTTTGGAATTCTCTGCCTGTTGAAGTGGTGGAGGCTTCCTTGCTGAATATATTTAAATCAAGAGTGGGTAGGTTTTTGATTGAGAAGGGAATTAAGGGTTACGGGGAGAAAGCGGGAAAGTGGTACTGAATCCCTGCAGATCAGCCATGCATGATCTTGTTGAATGGCGGGGCATGCTCAAGGGGCTGGATGGCCTGCTCCTGCTCCTATTTCTTATGTTCATATGAGTTCCTCAGGAAACTGTGCTAGGACCCCAATTGTTCACATTACATATTAATGATTTGGAAGCGGGAAATAAATACCTTATCTCCAAGTTTACAGATGAAACAAAGTTGGGTGGGAAGGTGAGCTGTGATGAGGATGCAGAGATGCTTCAGTGTGATTTGAACATGGCAGATGCAGCATAATATGGATAAATGTGAGTTATCCAGTTTGGTAGATGATTACTTCACAGATTATTCCTCGAATTGGTGTAAATTGAGAGAGGTGGATACTCAGCGAGAACTTGGAGTCTTCATGTACCAATCACGGAAAGTAAGCGCACAGGTACAGCAGGCAGTAAAGAAGGCAAATGGTATGTTGACCTTCATTGCAAGAGGAGTTGAGTATAGGGATAGAGATGTTTTGCTGCATTGTAGAGGGCATTGGTGAGGCCACACCTGGAGTACTGTGTTCAGTTTTAATGTCGTTATTTGAGGAAGGATGTTTTTGCTATCGAGGGAGTTTGGTGAAGGTTTACTAGGCTGATTCCTGAGATGGCAGGTCTGTCATATGAGGAGAGACTGAGTCAGTTAGGATGATATTCACTGGAGTTTAGAAGAGTAAGAGGGGATCTCATAGAAACTTATAAAATTCTAACAGTATTAGACGGGGTAGAATCAGAAGGAACATTCCCAATGGTGGGGGGAGTCCTGAACTAGGGCTAATAGTTTGAGGATAAGAAGTAAACCTTTTAGGACTGAGGTGAGGAGAAATTTCTTCACCCAGAGGTGGTGAATGTGTGGAATTCGCTTCTGCAGAAAGTAGTTGAGGCCAAAACATGTTGAGATTTCAAGAAGAAATTAGATATCGCTTTTGGGGCTAAAGGGACCGAGGATATGGAGGGGAGGGGGAGAATCAGGATATTTAATTCGATGAGCAGCTACAATCAAAATGAATGGGACAGCTGACTGGAAGGGCCGAATGGCCTCCTATTGCTTCTAGTTTCTATGTATTAGCCCCTCCCTAGGATTCATATTGCTTGGACGGCCGACTTTCTCCTCCTTCTTTGCTGGGCTGCTGGGCGGCGAATGAATGGCAGCCATCGCTACCCAGTTACCCCCGCGGCCGGGAAAATGGCCCGGGAGCAATAGCGGGCCGGCGGGTGCGGCGCATGCGTGGCTCGGGGATGGCGGAGGCCCCGCCTCCTACCTCGGGCCGCACTGCATGCCGGGAAGGAGTTGCGCCAGGCTCCCCGGGAGCAGCAGAGAGAAAATGTCCTGAGTGGAGGAGGTGCGCGTCGCCTGCAGTGTCCCAGCGCCCACCTCCCCCTAAAACCAGCACTTTCACCCCCTTACATAACCCCATGCAAAAAGCAGCAGCGTGCACCCCGCAGATTGCAGCCAAAGGTCGCCGATGCATCGGCTGGAGGTGCAGGGCTGGGCCTGGGAGGCCCCTCCGAGAGTGTGAGTAATCTGTAAAAAAAAGGGGAGGGTCATTCCTCAGAGGGGAGGGGAGGGGAGGGTAGCTCAAGTTCCTTTACCCCCACCTTCCCCCATCCCTCTCACCGCGTTCCTGTAATTGCAACACTCTTTATTACATATATACTCCCCACAACTCCTTAGGATAATCTCCTTTGTGAGATTGCTCCCTCTCCAGGGTTAGTATTTATTGGGTTGCCCCGTCCCCGGGGTCAGTATTTGTTGGGCTGCCCCCCTCACTGGGGCCTGGATTTAGTTCATGCAGAGAGAGACTAGGAGTGCTTGGGAGTGGGCCATCTTTCAAACAGAGCTGGTTGAGGAAGAGATTGAATTGAGGCATTCAAAATTGGGGAAGTTGTTTGTAATGGGAGTGAATAAGGACTGGACTGGGGGGAGGGGAACATGGTTTCAAGGCCATCAGGGTAAGGACTGGTGGGGTGTTTGTGGGTAGTTGGGGGAATATTCATTTCTTCTGACATGGTGACACTTTCAAAACCTATAAAGTAGTGTGATTGGATCTCTTGCCCCAATTGCTAGCAGAGGCATGATGTGCTGAATGGTTCCTCCCATTGCTGTACCGTCATCAAACAGATACTGTACCCCAAATCCCCCACTTTGAACAGCGAGGGGCATTGGCAACTCTGGGGAAATTCAACATACAGAAATGATATATGGGAAGAGAAATTAACTAAATGGTGTAATTTCAAAGTGGTGGTTGAGGTGTGGATTCCAGTTTATGCACACAAATCATTAGAAATACTGGAAATTGACTGGATGTTTTGGTTTTATTAATGGAGGAAGAATGTCTGAAATGAAGGTGGTCCTGATAAACCCTTTGTGAAACTCTTGTTTTCACCACCTCTCGTTTGTGTAACAGGCTCGAGGGGCCGAATGGGGCCTCCTCCTGTTCCTGTGTCACAGGCTCGAGGGGCCGAATGGGGCCTCCTCCTGTTCCTGTGTCACAGGCTCGAGGGGCCGAATGGGGCCTCCTCCTGTTCCTGTGTCACAGGCTCGAGGGGCCGAATGGGGCCTCCTCCTGTTCCTGTGTCACAGGCTCGAGGGGCCGAATGGGGCCTCCTCCTGTTCCTGTGTCACAGGCTCGAGGGGCCGAATGGGGCCTCCTCCTGTTCCTGTGTCACAGGCTCGAGGGGCCGAATGGGGCCTCCTCCTGTTCCTGTGTCACAGGCTCGAGGGGCCGAATGGGGCCTCCTCCTGTTCCTGTGTCACAGGCTCGAGGGGCCGAATGGGGCCTCCTCCTGTTCCTGTGTCACAGGCTCGAGGGCCCGAATGGGGCCTCCTCCTGTTCCTGTGTCACAGGCTCGAGGGGCCGATGGGGCCTCCTCCTGTTCTGTGTCACGGCTCGAGGGGCCGAATGGGGCCTCCTCCTGTTCCTGTGTCACAGCTCGAGGGCCGAATGGGGCCTCCTCCTGTTCCTGTGTCACAGGCTCGAGGGGCCGAATGGGGCCTCCTCCTGTTCCTGTGTCACAGCTCGAGGGGCCGATGGGGCCTCCTCCTGTTCCTGTGTCACAGGCTCGAGGGGCCGAATGGGGCCTCCTCCTGTTCCTGTGTCACAGGCTCGAGGGGCCGAATGGGGCCTCCTCCTGTTCCTGTGTCACAGGCTCGAGGGGCCGAATGGGGCCTCCTCTGTTCCTGTGTCACAGGCTCGAGGGGCCGAATGGGCCTCCTCCTGTTCCTGTGTCACAGGCTCGAGGGCCGAATGGGGCCTCCTCCTGTTCTGTGTCACAGGCTCGAGGGGCCGAATGGGGCCTCCTCCTGTTCCTGTGTCACAGGCTCGAGGGGCCGAATGGGGCCTCCTCCTGTTCCTGTGTCACAGGCTCGAGGGGCCGAATGGGGCCTCCTCCTGTTCCTGTGTCACAGGCTCGAGGGGCCGAATGGGGCCTCCTCCTGTTCCTGTGTCACAGGCTCGAGGGGCCGAATGGGGCCTCCTCCTGTTCCTGTGTCACAGGCTCGAGGGGCCGAATGGGGCCTCCTCCTGTTTCTGTGTCACGGGCTGAATGGGGCCTTCTCCAAAATTCTTTGCACTCTGGACTGGTTCTTCCAGATTGGAGAGTGGCTAATGTAAACTTGCTATTCAAAAAGGGAGAGAGAAAACAGGGGACTACAGACCAGCGAGCCTAACGTCAGTACTGGGGGAGATGCTAGAATCCATTATCAAGGATTTTATAACTCAACATTTGGAAGGCAATGGTAATAATCAGACAAAGTCAGCATGGATTTACAAAAGGAAAATCATGTTTGATAAATCTATTGAAAATCTTTGCGAATGTGACCACTAGAGTTGACCGAGGAGAACCAGTGGATGTGGTTTATTTAGACTTTCAGAAGGCTTTCAGCAAGATTTCACACAGAGACTACTATGTAAAGCTAAAGCACATGAGATTGCAGGAGATGTCTTGAGATGGATAGAAAGCTGGTTAGCAAATAGAAAATAGTTATCATAAATAGGTCCTTTTCCTCAGTAACTTAGTGGGGTCCTGCAGGGATCTGCTTTAGAACCCCAACTGTTCACATTGTATATTTATGATTTGGAAGAGGGAACAGCAGGTGGCAAAGAAGGCAAATAATATGTTGGCTTTCATAGCGAGGGGATTTGAGTATAGGGATAGGAATGTTTTGCTGCAATTTATAGAACATTGGTGAGGCCACACCTGAAATATTGTGTGCCGTTCTGGTGCCCTGAGTATTATATAATTATATTCACTGGAGTTTAGAGTGGGAGAGGACCTCATAGAATCATATAAAATTCTAACAGGGTGAGACTGGGTAGATTCAGAAAGAATGTTCCCGATGGTGAAGGAATCCAGAACTTTGGGTTCATAGTTTGAGGATAAGTGGTAAATCTTTTAGAACTGAGATGGAGAAATTTCTTCACCCAGAGGGTGGTGAACGTGTGGAATTCACTCCCACAGAAAGTAGTTGAGGCCAAAACGTTGTGAGATTTCAAGAAGAAATTAGATTTTGCTCATGGGGTTAAAGAGATCAAGGGATATGAGGGGGAAGGTGGGGAATCAGGGGAATTTGATGATCAGCCATGGTCATAATGAATGGTGGAGCAGGCTTGAAGCCGCCTCCTGCTTCTAGTTTGTGTTTCTATGATAAGCACTTGAACTGGCATAACATTTAAGCCTCTGGGCCAAATGCTGGAAAGTAGGTTTAGTGTAACACAGTGGTTAGCACTGCTGCTTCACAGCTCCAGAGACCTGGGTTCAATTCCTGGCTCGGGTCACTGTATGAAGTTTGCATGTTCTCCTCATGTCTGCAAAACAAAAAACACTTCAATCACCTTCACCACAGGGAACCATTCGGGTGCTCCAGTTTCCTCCCACAGTCCAAAGATGTGGGGTTTAGGTTGATTGGCCATGTCATAAAATTGCCCTTAGTGTCCTGAGCTATGTAGGTTAGAAGCACTAGTGGGTAAAATATGTAGGGATATGGGGAGGGTAGGGCCTGAATGGGATTGTGTTTGGTGCAGACTCAGTGCACTGTAGGGTTCTTTGATTCCATGATTGTAGGTGTAGTATAATGTCTTACTGTAGTTTCTACCTTCTATATTTCAATGTTTCCTGTTCCTATTTAACAGGCTTGAGAGGCTAAATGGGCTCCTCCTGTCCCTGTGTAACAGGCTCGAGGGGCTGAATGGGGCTTCCTTCTGTTCCTGTGTAACAGGCTTGAGGGGCTGAATGGCCTCTTGTTCCTGTGTGTAATAACATAGGAAATTGGAAAGGAATGGCACTTAACTCTCATATCAAATATTGTAATTCTCACACAGACTACCTCGTGCCTCCAGCATCATTTCTAAATATTGGTATGTTCTTGTCAGGGTCATTGAACGCCTATTTCATGCAGAGCGCCAGGAGCCACTGTAGGGTTCTTGTTCTTGGTGGCAATTTCTGACTGAGTATCTGGCGCCTCAGTCTCCATATCTGAACTGGGATTGTCAATGTCCTAAGGACTGGCTCTTGTGGTTTTGGTGGGTGGAATGTCACGTCCACAATCCGTTGCAAAGGATACTGATGATGGAGCATCTGTAGAACCCATTGCCTCCAGGGATGGTTCTCTATGGTGAAGGTGATTGAAGTGTTTTTTGCATGTTTTCTTCGTGGTTTGCACCAACGATGACACTGGTCCAGTTTTTTAGAGTACCTCCTGAAGAGTCATTGCCAAAGTTCCTCACATGGGCCATATCTCCCAGTTTGAAAGCTCTATCTGGTCTCTGACCATTGTGACCCCTTCTCTGGGCTTCTTGTTGTAACTCAACGCTGCTGGCCAAATTTTGGAATGCAGGCTAAGCCTAATCTAAAAGCTTCGACCTAACCGCTATTCCTGTAAATGTATGCATTTACAGACCTACAGTTGAAGAGAAAACATGCAAGCTTTGAAACCTTGCAAGGGTTTCAAAACCCAAAAGTGCTGAATTGGTGGGAAAACTGTTCTCGACCACAACTGTTTTCTCAGTTCAACTTCAGACCTGAATCTCCACTCATGAATCTCATTAAAAACATTGCAGGAGGTGCAGGGTGCATGCACAATGGACCCAATCTGTCAGACTCCTCACTTGTTGCCAGCTCAGTTGCTAGTCAGCCCAGGACCTTCTAGACACACACACACCCTGCCAAAGGCCTGATCGCAGCTCCCACAGTATTCATGGGCCAGCCCAACACCCACCCCTGCCCTGGATTGCTCTGATGTCCAGACCACCCGCCCTGCCAGCAGTGTGGATACCCCCCTCACCCTGGTAGTCCTGCCTCTTGTTCCTCCCTCTTGTTCGCTCAATTGCTGCCTTCCCTCCATCTCAGATGGATCCCAATGCAGGGTGGCAGTGGGTCCCCCACCCACCCATCAACCCTAGGCCCTGTCCATAGAAAGCCATGGCCTCTTGACACTGCCTGTCTGCTGGGCAATACCATGGTGCCCTTGGGCATGGGCACTTTGCCACTTAAGCAGTGCCAGGGCATCCATGCCCAGGAATGCCCACTCTCACACTGGCCAACTCCTGATTGCCTCCCCCTTCAGTCTGATGATGTCTCTCACTAGTTTCCCGAACATGGGGAGCTAGTCTAAACCCTGCTGTAATGAAGTACTCCTGGTGAGGTGGAAGATTTTATTGGGACTGATAAGTTCCCGATGATGAAATGCAAAATACATTTTTAAAAAAAAGTTCCAATCACCGGTTCTCCTCCGGTTTCCAGTGTGGTCTGGACTCCAATTGTTCTTCAGCTATAGGAAATGCTTATACTTTCCTGGCGCATGCACAAATCCCAGAAAGAGGCCACCGGCACATTTCTCCCAGCACAACCCGGCAGAAAAGTTGTGAGTTACAATGAATCACCTCCTCCCATCTCTCCAAATATCAGGAATTAAGTACAGAGGATAGCATTCATCTTTTAGGGAGCACCGGGTAATTATCCCACCTGCAGACCAGCAACTAATCCTTCAAGAATGGCACAATGGCCACCAGGAATTTCTGAGATGGAAATCCTTGTGATGAGCCAGGTCTCGTGGCCTAGTACATACATGGACATCGAAAAGCTTCTCAAGCCATGCAAAACAAAGAACAAGTCCTTCAGCCCTCCAAACCTGCACCACACTATCCATCTAACCCTGTACCCTTCTGGGGATCGTACCCTTCTAAACAAATAGATGAATAGATGAGTCATGAAGCCCCTTAAAAGTCACTATTGGATCCACTTCCATTCCTTCCAGGCACTCATCACCTTCTGTGTAAAAAGTCTGCCCATACATCTCCTTTAAACTTCACGCCTTGCATCTTAAACCTGTGCCCCCTTGTAATTGACTCTTACACCCTGGGAAAAAGCTTCTGCCTATCCACTCTGTCTATGCCTGTCATAATCTTATAAACTTCTATCAGATCACCCCTCAAACTTTGTCATTCCAGTGAGAGCAAACCAAGTTTCTCCAACCTCTCCTCATAGGTAATGCCCTCCATACAGGCAACATCCTGGTAAATCTTTTCTGTACCCTCTCCAAAGCCTCCACAAAACCTGCCAGAAAAACCAGAAGGCTCCAACAGCCACCTGATTGCACCCTTGGGAATGGTGAGTGAGACCATGAGTGACTGCTCAGGGGCATTAATGGCTCCAAATTTTTAATCCTCATCAACGTCCATTCAAAATGGTTTGGCATACTCTCATAATGCCATCGAGAAATTCTGTCAAACTTTTCACACAGATGATCTGCCTGAGGTTCTTGTGATAGATGATGAACCACATTTACCAATCGGAAGTTTCAGACTTTCACACAGGTGTGAAGCACTTCCTCACAGCATCTTTCTACCCATTCTCAAACTGGTCAAGTCTGGTCAAGTGGGTGGTCGAGACATTCAAAATTGGCATGAAGAAACAAACTGCTTTGAGAAGCTTTTTGATGTCATTGTCTGTACTAGGCCACGAGACCTGGCTCATCACGAGAATTTCCATTTCAGAAATTCCTGGGTGGTCATTGTGCTATTCTTGAAGGATTAGTTGCTAGTCTGCAGGCAGGACAATTACCCGGGCTCCCTACAAGATGATTGCCATCCTTTGTACTCAATTCCTGATATTTGGAGAGAAAAGGTTTCAGATCCTCCGGAGAATGTCTTTGTGGTCCACCACTTAGGATGACATAATAGTTTTGCCAACATGGGGTCCTTTTGAGTTCTTGTCCAGATCAGGTTTGCTGGATACTGACAGAGTACAGTTCAGAATCATTATGACTTTACGCATCTTCAGAGGAGAAGATAGGCTGGTGGGTAGCAGCATTTTGGCTATATGTCTTTCTAACGACATTCTAAGATCTATTCAGAGGCACCTAATAGCAGTGTCTGGAATTGGACCCGGGCCGATGTGATGGGAGGAATCTCCTTGGGGTTGTGCAGGGATCTGTGCTTGGACCCCAACTGTTTACATTATATATAAATGATTTGGAAGAGGAAATGGAATGTATTATCTCCAAATTTGGAGATGATACAAAAGTTGGGTGGGCGGGTGAGCTGTGAAGAGGACGCAGAGATGGTTCAGCATGATTCGGACAGGCTGTGTGTATGGGTATCTGCATGGCAAATGCAGTATAATGTGGATAAACGTGAGGTTATCCACTGGTACCAATAAAAGGAAGACAGATTGTAAATTGAATGGGTGTAAATTGAGAGAGGTGGATACTCAGTGAGACCTTGGAATCCTCGTGCGAATCCTCGTGCATCAGTCGCTGAAAGTAAGCGTGCAGGTGGCAAAGAAGCAAATGTTATGTTGACTTTCATAACAAGAGGGTTTGAGTAGGATAGAAATGTTTTGCTGCAATTGTACATGGCATTGGTGAGACCACATCTGGAGTACTGTGTTCAGTTTCCTCTCCTTATTTGAGAAAGGATATCTTTAGAGAGCAAGCACAGTGAGGGTTTACCAGGCTGATTCCTGGAATAGTAGATCTGTTGTATGAGGAGATTCTTGGTCTATTAGGGTTATATTCACTGGAGTTTAGAAGAGCGAGAGGGGATCTGATAGAAACTTATAAAATCCTAACAGGGTTAGACAGGCTAGATTCAGAAAGAATGTTCCTGATGGTGGGGAGAGTCCAGAACAAGGGGTCAGAGTTTGAGGATAAGGGATAAACCTTTTAGAACTGAGGTGAGGAGAAATTTCTTCACCCAGAGGGTGGTGAATGTGTGGAATTCACTCCCACAGAAAGTAGTTGAGGCCAAAACATTGTGAGATTTCAAGAAGTTAGATTTTGCTCTTGGGCTAAAGGGACCAAGGGATATGGGAGGAAGGGAGGGAATCAGGATATTGGATTTGATAAGCAGCCATGATCAAGATGAATGATGGATTTGGCTCGAAGGGCTGAATGGCCTCCTCCTGCTACTACTTTCTATGTCTGAATGGACTCTAGGACTACAAGGGCAGCATGAATGTGCTCAGTCCTCACTGAGACTTCCCTTCTAGTTCAGGTACCTTTCAGCCCAACTCCAGTTGCCCTTGGCAATAAATGGGAGTGATTATCTGCTGAGACCCTAGTTTTGCAGGCTGACGATATTACCACCGATATACCCTTAGAGCTCCTGGGTCCCCTTTCTTGCGTTTTTGTGGGAAAGTGCCAGTTCTATGGCATTCATGAAGTCCAGAGTTGATTGAGTTAGTGGCTTCCTTTGAATTGTTATATTATTAGTTCTACATTCTGAATGATTCCTTAACATTTCTGGAACTGTTGACGCTTACTTGCAGTGTTCCGCCAATTTCTACAACCTCGTCAAGAACTCGGTGACTGGTACCCGCTGTGTTAATTGTAATGTAAATGATGGTTAAGGTGAAATGGATTGAAGCATCATTACCAGGTCGTCAAAAGATTTTGAATCCCGGGTACCCTAATCACAATTCTGAATGGGCCAATGGGGATTTTTCAGAAGCCAGATATTGAGCTGAACTACAGCTAATACTAAGACTTGTGACAAAGTACTCTCGTGCGTGCTGTTTCTTTATTGACCAGTGTACGCTGGGAGAAAAAGGTTAAGTGATGCAATCATTCTCTGAAGTTACAACACAGTGGTAATACAATTATATCACTTCCAAAAGACATTTTACCCCACTTCTGGCTCATTGTAAGTCAATCATCATTAGTAAATGTCATATACAGAGAACAGGAACAGGTCCCTTGGGCATTCCAAGCCTGCATCAATCACACAGAACAGTACAGGCCCTTTGACCCTCAATGTTGTGCCGAGCTATGTCCAATCCCAAAATCAAGCTATCCCACTCCCTATAATTCTGGAGTGCTTTATGTGCCTATCTAATAACTGTTTGAAAGTTCCTAAAGTGTCTGACTCCGCTATCACAGCAGGCAGTTTATTCCACACCCCAACCGCACTCTGAGTAAAGAATCTACCGTGGATATCTCTCTTATGTCCCACCATGACCCTTATAGTTATGCCCCTTAGTAACAGCTACATCCACCTGAGGAAATAGTCTCTGCATGTCCACTCTATCTATACCCCCCCACCATCTTATAAACTTCTATTAGGTCGCCACTCATCCTTCTCCACTCTAAAGAGAAAAGCCCCAGCTCCCTCAACCTTTCTTCATAAGACCTATCCTCCAAACCAGGCAGCAGCTTGATAAATCTCTCTGCATTCTCTCCAATGTTTCCACATCCTTCTTATAGTGAGGTGACTAGAACTGAACACAGTATTCCAAATGTGGTCTCACCAACGTCGGGATAGTTATAGCATAACCCCATAGCATAATACAACTCTTAAACTCAAACCCCCTGTTAATAAACGCTAACACACTATAAGCCTTCTTCACTGTTCTATCCATTGTTTGGCAACCTTCAGGGATCTGTGGATATGAACCCCAAAATCTCTCCGTTCCTCCATATTCCTTAGAATCCTGCTGTTCACCTTGAAACTGCATTCAAATTTGTCCTAACAAAATGAATCCCTCACACTTATCAGAGTTAAACTCCATCTGCCACTTTTCGGCCCAGCTCTGCATTCTATCAACGTCTCTTTGCAGCCTGCAAGAGCCCTCCCTTGTTCACTACTCCACCAATATTGGTGTCATCAGCAAATTTACTGACCCACCCTTCAGCTCCCTCTTCCAAGTCATTGATAAAAATCACAAATAGCAGAAACCCAGCACTGACCCCTGTGGTACACCGCTTTTAACTGGCCTCCAATTTGAAAATTTTCCTTTCACTACTGCCCTCTGTCTTTTATGAAACATGATGTGGAGATGCTGGCGTTTCACTGGGATAAACACAATAAGAAGTCTGAAACACCAGGTTTAAGTCCAATCGATTTATTACTATCAAATAAATCAGTTGGAGTTAAACCTGGTGTTGTCAGACTTACTGTGTTTTATGAGACAGCCAGTTACTTATCCAATTGACCAAATTTCCTTTTATCCCACACCTTCTTATCTTCTTCATAAGCTTATCATGGGGAACCTTACCAAATGTCTTACTAAAATCCATGTATACAACATCAACTGCTCTACCTTCGTCCATAAACTTAGTTACCGCCTCAAAAAATTCAGTCAAATTTGTGAGGAAGGACTTACCTCTCATGAAACAGTGCTGATTACCCTGGATTAAACTGCATATTTCCAAATGGTCATAAATCCTGTCTCTCAAGACCCTTTCTGTTAATTTACTAACTGGCCTATAATTACCAAGGTCATTCCTATTTCCTTTCTTGAAAAGAGGAACAATATTCGTCACTCTCCAGTGCTCTGGCACAATCCCCATGGACAGTGAGGACTCAAAGATCGGAGCTAAAGGCTCTGCAATCTCATCCCTTACCTCCCAGTGTATCGTAGGATGTATCCCTTCTGGTCCAGGGACTTATCCACACTCAGGTTTTTCAAAATTGCTAATATATCTTCCCTTAGAACATATCTACCACCTCCATCCTGTGACATGATTTGACAATCACCTTGTCATATCTAGAATAACTTCCATATCCCTCTATTTCCTCACCTGTTCATGTATCTATTATGTCTTGGCCAATTATAGATATTCTCTGATGGCATGGGAATAATAAGTTCTAGCAGTTTTTGCCTGACTTTCCCATGGCCACCTGTTGTGAACTCTTATCAAGTTTAATACTCTTTGTTCATTAAGATGTCTGGAACCACGAGTTTGTCCTTGCTCAATGAATTCCACTTCACTGAACTGTCTGATATCCATGCTGGTAAGAGCTATGTTCCTTTGAATTTATTATTGTAAGGAATATGGTTCACCTTACTGGCCTATTTCCCGTGATGCCTTAGAATCCTGTGCCATTAGCCAAGATGTATACCTGTTCAATAATACACTTTCAGAAATACATGTTCTAATCCTCTGACTGTGGTCATGTGTGTTTCTGTGCAGACAGTACCTTCGTAAAATATATATAAAGCAGTCTGTGAATCTTATCCTAAGCTAATCCGCTCTGTTCTAATTGTCTTTATTAGTGTTTTCAATCCCAGAGTATTTGAAGTTCCTGTTCCTGTGTAACAGGCTCGAGGGGCTGAATGGCCTCCTCCCATTCCTGTGTAACAGGTTGTAAGTGGCGGTGAGTAGGCCTCCTTGAGTCTGCAGACTTTCTGCAGAGATAGTTGCTGCGTTGAATCATAGAATTCCTGCAGAGTATTGGAGGCCGTTCACCCTTCGTGTTTGCGCTGATTCTCTGACAGACCATCCCATCCAGGCTCTGTTCTCGTAACCCCATGTATTTCCTCCACTAATCTCCCTAACCTACACATCTTGAGACACGGGGTGAATTTAGCATGGCCAATCCACCTAAGCCATATACCTTTGGGCTGTGGGAGGAAAACTGGAGCACCCAGAGGAAACCCACACAGATGTGAGAAATTGTACAAACTGCATACGGTTACCCAACGCTGGCATTGAATCTGTGCCCTGTAGCTGTGACGCTACCATATGAACTGCTGTGTCACTTCATTGGATATAGTGTTCCAAAATTACTTAGATTCTGGAAGGGTGCCGAGGGACTGACTGTAACAAACGTAAACTCTCAAATCTTGAATAAATATGTTATTTAATTAATTTAAATTCCATCAGCTACTTTAATGGGGTTTGAATCTGTCTATCCCTCGAGACAATTGGCCACTTGCTGACTAGAAGAGTGATATTATTGCTCCATCACTGTGTTCCCCACTAGTAAGAAGTCTCACAACACCAGATTAAAGTCCAACGGCACAAGCTTTTGGAATGCTGTTCTTTCATCAGGTGAGCGGAGAGTTCCCCCACTAGTAGACAGGCTGGAAGGCAGCCCTGCCACGTTGGAAGTACTGCGTAGAGTTTGAGTCTCCTCATTAGAGCATAGATATAATTGAAGCAGTTCAGAGGGGTGATACTGAATGTTATTTCTTGTGCTCAAAGCAATGGTCTCTTCACCTATTTCCTATTTGAATTTGCAGTAAAGAAGAGGAGGACGAAGCACCAACAGGTGAACCACAGGAGGCTGCTGTCTTTCCCCCGGTGGTCGAAAAGGAGGACCCTAGCCCTGGTGTACTGGTCCCACCGGTCCCTAGGGAGGAGGGACTGACGTTGCCCGTGGACGTAGGGCAACAGGGTGGCACGGTTTCCGAGGTGAAGCCCCTGGTGTGTACCTTATGTCACCAGGTCTTCGGTAGTGCCCAGGAGCTGGAGGGTCACATGCGAGAAGACCATGATCCTGAGGGCCCTGTCCGTTCCTTCCAGTGTCCACTATGTCAGCGGGCATTCCTGACTGCCACCGAATTGCGAGCTCACCGCCGCTCACACACCAAGGACCGTCTCTTCCAGTGCTCTGTCTGTAAGGAGGCCTTCGGCCAGTCGGATGACTTCTTCAGCCACCAGTGCCTGCTTGGCCAGGACAAGCCCTGCCAGTGCAGTGTCTGCCACAAAACTTTCCAACGCCTCTCCTCCTTCCTGGTCCACCAGTGCTCCCGTCCCCTCCAGAAACCTTTCAAGTGTGATGTCTGTGGCAAAGGCTTTGCGCAATCCTCCAAGCTATCGGACCACCAGCGCACACACACCGGGGAGCGGCCTTTCAGGTGAGAGGCAGAGGGAGGGGAAGATGCTGGGGTCATTTGAGGTAGGGATCTCCTCTAGGGTTTGTGACAGTGACACAGTAACAGTGCAGGGGAGGCCATTAGACTGATTGAGTCTGCACTGACGTTTACAATTCCTAACCCATAACCCCACACGTTACATAGGAATTAGTAGCAGAAGTAGGCAAAGTAGGGATGGGGTGGAATGGCAGGTGGAAAATTGGTACCCAAAGCACCATGGAGACAGAATAGAACAGCATGAAGTTAGAGAACATACTTAATAGTAATAGCATGTTAATAGATCAGTAATCCTAGTACCAGGTTGATCAGACAGAAGCAGGGTTAAACTGCATTTATTTCAATGCAAGAGGCCTGATGGGCAAAGCAGGTGAATTTAGGGCATGGATGGGTACATGGGTATATTATAGCAATTACTGAAACATGGCTAAGGGGGAAACACAACTGGCAGCTTAATGTTCCAGGGTACAGATGCTATAGGAAAGATAGAACAAGAGGTAAGAGAGGCAGGGAGTTTTACTTTTGATTTGGGAAAACATCATGGCCGTACTGAGAGGGGATATATTCAAAGGTTAGTCCACAGAGTCTAAATGGGTAGAATTGAGAAATAAGAAGGGGGGGAATCACTTTGATATGATTGTACTGTAGGCCCCCAAATAGTGGGAAATTGAGGAGCAAATATGTAAGTAGATTACAGATAGCTCCAAAAAAAATAGGGTAATAATAGGGGATTTTAACTTCCCAACATTGACTGGAATAGCCATAGTATTAGAGGGCTGGATGAAGAAAAATTTGTTGAGTGTATTCAGGAGGAATTTCTCATTCAGTCTGTGGATAGCCCGACTAGAGAGGGGACAAAACATGACCTCCTCTTGGGATATAAGAAAGGGCAGGTGACAGAAGCATTAGTGAGGGATCAATTTGGGACTAATGACCATAAGAACAGATCCTAGACAGATGTAGAAATAACAGGGTTGTCGTGATGGGAGATTTCAATTTCCCAAACATCGACTGGAATATCCTAAGGGTAAGGGGTTTGGATGGTGTGGAGTTTGTTAGGTGTGTTCAGGAAGGTTTCCTGACACAGTACGTGGAAAAGCCTACGAGAGGAGAGGCTGTACTTGACCTGGTGCTTGCTAATGAGCCAGGACAGGTGTCGGATCTCACGGTAGGTGAGCATCTTGGGAATGGAGATCATAATTCTATCTCTTTCACGACAGCGATGGAAAGAGATAGGATCAGGCAGGCTAGGAAGGTGTATGTCTGGAGTAAGGGGAAATATGAAAACATTAGGCAGGTAATTGGACGTATAAACTGGAAGGAGGTGTTCTTGGGGAAGAGTACAGAAGGAAAGTGGTGGATTTTCAAGGAATGTTTGTCTGGGCACTGCAAGACAATGTTCCAAGGAGTCAAGGAGGTTCAGGTAGGATGCGGGAACCGTGGTGCACGAAGGTAGTGGTGAACCTAGTTAGGAAGAAAAAAAGGTATATAAAAGGTTCAGAGAGCTAGGGGATGTTAGGGATCTAGAGGAGTATATGGTGTGTAGAAGGGAACTTAAAAAGGAAATTAGGAGAGCCAGAAGGGGTCATGAGAAGGCCTTGGCAGGTAAGATTAAGGAGAATCCCAAAGTCTTCTACAAATATGTGAAAAGTAAAAGGATGAGAAGAGAAGGGATAGGACCTATAAAAGGTGAAAGGGGAAAAGTCTGTGAGAATCCGGAAGAAATGGCAGAGGTGCTTTGAGTACTTTGCCTCAGTATTCACAGTGGAAAGTGAACTGGGAGATTGCACTGCAGGTTTGAGGCATATGGAAAAGATTGAGTATGTGGATGTTGGGAAAGAGGATGTGTTAGATCTGTTAAATTCTATCAAGATAGACAAGTTGCCAGGACCAGATGGGATGTACCCCAGGTTATTGTGGGAAGTGGTTGCAGAGCCCGTGGCGATGACGTTTGCGTCATCCGTGGAAACGGGAGAGGTTCTGGAGGATTGGAGGATTGCGGATGTGGTTCCTATCTTTAAGAAAGAGAACAGGGATAGTCCAGGAAATTACCGACTTCAGTGGTTGGTAAGCTGATGGAGAGGCTTCTGAGGGATAAGATTTATGAACATCTGGAGAAGTTTGGACTGATTAGAAATAGTCAGCATGGTTTTGTCAAGGGCAGGTCATGCCTTACGAGCCCTGGTGATAAGGAAGAAAGAGGCACATGACATGCATAGGCAGCTGGGATCAAGTGAATCCCTCGAAGAGTATAGGGAAATGTAGGAGTAGAGTTTAGAGAGAAATCAGGAGGGCAAAAAGGGGACATGAGATTGGATTCTCCTTTGCCTTATCTGCCAAAACAAAGAGCTTCTACAAATCCCATAAAGGACAGAAGAGTAACAAGGGAGAGAGTCGGGCCTCTTAAGGATCAACAAGGTCATCTATGTGCAGATCCAGAAGAGATGGGTGAGATCCTAAATGAATATTTCTCATCAGTATTAACTATTGAGAAAAGCATGGATGTTAGGGAGGTTGAGAAATAAATAGTGATGGCTTGAGGAGTGTATATATTATAGAGAAAGAGATGCTGGAAGTCTTAAAGTGCATCAAGGTAGGTAAATCCCCTGGAGCGAATGAAGTGTATCCCAGGATTAAGGAGGCTGGGATTGTGGGTCCCCTAGCAGAGATATTTGAATCATTGACAGCTGCTGGTGAGGTGCCTGAAGATTGGAGGATGGCAAATGTTGTGCCTTTGTTTAAAAAGGGCTGTAAGGAAAAGCTTGGGCTCTACGGGCTGGTGGGGTTAAGTTAGAAAGAGACAGGATTCATGGGCATTTAGAGAATCAAGGACTGATTAGGGACAGTCAGCATGGCTTTGTGAGTGGAAAATCATGTCTCTCAAATTTGAGTTTTTTGAAGGGGTGACCAAGAAGGTAGATGAAGGCAGTGGAGTCGACATTGTCTAAGCAAGGTACCTTTTGATAGGCTTTTGTATAAGGTTAAATCTTACGGGATCCAGTGTGAGATAGCTAAATGGATACAAAATTGGCTTGACGACAAAAGACAGAGGGGTGGTTGTAGAGAATTGTTTTTCAAACTGGATTCTATGATTGTGCTGTCTACTATTATTTGTAATTTATATTAATGATTTGGATGAAGATATAGGAAGCATGGTTAATAAGTTTGCAGATGACACCAAGATTGGTGCCATAATGGACAGTGAAGAAAATTATCTCCAGTTGCAATGGGATCTTGATCAATTGGGCCAGTGGGCTGATGAATAGCATAGAACATAGAACATTACAGCACAGAACAGGCCCTTCGGCCTTCGATGTTGTGCCGACCAAAATAAAAAGCAATGCCCCTCCAAACTAAACCATTCCCTTCTCTTCCATATACTTATCAATTAACCTCTTAAACGCCACCAAAATTGGCGCATCTACAACAGCTGCAGGCAGGGCATTCCACTCCCTAATCACTCTTTGAGTAAAGAACTACCTCTGATATCCGTCCTATAACTCATACCCCTTAATTTAAAGCTGTGTCCCCTCGTGCTAGCTTTCTCCATCCTAGGAAAAAGGCTATCACTGTCCACCCTATCTAAACCTGTAATCATCTTATATGCTTCAATAAGATCCCCTCTTAGCCGCCTCCTTTCTAACGAAAACAACCTCAAATCCTTCAACCTCTCTTCATAGGACTTGCCCTCCATACCAGGCAACATCCTGGTAAACCTCCTCTGCACCCTCTCCAATGCCTCCACATCTTTCTTATAATGTGGGGACCAGAACTGCACACAATACTCCAAGTGCGGCCGCATTAGAGTTTTGTACAGTTGCAACATGATGCTGCGGCTCCTAAATTCAATCCCCCTACCAATAAAAGATAAGACTCCATATGCCTTCTTAACAACTTTATCCACTTGACTGCCTACTTTCAGGGATCTATTGACACATACACCAAGATCCTTCTGTTCCTCAAACACTATTAAGAGCCCTACCATTAGCCCTATACTCTACACATTTATTGTTCCTGCCAAAGTGCATTACCTCACACTTTTCCACATTAAACTCCATTTGCCACCTCTCGGCCAGCTCTGCAACTTGTCCAAGTCTCTCTGCAAACTATAACACCCCTCTTCACTATCTACCACTCCACCGACTTTAGTGTCATCTGCAAATTTACTAATCCATCCTTCAATACCCTCATCCAGATCATTTATAAAAATTACAAACAGCAGGGGCCCCAAAAACAGACCCCTGAGGCACACCACTCGTCACCGAACTCCACGATGAAAATCTCCCATCAACCACCACCCTCTGTCTTCTATCTGCCAGCCAATTTCTAATCCAATTAGCTAAATCACCCTCTATTCACACATCTGCATTTTCTGTAGAAGTCTTCCATGGGCCACCTTATCAAAAGCCTTACTAAAGTCCATATATACTACATCAACCGCCTTACCCCCATCCACCTCTCTGGTCACTTTCTCAAAAAACTCAATGAGGGTAGTAAGGCATGACCTACCCTTCACGAAACCATGCTGACTATCCCCAATCAATTCATTTCTCTCTAAATAACTATAAATCCTATCCCTAATAATTCTCTCCAATACCTTGCCCACAACAGAAGTAAGACTCACTGGCCTATAATTCCCTGGAAGGTCGCTCTTCCCCTTCTTAAACAATGGGACCACATTCGCTATCCTCCAGTCCTCCGGAACCACACCCGTAACCAACGAGGACCTGAAGATCAGAGCCAGAGGCTCTGCAATCTCCTCTCTTGCCTCCCAGAGAATCCTAGGGTAAATCCCGTCCGGCCCAGGGGACTTATCCAACTTCAAACCCTCGAATTTTTAGCACATCCTCCCTATCTACTACAATACTTCCCAATTTGCAACCCTGCACCTCAGTGTTCTCCATAGCTACATTTCCAGCACTCTGCGTGAATACCGAAGAGAAATATTTATTCAGTGCCTCACCAATCTCTTCAGGCTCAACGCACAACTTCCCACTGCTGTCTATGACTGGCCCTAATCTTGCCCTAACCAATCTTCTATTCTTAACATATCTAAAGAAAGCTTTAGGATTCTCCTTAATCCTATCAGCCAACATCTTCTCGTGTCCCCTCTTAGCTCTCCTCAAGTCACTTTTTAGCTCCTTCCTGGCTAATCTATAGCTATCCATTGCACTAACTGAGCCTTCAAGCCTCATCCTGACATAAGCCTCCTTTTTCCTTTTAACCAGCAAATCAACTTTTCTCATACTCCAAGGTTCCCTTACTCGACCATTTCCTCCTTGCCTGACAGGAACATACTTATCAAGGACTCGCAGCAGCTGCTTCTTGAATAAGCTCCACATTCCAGATGTTCCCAGTCCCTGTAGTTTCCTAGTCCAATCTATGCACCTAATTCTCTCCTGATGGCCTCATAATTACCCTTCCCCCAGCTATAACTACTGCCCCCAGCTTCATGCCTATCCCTATCCATCACTAAGGTGAAAGTAACCGAATTGTGGTCACTATCACCAAAATGTTCACCAACTTCCAAGCCTAACATCTGGTCTGGCTCATTGCCCAGCACCAAATCCAATGTAGCCTCACCTCTAGTTGGCCTATCTACATACTGAGTCAAAAAACCTTCCTGCACACTCTGTACGAAAGCTGACCCCTCTAACGAGCTAGAGCTATAGCTATTCCAATCAATATTAGCAAAGTTAAAGTCCCCCATCACAATTACCCTACTACTTTCACTCCTAATCAGAATTGACTTGGCAATCCTTTCCTCAACCTCTCTAGAACTATTAGGAGGTCTGTAAAAGACTCCCAACAGGGTGACCTCTCCTCTCCTGTTTCTAATCTCAGCCCATACTACCTCAACAGACAAGTCCTCATCAAACTTCTTTTCTATCACTGTGATACAGTCACGGTGATATCTCCATAAGCAGATGGAGTTTAATTTAGATAAATGCGAGGTAATGCATTTTGGTAGATTGAACTTAGTTAATGGTACAGGTTTATATCTCCTTGAAACTGGAGTTAAGGGTGGACAGAGTGGTGAAGAAGGCATTCAGCATGCTTGGTTTCATCGGTCAAAACTTTGAATACAGGAGTTGGGATGTCTTGTTGAAATTGTACAAGACATTGGTAAGGCCACACTTGGAATACTGTGTACAGTTCTGGGCACCCTATCATAGAAAGGATATTATTAAGAGTGCAGAAGAGATTTACTAGGATGCTACCGGGACTTGATGGTTTGAGTTATAAGGAGAGGCTGGATAGACTGGGTCATTTTTCTGTGGCGTGTAGAAGACTAAGGGGTGACCTTATAGAGGTCTATAAAATAATCAGGGGCACAGATTGACTAGTCAATATCTTTTCCTAAAGGTAGGAGAGTCTAAAACTAGAGGGCATAGTTTTAAGGTGAGAGGGGAGAGATACAAAAGTGTCCAGAGGGGCAATGTTTTCACACAGGGTGGAGAGTGCCTGGAAATGCTGCCAGAATTGTTGTAGAGGTGGATACAATTTTATGTTTTAGAAAGCGTTTAGATAGTTCCATGTGTTATAAAGGGGAGGTTGATCCCCATTTCCCCAAGAAGTAACACGGAAAAGGAGTACCTGGCCCTATAATCTGTATATTAAAAAAAAAGTGAGAAGTGGAGTGACCTGGTCTTCAGCAACTCTATTGGTTAAATTCAAAATAAACCCCTAACACTGTCAAATCAATGCACAACAATTTATTTATCTGACTGTGAGCTAATTAACTAAAATATTAATTAACGGAATAAATCCCTTCTAATGATTAACTACTGCTGAATAAAATAAGATTCTAATGTTATTCCAATGAAGTACAATTCCCACTCACTAACAAAATAGAATTTAGTCTCTCTCTAAATTACAACCAGGTTTTGTTTTCTCTTGAATATTCTGAGCTTCTCTGTTGCTTCTTCTGTCTAGAACTTCTTTCTTTTTTGGTATCTTTGCTATCGAGATAGCTTCATCTGTGTCTTAAAGAGAACACTATGAGAGCCAGCAATTCTCTCTCTCTCTCGAAAGTTGAGAGCTGCTCTACTTCTTCGCCCCACTGTGCCCTTCTTTTATACCTGTGAAAACATATTTTTTTAAAACTCTCCAAGCACAGAAATGGCAGCACTTCGAAAGAGATCGTGTGATGCTCCCATTGCTCCCTTAGCATTTACAATCTGACTATTCTTACACACACCAATTTTGAACTTGCTACCTCCCAATGTACAGTAACCCTATCCAATCTCTCAACACATGGCTAAGATGGGTATAGAGAGGTATTGCAGACTATTGGGACTAGCCTAATAGTTAAAAACTGGGAGGCGTGGACAAGTTGGGCCAAAAGTTCTCTTGATGCTGTAAACTTCTATGACTATATAGAAGATGCAAAAATGTTCCAGTAAAAGCTGTAAATAAAAAGGTGAAAGGAGGAACTTGGGGAATTAAAATCACTTGGTAAGTAGTACTGAACAAACTGATGGACCTGCCAGCTAGCAAGTCTCTGGATCCTATGGACTCCATCCTAGGGTCTTAGAAGAGATCTTAATGAGGTAGTAGATGCATTGGTGTTAATTGTTCAAAACTCGCTGTATTCTGGAAGGGTTCCATTAGACAAGAATGTAGCAAATACAACTCCCCTGTTTAAGAAGTGAGGGAGGAGAGAAACAGAAGACTAGAGGCCAGTTAGCTTGACTTTTGTCGCATGGAAGATATTAGAATCGATCATTTATGAAGTTATAACTGGGTACTTACAAAGACTCAAGGTAATCTGGTCTAGGAATTCTAGGAAGAATGTGATTGTACTGGAGGGATGCAGAGGAGATTCACCCAGGATGCTGCCTGGGATGGAACATTTAAGTTACGAGGAGAGGTTGTGTGGAGTTGGATTGTTCTTGTTCGAGCAGAGAAAACTGAGGGATGACCTGATCCAGGTCTGTAAGATTGAGAGGTATGGACAGGAGTGGATAAGGAACAACTGTTTTCTTTAAAACAAAGAACAGTACAGCACAGGAACAGACCCTTTGGCCCATCAAGCCTGCACCAACATTTGACGCCTTCTTAAATGAAAGATCTTTTGCTTCAATGCAGTCCATCTCGCTCAATTCCCTATCTATTCATGTAACTGTCAAGCTGCCTGTTAAACATTGCTATTATATTTGCTTCTATCATCTCCTCTCGCAGTGCATTCCACTTAGCACTACCATTTACTGTAATTGAAGGTTCAGACACGAGGAGACATAGGTTCAAGGTGAGGGGCAGAAGGTTTGGGGTGATTTGAGGAAAAGCTTTTTTACCCAGAGAGTGGTGATGGTCTGGAATGTGCTGCCTGAGAGGATGGTAGAGGCGAGTTACCTCGCATCCATTAAAAAGTACTTGAATGAGCACTTGGCACATCATAACATTCAGGGCTATGGGCCAAGTGCTGGTAGATGGGATTAGGTTAGAGGTCAGGTGTTCTTAATATCATTGCAGACTTCTTGGGCCAATGGGCCTCTTTTACGCTGTGATTTTCATTGGGAAGAGTCAACTTGATTCTGTGAAAGGGAAATTGGGATCCAGGTTCGATTCCTGTCTTGGGTCACTGTATGTATGGAGGCTGCACATTCTCCCTGTGTCTGTGTGGGTTTCCTCCAGGTGCTCTGGTTTCCTCCCACAATCCAAAAATGGGTTAGGTGGATTGGCTGCATTTAGTTTTCCCTCAGTGTACCCGAAAAGAGCCAGAGGTTGGCAATTAGGAGATTTTCACAGTAACTTCATTGCAGTTATTTGCAGCCTATTTGTGACACTAATAAAACTTGGTGTAATTTATTGGCTCTTCGATTGGATAACATGCTGTGGATAAAGGGGAAGAAGGCATTTGATAAGATGCGACAGACAGCCAAGATTAACGTGGAGAATAAAACACCGCTGTAAAAGGGTGACATTTTTATGAAGGTTGACACAGGGGAACTGGTGGATGTGGTGGTGTTAGATTTTCAGAAAGCATTTGATAAGGTATCTCACAAAAGATTGCTGCAGAAGATTACAGTACACAGAGTTGGGGGTAAAGTGTTCGTGTGGATTGAGGATTGGTTATCCAATAGGAAGCAGAGAATTGGAATAAATGGGTGCTTTTCTGGTTGCAGTTCTGGACTAGTGGCATTCCGCAGGGAACGGCGCTGGAGCTTCAACTATTTACCATATATATAGACAACCTGGAGGAGGTGACTAAGTGTAGGGTAACAAAGTTTGCTGATAACACAAAGATGAGTGGGAAAGTGAATTGCATGGAGGACACGCAGTCTGCAGAGAGGTTTAAATAGGCTGAGTGAGTAGGTGAGGATCTGGCAGATGGAGTATAACGTTGGCAAGGGTGAGGTATCCACTTTGGAAGGAATAATAGTAAAATGGATTGTTACTTAAATGGTGAAAAATTACAACATGCTACTGTGCAGAGGGACCTGGGTGTCCTTGTGCATGAATCGCAAAAGCTCAGTCTGCAGGTGCAGCAGGTGATCAGAAAGGCGAATGGAATGTTGGCCTTTATAGTGAGGGGGATAGAATATAAAAATAGGGAAGTCTTGCTACAACTGTACATGGCACTGGTGAGGCTGCAACTAGACTACTGTGTGCAGTTTTGGTCCCTTATTTACAAAAGGATATATTGGCCTTGGAGAGAGTGCAGAGAAGGTTCACTAGGCTGATACTGGTGATGAGGGGGTTAGCTTATGAGAAGAGATTGAGTAGATTGGGCCTGTACTCGTCAGAGTTTAGAAGGCTAAGAGGAAATCTTATAGAGACATATAAGATAATGAAGAGGCTAGACAGGGTAAAGGCGGAGATTATTTCCACTTAGAAAGGAAACAAGAACTAGAGGGGACAGCCTCAAAATAAGGGGGAGTCAGTTTAGAACAGAGTTGAGGAGGAACAACTTCTCCCAGAGGGTAGTGAGTCTTTGGAATTCTTTGCCCGTTGAAGTCGTGGGGAGGCTAGCTCGTTAATGTGTTTAAGTCACAGAAGATAAATTTCTGACCAATAAGGGAATTAAGGGTTATGGGGTGAGGTGGGTAAGTGGAACTGATTCATTATCAGATCAGCCATGATCTTATTGAATGGCAAAGCAGGCTTGAGGGGCTAGATAGCCTACTCCTGCTCCTATTATGTTTAGTCTGGGTAGAAGATTGGCTGTCTCTCAAAGCAGAGAGCAAATGGGCCTTTACCTGATTGGCAAGATGCAAGAGTAATGATCTCCGGATTATTCGCAGTGCCCTGTACAGTGAGGAAAGAAATAGACAGACCAGATGAATACTGGAGGTGTGATGCAGGGGCAGAGATTTATGTTCTTCAATCACTGGGCTTTCTTGTGAGATAGAAGTGACCAGTGCAAGAGAGATACTTTGCACTTGAACTGGAGGGGGTCTAATATCCTCGCAGGGAGATTTGCTGGTGTTACACAGGAGAGTTTAAACTAGTTTGGCAGGGGGATGGGACTATGAGCGAGAGAATGGCCAACGAGAAGTCAGGAAAATATAGTAGCTAATGAGAACAAGTTGAATACCTGGGGCACAGTAAAGGGTGAAGAAAGACTTCTGGTTTAAACTACTTATTTTAATGCACGAGGTTTAACAGGTAAGGTGACGAGTTCAGAGCGTGGATTGGCTCTGAGAACTGCAATATTATCGCCATAACAGAAACAAAGCTGAGAGAATGGCAGGACTGGCAGCTCAATGTTCCAGGATACTACTGCTCCAGACGTGACAAAGTTGCAGGTAAGCAAGGGAAGAGTTGCCATTTTGATAAGGGAGGGAGGGCATAACAACAGTCATCAGGAGGATATTCTTGAGGACTCATCAAATGAGGCCACTTGGATAGAACTTAGAAACAAGAAAGAGTTGGTCGTTCTGGGACTGTATTATAAATGCTGTCCCCATAGCCAGCAGGAACTAGAGGAGCAAATGTGTAGAGAGATTGCAGATAGTTGTAAGAATAATAGGGTAAAATTAGTGGGAGATTTTAATTTCCCTGGTATTGACTAGACCGCTCAGAATGCAAAGGGCATTGGTGGGATGTTAAATTTGTCCAAGAAAGTTTCCTGAATCGATTTCTAGACTACCCTGCTCGGGAGGGTATAACATGGGGAGCTCCTCTTAGGAAATAAGGTAGGGCAAGTGTCAATCCAGGAGTACTTTAGGTCCTGTGATCATAGCACATAACACAAAGATAAGACAGGTCCACGGGTTAAGGTCCTAAACTGGAGCACTTTTGGGGTGTTAGACAGGATCTAGCAGGTCAGTTGGCTGAGCCTCTTTGAAGGGAAAGGAATGACTGGCAAATGGGAGGCTTTGAAAATATGATATCAAGATCTAGGGCAGTATATTCCTGTTAGGATAAAGGGAAAGGCTAGCAAGTTTAAGGATTCTTGGCTGATGAGGGACATTGAGTCTCTGGTTAGGAAAAAGAAGGAAGCGTTAGGGTTTAGACATTTTGGGGACAAGTGAATCCCTTGATGACTATAAACAGTATAAGAGTACACGTGGGAAATCAGGAGGACAAAAAGAGGCTATGAGATGGAGCTGACAGGTAAGGTTAAAGAACATGCCAAGATGTTCTAGCTATGTTAACAGGGTTTTCAACAAGGTGGCAATTAAACTCAGGAAAGCAATGTCACAGTACAAAAGTCAAACTTTTATTACGAACCAATGAGTAATGGGAGCAGTTATCTTGATGGTCACAGATAAAGAATACCTGGATTCCTCTGACAAGTTCTGAAGTTATCATAAAAAGACAACGGTTATACATTTTCTTTATCAGCTATTCCTGCCCTTTATTAGTTTAAAATTAATTTCATTTAGTGTACACATCAATATAAATCACTGCCAAGTACTTCAGCCAACTGTATTGTACTTTACAGTGTGATGCTTTCTATTTATCCATTAGAACCCGGATGTAACTCCCCTCTTGGCTAAAGCTACTTTCTTGTTGCCAGGTTATGGTAGACACTACCATAAAGGTCAAAATGGATGTTCCCATTGATTCACCGCCAAACTGAATAGATATGTATTGTGTCTGGGCAGCGACTAAATCTATTTGTTATTGTTGCAAAATGTGTTCCCTTGTAAGAATTTCCAGATATGGGTTCCCAGGCCTTTGGCTCATCTTTTTATATTTCCTATCATGTCTTTCAGTAACTTGCATTGGCCAAAGTACACAATCACAATAAAATGCATGAAATGTATTTAGAATATCAGCTTAAATGTTTTAAAATCATAATTACTTGTTTAATTCTCATATTGCATCCACATGTGAATAAGTTATCATTTAACTTATTACTATTAGCATTAACAGTACACGTATGCTATCTGAAACCCCAATTTAAAGTAAGATAGTTGCTTTCAAGCTGTATTAAGAGTAAAGGGGTAGCTAGAGAGAGAGAATAGGTCCCCTTAAAGATCAGCATGGCTGTCTATGTGGAACCACAAAAGATGGGTGAGATTTTTAATGAATATTTCTCCACGGTGTTTACTGAGGAGAAAATTATGAATGCTAAAAAAAATCAGGGAAGCAAGTGGTGATCTCTTGGGCCACATACCTATTATTAGGGAGTAGGTATCTAAGAGTGCATTGAGCTGGATAAATCCTCTGCGCCTGATCAAGTGCAACCTCAGATCTTGTGGGAGGCAGGGGAAGAAATTGCAGAGGCCCTTGCAGAGATATTTACTTCATCTCTTCCCACTGGCAAAATTCCAGAAGACTAGAGTGTGGCCACTGTTCCACTGTTTAAGAGTAGCAAAGACAAGCCAGGGGATTAAGACTGGTGAGCCTGACAGCAACAGTGGATAAGTTACTGGAGCGAATTCTGAGGAACAGGATCCACCAACGTTTGGACAGTTGAGGTTTGGTTAGGAATGGTTAGCGTGTCTTTGTGTGTGGGAAGTCATGTCTGATGAATCTGAGTTTTTCGAAGAGGTAATCAAGAGGATGGATGAGGGTAGGACAGTACATGATGTTTATATGGACTTTAGCAAGGCCTTTGACAAGATCTCATATGACAGGCTAGTCTGGAAGATTAGGTCGCATGGGATCCAGGGAGAGCTAGCTAATTAGATTGAAAAAAATGTGCTGGATGGTAGGAAACAGAGGGTGATGGTCCAAGGTTATTTCTCAGGTTGGAGACCTGTGATTAGTGGTGCGCTTCGGGTAGTTATTGAGACTTCTGTTGTTGGCTATTTATACGAATGATTTGGATGTTAATGTACATGGCATGGTTAGTGAGTTTGTGGATGATAGTGGAGAAAATTACAGGATGGTGTTGATCAGTTAGAAAAGTGGACTGAGAATTGGCCAATGGATTTCCAAGAATGAGGTGGTGCATTGTGGAAAGTTAAACCAGGATAGGATTTACACAATGAATGATAGGACTCTGGGGAGTGTTGCAGAACAGAGGCATCAAGGAGTACAAATACATAGTGTATTGGAATGATATCACAGGTAGACAGGGTGATGAAGAGGCGTTTAGCACACTGGCTTTCATCAGTCGGGGCACTGAATACAGGAATTGGGGCATTATGTTCCAGTTGTATAAGTGGTTAGTGAGTTTGCAGTTGGAGTATGGTATACAGTTTAGGCCACCCAGTCATAGGAAAGACATTGATAAACTGTAAAAAATGCAAAGAAGATTTACCAGCATGTTGCCAAGACCAGTGAGTCTGGGTTATGAGAGGCGGTGGGCTTTGCTAAGATTGTATTCCTTGGAACGTAGAAGAATGAGGGCTGACGTTATTGAGGTGTGTAAACCATATGGAGCACAGAGAGGATGAACGTAACCAGGGAAGGGGAATTGAAAATGAGACTTAAAAGGGAACTGAGGGGCAGCTTCTTCACACACAGGTTGGCGCATATGTGGAATGAGCTGCCAGAAGAGATGGTAGAGGCAGGTACTATGGCAAGGTTTAAAAAACATTTTGATAAGTACGTGGACAGGGAAGGATTAAAGGAGCACGAGCCAAATGAGGGTAATTGGGACTAGCATGGACTGGGCTGAAGGGCCTGTTTCCATGCTGTATTGCTGTATGACTGATGAGTGGAGTCCCACAGGAATCTGTGCTGGGGTCTCAATTTTCACAATTCAGATGAGTGACTTCATTGAAGGAAGCAAAGGCATGGTATTGAAATTTACAGCCAGTGTATGATTGGTGAATGTTGTAAAGAAGACATACGCAATTTGCAGATGACTGTAGATAGGTTGAGTGGGTGGGAGAAAATATGGCAGATGGAATATAATGTGTAAAAATTGTTCTCTTTGGCAGAAAGAATAAATCATAGAATCTGTACATGCAGAAGGGAAACCTTCAGTTCATTGAGTGCACTGACCCTCCAAGAGAGCATCTTACCCAGAACCACACCCCACCCCCCACCCTATTCAGTTGTATAGGTGGTATCCGTATTATGGGGATACCACTTATACAACTGGAACATAATGTCCCAGTTCCTGTACTCAATGCCCTGACTGATGAAAGCCAGTCCGCGAAATGTCTTGCATTTACCCCCCTAATCCCCTAACCTGTGCATCTTTGGACGCTGAGGGGCGATGTAGCATGGCCAGTTGGTGTAACCTGCACATCTTTGAACCGGGAGGAAACCCACGCAGACACAGGGAGAACAGGCAGACTCCACACACAGTCACCCAAGGCCGGAATTGAACCCGAGTCTGTAGTGCTGTGCTGACCACTGTGCACAGTCTTATTTAAATCAGAGTTATTTAAAGCAGAGTGTTACTTAAATGGAGAAGGATTGCAGAATTCCCAAGCGCAGAGGGATCTAGGTGTTCTGGTGCATTGTTCACGAAAGACTAGTATGCAGATGCAGCAAGACGTCAGTAAGGCTATTAGAATGTTGTTCTTTAAATGACAATGAGCAGAACAGCACAGAAACAGGCCCTTCAGCCCACCAAGCCTGTGCCATTGTGGTTTCTATCCCGCTGTTTGCCTCCCATTCACTGGTCATGAAACACCTTGAATATTGCTAATGTGCCTGCATCTACCACATCCACTGGCAATACATTCCAGGCACCCACTACCCTCTGTATGGAAAACATTCCCTGCACATCTCCCCTAAATTTACCACCTTTCACCTTAAACTTGTGCCCTTGTGCCCTGGGAAAAGCCCTTTGATTATCCACTCTATTAATGCCTATCATAACTTTGTAGACTTCGATCAGGTCACCCCTCAACTTCCATCTTTCCAGTAAAAATGATCTGAGTTTATTCAACTTTTCCTCCTATCTAAAACTACCCAAATCAGGCAACATCCTGCTAAACCTTCTTTTACACTCTCTCCAAAGCCTCCATGTCCTTCTGGTAGTGTGGTGACCAGAACTGCACGCAATACTCCAAATGCAGCCTAACTAAAATTTTGTGCAGCTGTAACTTTGCTAACTTTTATACGCAATGCCCTGACCGATGCAGGCAAGCGTGCTGTATGTCTCTTCCTAACTACCTTATCCACCTGTGTTGTCTCTTTCAGTGATCCATGAACCTATATGTGCAGATCTCTGTGTTAACGTTCCCAAGAGTTCTGCCATTCCCTATATATTAGGGGAGAAGTTGAACATTAAAATAAGATGTTAGGCTTTAGTTATATAGGATACTGGTGAGATTGCATCTTGAATATTGTGTGCAGAAGTTACAGAAGGATGTAAATAAATGTGGTGGTTCAGAGGAGGCTTACTAGATTGACAGATGAGCAATTTGTCTTATGAGGAAAGGTGGGCACAGTAAAAAGTTTCAAAACACCAGGTTAAAGTGCAGCAGGTTTATTTGGTAGCACCAGCTTTTGGAACGCTGCCCCTTCATCAGGCACTTGATGAAGAAGCAGCACTGTGCAAGCTCATGATTCCAAATAAACCTCCTGGACTTTAACCTGGTGTAGTGAAACTTCTTACTGTGCCTATCCCAGTGCACTGTCAGCATCTCCACATTGAGGAAAGGTTGGGCAGATTGGCTGGTTTCCTCTGGAGTTTGGAAGATTGAGGAGTGATTTGATTGAAATCTTTAAGAGCCAGAATGATATTAACAAGGTGGGCTTGAAAGTGATGTTTTCTTTTGTCCAGAACTGGGGGTGTGCGGAGTATTGTCTTAAAATTATAGGTCACCCTTATAGGATGGAGATGAGGGGGGAAAAAAAGCCTGAGGGTTGTGTGTCTTTGGAACTCTGCCTCAGGAAGTGATGGAGAACAGGACGTTTGAGTGTTTATAAGGTGGAGTTAGATAAATTCTCATTGTGCAAAGTAATCAAAGGTTATCAGGGCAGATGAGAATGTGGGACTCAAAACACAAACTGATCAGTCTTGATCTTGGAGTGGCAGAGCAGGCTCAAGGGACAGATTGACCTACTTCACCTATCTCGCATGTTTGAGAAGCCAAGAGAGAATATGAAGAGACTGGCCGTTTACATATAACACAGGTATATAAAGGTAAAAGGAACAACAGGGCTGATTCTATCCTCGCAGAAGAGGATACATGGAGCATCCCCCGAAATACCAGAGTATGTGGAACTCCTGAAAGAAATTATGAATAAAAAGTAACTCTGGAGAAATGAATAGAACTGGAAGTTGATAAATCCCCTGGACCTGATGACTTACATCTGAGTTGAAAGAGGTGGCAGCATAGATAATGGATGGATTGGTGGTCATCTTTCAAAACTCTCGAGCCTGAAATAGTTTCTGCAGATTGGAAGGTGGCAAGACTCAAGAACAGCTTCTTCCCTACTGCCATCAGACTTTTGAATGGACCTACCTCGCATTAAGCTGATCTTTCTCTACAACCTAGCTATGACTGTAACACTACGTTCTGCACCTTCTTTTCTTCTCTATGAATGGTATGCTTTGTCTGTATAGCACACAAGAAACAATACTTTTCACTATCCCATTACATGTATCAATAATAAATCGAATTGAATGTAACCCCACCCTTTGATAAAGGAGTTAGAGAGAAAACGGAATAATGCAGTTAGAACATAGAACATTACAGCACAGAACAGGCCCTTCGGCCTTCGATGTTGTGCCGACCAAAATAAAAAGCAATGCCCCTCCAAACTAAACCATTCCCTTCTCTTCCATATACTTATCAATTAACCTCTTAAACGCCACCAAACTTGGCGCATCTACGACAGCTGCAGGCAGGGCATTCCACTCCCTAATCACTCTTTGAGTAAAGAACCTACCTCTGATATCCATCCTATAACTCATACCCATTAATTTAAAGCTGTGTCCCCTCGTGCTAGCTTTCTCCATCCTAGGAAAAAAGGCTATCACTGTCCACCCTATCTAAACCTCTAATCATCTTATATGCTTCAATAAGATCCCCTCTTAGCCGCCTCCTTTCTAACGAAACAACCTCAAATCCTTCAACCTCTCTTCATAGGACCTGCCCTCCATACCAGGCAACATCCTGGTAAACCTCCTCTGTACCCTCTCCAATGCCTCCACATCTTTCTTATAATGTTGGGACCAGAACTGCACACAATACTCCAAGTGCGGCCGCACTAGAGTTTTGTACAGTTGCAACATGATGCTGCGGCTCCTAACTTCAATCCCCCTGCCAATAAAAGTTAAGACTCCATATGCCTTCTTAACAACTTTATCCACTTGACTGCCTACTTTCAGGGATCTATTGACACATACACCAAGATCCTTCTGTTCCTCAACACTATTAAGAGCCCTACCATTAGCCCTATACTCCACACATTTATTGTTCCTGCCAAAGTGCATTACCTCACACTTTTCCACATTAAACTCCATTTGCCACCTCTCGGCCCAGCTCTGCAACTTGTCCAAGTCACTCTGTAAAATATAACACCCCTCTTCACTATCAACCACTCCACCAACTTTAGTGTCATCTGCAAATTTACTGATCCATCCCTCAATACCCTCATCCAGATCATTTATAAAAATTACAAACAGCAGGGGCCCCAAAACAGACCCCTGAGGCACACCACTCGTCCCCGAACTCCACGATGAATATCTCCCATCAACCACCACCCTCTGTCTTCTATCTGCCAGCCAATTCATAATCCAATTAGCTAAATCACCCTCTATTCCACACATCTGCATTTTCTGTAGAAGTCTTCCATGGGCCACCTTATCAAACGCCTTACTAAAGTCCATATATACTACATCAACCGCCTTACCCCCATCCACCTCTCTGGTCACTTTCTCAAAAAACTCAATGAGGTTAGTAAGGCATGACCTACCCTTCACGAAACCATGCTGACTATCCCAATCAATTCATTTCTCTCTAAATAACTATAAATCCTATCCCTAATAATTCTCTCCAATACTTTGCCCACAACAGAAGTAAGACTCACTGGCCTATAATTCCCTGGAAGGTCTCTCTTCCCCTTCTTAACAATGGGACCACATTCGCTATCCTCCAGTCCTCCGGAACCACACCCGTAACCAACGAGGACCTGAAGATCAGAGCCAGAGGCTCTGCAATCTCCTCTCTTGCCTCCCAGAGAATCCTAGGGTAAATCCCGTCCGGCCCAGGGAACTTATCCAACTTCAAACCCTCGAGAATTTCTAGCACATCCTCCCTATCTACTACAATACTTCCCAATTTGCAACCCTGTACCTCAGTGTTCTCCATAGCTACATTTCCAGCACTCTGCGTGAATACCGAAGAGAAATATTTATTCAGTGCCTCACCAATCTCTTCAGGCTCCACGCACAACTTCCCACTGCTGTCTATGACTGGCCCTAATCTTGCCCTAACCAATCTTCTATTCTTAACATATCGAAAGAAAGCTTTAGGATTCTCCTTAATCCTATCAGCCAACATCTTCTCGTGTCCCCTCTTAGCTCTCCTCAATTCACTTTTTACCTCCTTCCTGGCTAATCTATAGCTATCCATTGCACTATCTGAGCCTTCAAGCCTCATCCTGAGGTAAGCCTCCTTTTTCTTCTTAACCAGCAAATCAACTTTTTTCGTACACCAAGGCTCTCTTACTCGACCATTTCTCCCTGCCTGACAGGGACATACTTATCAAGGACTCGCAGCAGCTGCTCCTTGAATAAGCTCCACATTCCAGATGTTCCCAGTCCCTGTATTTTCCTAGTCCAATCTATGCACCCTAATTCTCTCCTGATGGCCTCATAATTACCCTTCCCCCAGCTATAACTACTGCCCCCAGCTTCATGCCTATCCCTGTCCATCACTAAGGTGAACGTAACCGAATTGTGGTCACTATCACCAAAGTGTTCACTAACTTCCAAGCCTAACACCTGGTCTGGCTCATTGCCCAGCACCAAATCCAATGTAGCCTCACCTCTAGTTGGCCTATCTACATACTGAGTCAAAAAAACCTTCCTGCACACTTTGTACGAAAACTGACCCCTCTAACGAGCTAGAGCTATAGCTATTCCAATCAATATTAGCAAAGTTAAAGTCCCCCCTCACAATTACCCTACTACTTTCACTCCTAATCAGAATTGACTTCGCAATCCTTTCCTCAACCTCTCTAGAACTATTAGGAGGTCTGTAAAAGACTCCCAACAGGGTGACCTCTCCTCTCCTGTTTCTAATCTCAGCCCATACTACCTCAACAGACAAGTCCTCATCAAACTTCTTTTCTATCACCGTGATACAGTCTTTGACCAATAATGCCACTCCTCCCCCCCTTCTACCTCCTTCTCTACTCCTACTAAAGCATTTGTACCCCGGAACCTGCAACATCCATTCCTGTCCCTGCTCTACCCAAGTCTCTGAAATGGCCACAACATCGAAGTTCCAGGTACTGGTCCAAGCTGCAATTTCCTCCCCCTTATTGCGAATACTCCTTGCATTAAAGTATACGCATTTCAAACCATGCCCCACCCCACCCGTACGCCGCTGTGTTTTACAACTCTCTTCTATAACCCCCTTACTCTCATCCCTCTCAGCACCCCAACTACTTAGGATCCCACCACCCCCCCCGAATCAGTTTAAAGCTCCCATCATAGCCTTAGCAAATTTTCCCCCCAAGATATTAGTCCCCCTCTGGTTCAGGTGTAGACCATCTCTCTTGAAGAGGTCCCACCTATCCCAGAATGAGTCCCGATTGTTAAGGAACCTGAACCCCTCCCTCCTGCACCATCCACGCAGCCATGAGTTCAAACTTTCCCTTTCTCTGTTCTTCTCTAAACTATCCCGTGGCACAGGCAAGAGCCCAGAGATAACCACTCTGCCTGTTATGGACCTAAGCTTCCACCCTAACTCCATAAATTTCTGTTTAATATCCCCTTCCCTTGTTCTACCTACATCATGTGTCCCCACATGAACTATGACTTGGGGCTGACTCCCCTCACCCTTAAGAATCTTAAAAACCCGATCTGCGACATCCTGGACCCCAGCCCCTGGGAGGCAACACACCAGCCCTGAGTCCCGTTTATTACTATTTACCCTCCTATCTTTCCCTCTAACTATGGAGTCTCCTATAATTAGGCCTAATCTCTTATTCCCCCCACCCACCTGAGCATTCTCAGCAGGCTCACCCCCAGAGACCTGCTCCCTTTGGTCAGCTCCAGTTGATTCTTCCTCAACTGTAGCCTCCAACGTTGTTAGTCCAACGTCAGTAGCAGGGAAAATGCTAAAGACTGTTTTAAAAGAAGCTGTAGGATCTGTTTGTCTCTTAGAATAAGGCAAAGCTGATGTGAAAGAAAGCGAGAGAGATGGGCAGAAACTGGTCCCAATACATACTTGATCCAAACCTTGGATTGAACGCAATTGAACAGATAATTGTTACTACAATATATGAATTCTTATTTGTGTTATTGAAAGAGGTGGGCGCACACAGTCTCCAACTTACATGAACAATTGGCAACTGTGTGGCCGTGAAAACTTTAGTTGTTTCTGCTAACGTGGTACTTTCAAATGTAATTCGCTGTCGATGCTTACCCTACAATTCCCAGCTGAGTTTTAAAATGTGATTAAGTTAGTTTTTAAGCTTGAGGGAGGGAAACAGTCTATTAATACCCATCCTGTTGAGCACCTCCCATCCATAGGATATGATGTTTCAATAAGATCACCTCTCATTCTTCTCAACTCCAACCTGTATAGGCCCCAACCTGCTCAAACCTTTCTCTGTTAAGACGAGTTCCCTTCACTCCAGCAATCAGCCTAGTGAACCTTCCCTGAACTGCCTCCAATGCAAGTGTATCCCACCCTCAGTAAGAAGACCTAAACTCTGTTTCCATAGCTGGAATGCTGTGCAATGCTCCATATGGTTGTGGTGAGACTTCCTGACTTTTATACTTCAGGTGTGGTTTCACCAAGGCACTGTACAGCCGCAGTAAAACCTCCTAATCTTCCATCTTCTGAATGTATGAATTCAGAACAGGAGTAGACCACTTGCTCGTGTTCCCCACCCCCCCATTCAATAACCTCAACTCCACATTCCTACCAACCCCAGATAATCTTTCACCCCCATGTCTTTTCACCTGCTCATTAATCAAAATGGTATCTCACTCCACCTTAGAAATATTCAAAGACTCTGCTCCCATTGCCTTTTGAAGAAGAGTTCCAGAAGTTCTATCCTCTGAGAAAACAATTCTCATCTCTCTCAGAAATAGAGGATCGTTTATTTTTAAACAGTGAATCCCAAGCTCAAGACTTTCCCAGGAGAAAAAAAATCTTCTCCACATCCATCCTTGTCAAGTTGCCTTTCGGTCTTCCAAATTCCAGCAGATAGAAACCCAGCCTCTCCAACCCTTCCTTATAAGACAATCTGCCCATTCCTGGTATTAGTTTGGTAAACCTTCTTCCAAAACATTAACATCTTTCCTTAAATAAGGAGGCTAATACTGGATACAGTATTCCAGATGTGATCTCCCCAAAGCCCTGTACATCTGAAACATAATCTCCCTACTTTTGTAACTTGAATCCTTGGGAATGAGTGATCATAATCGTAGAATCACTACAGTGCAGAAGGAGGTCATTCATCAAATCACAATCCTGACCCTGTTCCTGTTATCCCACATATTTACCCTGCTAATCCCGTTAACAACTAGAGTCAATTTAACATGGCTTTTCAACTGAACCCACACTACTTTGGACTGTGGGAGGAAACTGGAGCATCTGGAGGAAACCCATGCAGACACAGAGAGAACGTGCAAACTCTGGACAGACAGTGACCCAAAGCCAGGAATAAGGTAGAATTCTTTGTCAAGGTGGATAATGATGAGGTTCATTTTGAGACCAGGATCCTGAATCTCAATAAAGGAAACGTGATGGTATGAGGCACGAATTGGCCATGACAGACTGGGAAACATCTTTGAAAGAAAAGACAGTAGACAGTCAATGGCAGCCATTTAAAAATAGGTTAGACTCAGAATCTCTACAGTGCATAAGGAGGCATTCAGCCCATTGGGTTTGCACCAACCATAATCCCAACCAAACCTTATCCCCATAACCCAATACATTTACCCTAGCTAGTCCCTGGACTCTAATGACCAATTTAGTACAGCCAGTCCATCTTATCCGCACAGCTTTGGATTGCAGGACAAGACCGAAGAACCTGGAAAGAAACCCATGCAAATGTGGGAATAACATGCAGACTCCACACAGACAGTGACCCAAGCCAGGAATCAAACCTGAATCCCTGGCACTGTGAGGCAGCAGTGCTAACCATGGAGATGATCATCAGAGGCTGTAAGAGTGATAAGGGAATCGTGGCTGAACCATGGCTTACTAGCGAAATTAGAGAGAGTATCAGATTTAAGGAAGAAGTATAGAAATTGGCAAGAAAAAGCAGTAGGCCTGAGGACTCTGGACTGATTCCTACAGATTGGAGAATGGCTAATATAAGCCTGCTATTCAAAAAGAGAGGGAGAGAGAAAACAGGGAACTACAGACCAGTGAGCCTTATGTCGGTACTGAGGAAGTTGCTAGAATCCATTATCGAGGATTTCCTAACTCAGCAGTGTTGGAAGGCAGTGGTTTAATCAGACAAAGTCAGCATGGATTTACAAAAGGGAAATCATGCTTGATGAACCTATTGAACATAAGAAATAGGAGCAGGAATCGGCCATCTAGCCCTTCGAGCCTGCCCTGCCATTCAATAAGATCATGGCTGCTCTGCAGTGGATCAATTCCACTTTCCCACTTCCTTCCCGTAACCCTTAATTCCCCTGTCTATCAGAAATCTATCTACTCGAGACTTAAATGCATTCATTGAGGTAGTCTCCACCCCTTCAATGGGCAGAGAATTCCTGAGATTCACCACCCTTTGAGTGAAGAAGTTCCTCCTCAACTCTGATCTAAACTGCCCCTCCCGCCCCCTTATTTTTAGGCTGCTTTCCTTTCTAAGTGGAAAGAATCTCTCTACCTCTACCCTATCTAGCCCCTTCATTATCTTGTAATATTGGGAATTCTTTAAGGTTGTAACCTGTAGAGTTGGCTGCGGAGATACAGTAGATGTGGTTTATTTAGACTTTCAGAAGGCTTTTGATAAAAGTCTCACGTAACAGACTACTATATAAAGTTCAAGCACATGGGATTGCAGGTAATGCCCTGAGATGGATAGAAAGCAGATAGGAAGCAGAGAGTTGGCATAAATGGGTCTTTCTCCAATTTTCTGATCGACATGGATGCTATCATCTCATGTGAGAACACCATCCACCAGATACACGGTACGTACTCTTGCAACTCAGCTAACGTTGTCTACCTGGTACGCTGCAGACAAGATATCTTGAAGCATGGTACATTTTGGAGACCATGCAGACGCGACAATAATGAATAAATGAACATCTTGATATTCTTGTTGGCAAACACTTCAGCGGTCACGGGCATTCGGCCTCTGATCTTTGGGTAAACATTTTCCAAAGCGGTCTTCACGAGATACGGCAGCGCAGAATCACTGAGCAGAAACTGAGAGCCAAGTTCCACCTACATGAGGATGGCCTCAACTGGGATCTTGGGTTTATGTCGCACTATCTGTAACCCCCATGACTTGCTTGAACTTGCAACATCTCACTTACTGTTCTGTCTAGAGACAATACACATCTCTTTAACCGGTGCTTAATGCTATCTCCACTCACATTGTCTGCACCTTTAAGACTTGAATAGCAGATTAGCTGTAAAGACTTGCATTCTAATTAGTTTTCTGTAAACTGTGTGTTCCTTTATATGCCCTGTTTCTGAACAGAACTCTACTCACCTGACGAAGAAATAACGTTCTGAAAGCTTGTGGCGTCTGCTATCAAATAAACCTGTTGGACTTTAACCTGGTGTTGTGAGACTTCTTACTGTGTTTCTCTGATTAGCAGGCAGTGACTTAGTGGGGTCCTGCAGGGATCTGTGCTAGGACTCCAACTGTTCACATTATATGTTAATGATTTGGAAGAGGGAACTCCAAATTTACAGATGATACAAAGTTGGGTGGGAGGATGAGCTGTGAGGAGGATGCAGAGATGCGTCAGTGTGATTTGGACAGGCTGAGTATGTGGATATCTTCATGGCAGATGCAATGTAATGCGGATAAATGTTCTGTCATCTACTTGGTAGCAATAATAGGAAGACAGATTATTACTGGAATGGGTATAAATTGAGAGAGGTGGATACTCAGCGAGACCTTGGTGTCTTCCTGCACTACTCTCAAAGTAAGTGCGCAGGTACAGCAGACAGTAAAGAAGGTGAATGATATGTTAGCCTTCATTGCAAGAGGATTTGAGTATAGTGGTAGGGGTGTTTTGCTGCAGTTGTACAGGGCATTGGTGAAGCCACACCTGGAGTATTGTGTGCAGTTTTGGTCTCCTTATCTGAGGAGGGATGTCCTTGTTATAGAGGGAGCACAGCGAGCGTTTACCAGGCTGATTCCTGAGATGGCAGGTCTGTCACATGAGGAGAGATTAAGTCGGTTAGGATTATATTCGCTGGAGTTTAGAAGAGTGAGAGGGGATCTCATAGAAACTTAAAATTCTGACAGGGTAGAATCAGAAAGAATGCCCCCGATGGTGAACTCCCCCACCATCAGTTTGAGGATAAGGGATAAACCTTTTAGAACTGAGGTGAGGAGAAATTTCTTCACCCAGAAGGTGGTGAATGCATAGAATTCACTCCCACAGAAAGTAGTTGAGGCCAAAACTCTGAGATTCCAAGATTTTGCTCTTGGGGCTAAAGGGATCGAGGGATATGGAGGAAAGGGGGATCAGGATATTGAATTTGAAGATCAGCCATGGTCATAATGAATGGTGGAGCAGGCTCAGAGGGCCGAATGGCCTCCTGCTTCTAGTTTCTATGTAATCAATTCCCCTCACAATAAACAACAATGTTCTATTAGATTTCCTAATTACTTACTGAAGCTGTAGCCTTTTTTGATTCAAAAGGGAAAGCATGGTGCAGTGTTATTATGATTGGATTAGTAATCTAGAGACCCAGGGTACTTGGGTTCAAATCACAACAGTGTAGGCTGTGAAATTTGAATTCAGTACAAATCTGGAATTGAAAGTATAATAATGACCATGAAACTGTTGTTGATTGTAAAAACTCAACTGGTTCACTAATATCTATCTGGTCTGGCCTACTTATGGCCTGTAAACCCATAGCAATGGTTCTACTCTTAAACGCTGTCAGGAATGGGCTGTGAATGCTGGCCCAATCTGTGATGCCCACAAAAAAACAAATACACTAGGACTCCCGGATCCTTATGCATCTGCATTTAAAGAGCATTTTTGGAGCTGGTCATTATTTGGAACTAATCTCTCTCTCTTTGTGTTGCCAATACAGATGTGAAGTTTGCGGGAAGCGATTTGCTCAGTCGGGGAAGTTGATGATTCATCAGTGCATCCATACAGGAGACAAGCCTTTCAAATGCGACAGCTGTGGCCGCTCCTATAACCGGTTAGACAATCTACGAAGGCACCAGCGCACCCATCTGATCGAGCGACCATTCAAGTGCCCTGTATGTGGCAAAGGTTTCACCGACTCCTCCTGCCTGCTGGCCCACCAGCGCGTCCACTCCAGTGAGAAGCCCTTCAAATGCACTGTCTGTGGCCGTGGCTTTACCCGCTCAGCCAAGCTGGCACTGCACCAGTGCCTGCACACTGGGGAACGGCCCTATCGCTGTGGTGAGTGTGGCAAGAGCTACAACCGCTCAGAGAACCTCAAACGGCACCAACGCAGCCATACCCGGGCTCGTAAGGCACTGCGCTGCCTTCTCTGCCAAAAATCTTTCAATCTGTTCTCCACCTTCCTGGCACACCAGGCCAGTCACACCGGTGAGAAGCCTTTCAAGTGTCCTGTTTGCCAGAAGGGCTTTGGCATGTCCTCCTCTCTGCTGGCCCACCAGTCCATCCACACTGGCGACAAACCATACTGCTGTCAGACCTGCGGCAGCAGCTACAATCGGCTCGATAACCTGCGGAGGCACCAGCGCAGTCACCAGGGAGCCCCCACTGACTTGAGGTGGGAGACCAGGGGCCGTAGGAAGGCCAAGAAGCCACTGCCCACTGGAGCTGAGGCTGGGCGCCAGGCCAGAAACTGGGAGATGCCCAGCAAAGCAGGGGATGACTCGTTCTCACTGCAGACAGACCCAGTCATTCATGTCCAGACGCGCTTTCGCTGTGATGTCTGTGGGAAAACATTCAAGGAATCCTCAGTCCTTCAGACGCACCAACTAACGCATTCCAAGACAGCGTATCGATGTGATGTCTGTGAGGAGCTTTTTTCTGATCCATCTGCGTTTCAGGAACACCGGCTAACGCATGCCGAGACGGCGTATCGATGTGACATCTGTGAGGAGTTCTTTCCGGATCCGTCTGCATTTCAGGAACACCGGTTAACGCATGCCGAGACCGCGTATCGATGTGACATCTGTGAGGAGCTCTTTCCCAATCTGTCTGCATTTCAGGAACACCGGCTAACGCATGCCGAGACCGCGTATCGATGTGACGTCTGTGAGGAGCTCTTTCCGGATCCGTCTGCGTTTCAGGAACACCGGCTAACGCATGCCGAGACTGCATATCGATGTGACATCTGTGAGGAGCTCTCTCCAGATCCGTCTGCGTTTCAGGAACACCGGCTAACGCATGCTGAGACCGTGTATCGATGTGATATCTGTGAGGAGCTCTTTTCTGATCCATCTACGTTTCAGGAACACAGACTAACGCATGCTGAGACTGTGTATCGATGTGATGTCTGTGAGGAGCTTTTTTCTGATCCGTCTACGTTTCAGGAACACAAACTGACCCATGCCGAGACTGCGTATCGATGTGATGTCTGTGAGGAGCTCTTTTCTGATCTGTCTGCGTTTCAGGAACACAGACTAACGCATGCTGAGACCGCGTATCGATGTGATGTCTGTGGAGACATGTTCTCTGAGCTTTCTGCACTTGAGACGCATGGACTGACCCATGCTGAGACTGCATATCGATGTGACGTGTGCGGAGAGCTCTTTCCCAATTCATCGGAACTCCAGGCGCACCAGCTGACACACGTTGAGACCTCCTACGACTGCAATGTCTGTGGAATGAGCTTTGCCTCACCGTCAGCCCTCCAGAAGCATCGGCTGATTCACGCCAAGAGACCGGCCCATCGATGTAATGTCTGCGGCAAATCTTTCAAACAATCATCCGATCTCCTGGTGCACAGTTATGTCCACACTGGTGAGCGGCCGTTTGGCTGTACCGTGTGTGGCCGAAGCTTCACCAAAGCAACCTCTCTCCGCGCGCACCAGGCGATCCACACCGGCCAGAAGTCTTACTGCTGCCATGCCTGTCCCAAGAGCTACAACCGGCTCGACAATCTGCGCCGGCACCAGCGGGTGCACCTGGGTGACCGGCCATTCCGCTGTACCATCTGTGGTGACAGCTTTATCTCCTCAGCTCTGCTGCGTGCCCATCGGGCTGGCCACAGCTATAAGTGCCAGGGCTGTGGCGAGACTTTTGCCCGGCCAACATCCCTGGCTGAGCACCGGTGCCCTGGGGCAGCACCGCCTCCAGAGAGTAGGGGTGATGGGGAAGAGGATTCTGGTGCTGCTACTGAGCCGCTGCCTCCCTCCCCAGCTGACCAGGTCATTCACGTGGCCACGCGGTTTGAGTGCGAGGTATGTGGCCAGGCCTTTGCGGATGCACGTGCTCTCCAAGCTCATCGGCCCCACCACCTGGAGAGATCATGTGAATGCCTGGAGTGCGGAGAGATCTTCAACAACAGGGCTGCCCTTCAACAACACCGCACCATCCATACTGAACCCTCGTACCAGTGTGGTGTGTGTGGAGAGATCTTCAATGATTCATCCTCACTCGAAGCTCATAAACCCATCCACACTGAACCTTCCTACCAATGCAGTGTGTGTGGAGAGATCTTCAATGATTCATCCTCACTCGAAGCTCATAAACCCATCCACACTGAACCTTCCTACCAATGCAGTGTGTGTGGAGAGATCTTCAATGATTCATCCTCACTCGAAGCTCATAAACCCATCCACACTGAACCTTCCTACCAATGCAGTGTGTGTGGAGAGATCTTCAATGATTCATCCTCACTTGAAGCTCATAAACCCATCCACACTGAACCCTCGTACCAGTGTGGTGTGTGTGGAGAGATCTTCAATGATTCATCCTCACTTGAAGCTCACCGGGTGATGCATGTCGAGCGAAGCTTCAAGTGCAGTGGATGTGGCCAAAGCTTTGAGAGCCCCTTGGCTCTGTCCTCCCATCACTGCAGGAACATAGGGGCCAAGCCCTTTCGATGCCTGCTATGTGGCAAAGGGTTCAGCCAAGCCATCTCTCTGAGGAAGCACCGCTGCCCCAGCCCAGGGGATAGACGCACCTTCCGCTGGGCAGTGGGTAACGACCGGCTCAACCAGCCTTTGCCGCCCCCCATTCCTCGAGGGGCACGCCTCTCTAGCCGCCCCCGCGAGCGCTGTTTCAAATGTGACATCTGCCCCAAGAGTTACAACCGGCTCGACAACCTGCGCCGGCACCAGCGGGTGCACCTGGGCGACCGGCCATTCCGCTGTACCGTCTGTGGTGACAGCTTCATCTCTTCTGCGTCACTACGAGCTCACCGGGCTGGGCATGGCACCCGGGGTGGATACAAGTGTGAGGCCTGTGGCGAGACCTTTGGCAGCGCTGCCTCACTGACTGAGCATAGGTGCAGCCAGCCCTTCAAGTGGTCAGTTGAAGAGCCCCCAGTAGTTGATGCCTCCCCGCCTTCCTCTTCCTCCTCCTCCTCCCCCCATCCAGGTGTCCGGGAAGCTCCTGGGAGCCTCCCTGCCGCCTTCTCTGTGCAGCCAAGCCAGCTGTTTGAGTGTGACGTTTGTGGGGAGAACCTGAGTGATGCTTTCTCTCTGCAGACGCATCAGCTCCTCCACACCTGGGAGAAGCCATTCCGCTGTGACCTGTGCGACCAAAGCTTTGAGGATTCCTCTTCCCTGACAGAACACCAGCTCACCCACGTCACTGAGCCTGAATCCCCAAGGCGGTACGAGTGTGGGCAGTGCCAGGAGAGCTTTGACAATCTGTCTTCCCTGACGGAACACCAGCTCACCCACGTTCTGGAGCCTGAATCCCCTGCCCAGTACAAATGTGGGCAGTGCCAGGAGAGCTTTGACAATCCGACCTCACTGGGCCAGCACCAGCTGCTCCATACCTGGGAGAAGCCATTCCGCTGTGACCTGTGCGACCAAAGCTTCGAGGATTCCTCTTCCCTGACGGAACACCAGCTCACCCACGTCACTGAGCCTGAATCCCCAAGGCAGTACGAGTGTGGGCAGTGCCAAGCAAACTTTGATGGTCTGTCTTCACTGCATGCTCACCAGCTCCTGCACGCTTGGCAGCGTGCTCCCTTTAGACGCGAGCAGGACTTTGAGGACCTGGCCCCGAGCGAGCAAGGGCTCCCAGGCTGTGAGTGCCAGGCATGCGGCGAGCTCTTGGCAGACCCTGCTGCCCTGCAGGCTCACCGACACCTGGTACATGGGCAAGAGCCCATTGCCCCCTCCTCCCGTGAAAAACCCTACCGGTGCTCGATCTGCCAGAAGTCATTTGCCCTTCATTCGGCGCTGAGGGCTCACCAGACCATCCACACCGGAAACAAGCCTTACCGCTGCGATGTGTGCGCCCGCAGTTACAACCGACTGGACAACCTCCGGCGTCACCAATACTCCCATCTCAAGGCTGCCCGTTGATGAATGGTGCAGTATCGATTACTCTAGACTCAACAGCAGTCCGGTGAGACTGGGAGTGTGCCCAGACCATCTCTCCGAGTGCGGAATGATCAAGGCAAAGCTGGGGATGAATTGGCCAGGTATCTGTCCAGCACAAAGACTATGGACCTTCATCCCTGGAATTCAGCAGTGGTGTCGGTGCTCCAGTGCAAAAACCAAGGGAGAATTGTGGGGGTGGGGAACAAACTGGGGAAGGTTTGAGTCTGATCTGTGATGGACCTGATTGGGAAGAACTACAGATAGGAGGATGGAGGGAGCTTTACTCTGTATCTAACCCTGTGCTGTACCTGTCCTGGGAGTGTTTGATGGGGGACAGTGTAGAGGGAGTTTTACTCTGTATCTAACCCCGTGCTGTACCTGTCCTGGGAGTGTTTGATGGGGACAGTGTAGAGGGAGCTTTACTCTGTATCTAACCCCGTGCTGTACCTGTCCTGGGAGTGTTTGATGGGGACAGTGTAGAGGGAGCTTTACTCTGTATCTAACCCTTGCTGTACCTGTCCTGGGAGTGTTTCATGGGGGACAGTTAGAGGGAGCTTTACTCTGATCTAACCCTGTGCTGTACCTTCCTGGAGTGTTTGATGGGGACAGTATAGAGGAGCTTTACTCTGTATCTAACCCTGTGCTGTACCTGTCCTGGAGTGTTTGATGGGGGACAGTTAGAGGGAGCTTTACTCTGTATCTAACCCTGTGCTGTACCTGTCCTGGGAGTGTTTCATGGGGGGACAGTGTAGAGGGAGCTTTACTCTGTATCTAACCCTGTGGTACACCTGTCCAGGAAGACAATCTCAAATCTCTTCATGTCATTGGGTTAATTTATGGTACATTGGCAAGAAGGCAGTTATGTCAGGTGTGAGAATTATTGACTGCAACTCACTTAGGGGAACTCACTTATTGACTTGTTTCCTTTCTGGAGCCTTCAACTCCCATTGAAGACACAATTGGACTAAAGATTACTTTGAAAAATCACAGCTCCAACAGTACGGCACTCCCTCAGTATCATATCTCTGGCGGTGCGGCGCTCCCTCGGCGCTGACCCTCTGGCGGTGCGGCGCTCCCTCGGCGCTGTCCCTCTGGCGGTGCGGCGCTCCCTCGGCGCTGTCCCTCTGGCGGTGCGGCGCTCCCTCGGCGCTGTCCCTCTGGCGGTGCGGCGCTCCCTCGGCGCTGTCCCTCTGGCGGTGCGGCGCTCCCTCGGCGCTGTCCCTCTGGCGGTGCGGCGCTCCCTCGGCGCTGTCCCTCTGCGGTGCGGCGCCCCTCGGCGCTGCCCTCTGGGGTGCGGCGCTCCCTCGGCGCTGTCCTCTGGCGTGCGGCGCTCCCTCGGCGCTGTCCCTCTGGCGGTGCGGCGCTCCCTCGGCGCTGTCCCTCTGGCGGTGCGGCGCTCCCTCGGCGCTGTCCCTCTGGCGGTGCGGCGCTCCCTCGGCGCTGTCCTCTGGCGTGCGGCCTCCCTCGCGCTGTCCCTCTGGCGGTGCGGCGCTCCCTCGGCGCTGTCCCTCTGGCGGTGCGGCGCTCCCTCGGCGCTGTCCCTCTGGCGGTGCGGCGCTCCCTCATTAGTTGAATATACTGTGAAAGGTAGCTGAGTGCAGGTTTGGTGAATGGTGGGCATGTCAGAGGGAGTATAGAAAGGAGGTCACTGTTAAACATGGTCAGGTTCTGAGGTACTGGGATTGGCAGCTATTTGGCTGGCAGTTTCTATATTTAATATAAATGGATATATTTACATGTTACATAAGAGGTTAGATTAGTTAGTGTGTGGCACACGTTTGCATTCTTTCCCACATACTGTATGTGGCATTTTTGTTTCTGGTGGTTTCTCTCCCGGCAAAGAAATGTCATTAAACATTTTAAAATAACTCACCATTGTATCTGGGTTTTTTTCAATGTATGAGGTCATGATCAAGAGGGAGTGGGGACATTCCTTATTGGTGCTGTCCCAGGGATCAAGGAACGGTGTTTGCTCACAGTTTCCTGAGGGTGAGGGGACAACCTTTAGGTGTATTCTCCCCTGTGTTACGGTACAATGCCAACCCTTCCTGCAGCAAACCTTTCCTCTGTTATGTTACAGGGTCTGGAATTGGAAACAGTGTTCATGTTTTAAGAAGTATCAAAACCCATTTCCACTTTAGATGTCAAGATTGTTTCAAAGGGATTCCCAGCTTCTATTGTAAATCCTGGAAAGTGCAGAGAGGTAGAGGAGTTTCTAAACTGTGTTCAGGAGAATTTTCTATATAAATATGTTTGTGGTTCTGTGAGGAAGGAGAACTGCTGAAATGCGGTCTTGGGGAATGATTGGAAACAAATGAATCAAGTGTCAGGAGGGGGACATTTAGGAAACAGTGATTATTACATATATAAGATAAAAGCAAACTCCTGCAGAAGCTGGAATCTGAAACAAAAACAAAATGCTGGAAATCTCAACAGATCTGACAGCATCTGTGGGGAGAGTGCAGAACCAATGTTTGTCAGCTCTGATGAAGGGTCATCTGGACTCAACTGAAATTTTCCAGCATTTCTGTTTTTGCATGATAACGATTGGACCTCTTAAGGACAGAGGAGGGGAACTATGCTTAGAGCCCAAGGGAATTCTGCATGAGTATATGGAAAAGAATAGGAGAGGGGGTTATAGATAGGTCTGTGGATTGGTAGATGTGATTGGCGCAACTGGTGGGCCGAAGGGCCTGTTTGTGCTGTATTGTTCTATGTTCTATGAATGGGGAGATCCTGAATGAATACTTTGCGTCGGTATTCACGAAAGAGAGGGGCTTGTTGACAGCTCCTGTCTCTGAGGGAGCTGTGGACCAGTTGAGGGAAATATCCATACCGAGGGAGGAAGTGTTAGAGCTTCTAGGTAGCATTAAAACTGATAAATCTCCGGGGCCTGATGGCATTTATTCCAGGCTGCTTAGGGAGGTGCGAGGTGAAATTGCTGGGCCTCTGACGCAAATCTTTGTCTCTTCTTTGGACACAGGTGAGGTCCCAGAGGACTGGAGAATAGCTAATGTTGTACCGTTGTTTAAAAAGGGTCGTAGGGATAACCCTGGAAATTTATAGGCCGGTGAGTTTGATGTCAGTGGTACGGAAGCAGTTAGAGCGAATTCTCAGAGATAGGATCTGTAGGCACTTAGAGCGTTGCCATCTGATTAGGGATACGCAGCATGGATTTATTAAAGGGAGGTCATGCCTTACAAATCTGGTAGAATTTTTTGAGGAGGTGACAAAAATGGTCGATGAAGGGCGAGCCGTTGATGTTGTCTATATGGATTTCAGTAAAGCGTTTGACAAAGTCCCTCATAGAACATTACAGCGCAGAACAGGCCCTTTGGCCCTTGATGTTGCACCGATCAGTTAAGAAAAAGCAATGACCCTCTAACCTAAACCATTCCCTTTTCATCCATTAACCTATCCACTGACCTCTTAAACGCCCCCAAATTTGGTGCATCTACAACTGCTGCAGGCGGGGCATTCCATACCCTTACCACCGTCTGGGTAAAGAACCTACCTCTGACATCCATCCTATAACTACCACCCCTTAATTTAAAGCTATGTCCCCTCATGTTAGCTTTCTCCATCCGAGGAAAAAGGCTATCACTGTCCACCCTGTCTAATCCTCTGATCATCTTATATGCCTCAATAAGGTCTCCTCTTAGCCGCCTTCTTTCTAATGAAAACAACCTCAAATCCGTCAGCCTCTCCTCATAAGATCTTCCCTCCATACCTGGCAACATCCTGGTAAACCTCCTCTGTACCCTCTCCAATGCCTCCACATCTTTCTTATAATGTGGGGACCAGAACTGCACACAATACTCCAAGTGCGGCCGCACTAGAGTTTTGTACAGTTGCAACATGACGTTGCGGCTCCGAAATTCAGTCCCCCTACCAATAAAAGCCAAGACTCCGTATGCCTTCTTAACAACCTTATCGACTTGATTGCCAACTTTCAGGGATCTATGCACATATACACAGATCTCTCTGTTCGTCAACACTATTAAGAGTCCTGCCATTAGCCCTATACTCTATACATTTATTATTCTGCCAAAGTGAATTACCTCACACTTTTCCACATTAAACTCCATCTGCCACCTCTCGGCCCAGCTCTGCAACTTGTCTAAGTCTCTCTGCAAACTATAATACCCCTCTTCACTATCTACCACTCCTCCAACTTTGGTGTCATGAGCAAATCCAGTAATCTATCCTTCTATACCCTCATCCAGATCATTTATAAAAATTACAAACAGCAGAGGCCCCAAAACAGATCCCTGAGGTACACCACTTGTAACCGAACTCCATGATGAATAATTCCATCAACCACCACCCTCTGTCTTCTATCAGCTAGCCAATTCCTAATCCAATTAGCTAAATCACCCTCAATCCCATACATCTGCATTTTCTGCAGAAGCTTTCCATGGGGAACCTTATCGAACGCCTTACTAAAGTCCATATATACCACATCAACTGCCTTACCCTTATCCACCTCTTTGGTCACCTTTTCAAAAAACTCAATAAGGTTTGTGAGACACGACCTACCCTTCACAAAACCATGCTGACTATCCCCAATCAACTCATTTCTCTCTAAATGACTATAAATCCTATCCCTAATAATTCTTCCCAAAACTTTGCCCACAACAGAAGTAAGAGTCACCGGTCTATAATTCCCAGGATAGTCTCTATTACCCTTCTTGAACAATGGGACAATATTCGCTATCCTCCAGTCTTCCGGCACTATACCTTAACCAACGACGACCTGAAGATCAGAGCCAAAGGCTCTGCAATCACCTCTCTTGCCTCCCAGAGAATCCTAGGGTAAATCCTGTCTGGCCCAGGGGACTTATCTATTTTCAACCCTCAAGAATATCTAGCACCTCCTCCTTATCTACTTCAGTACTATCCAGTTTACAACCCTGTATCCCAGTGTTCTCCACGACTACATTTACGTTTCCCTGCGTGAATACTGAAGAGAAATATTTGTTCAGTGCCTCTCTGATCTCTTCAGGCTCCACGCACAACTTCCCACTGCTGTCTTTGACTGGCCCTAATCTTGCCCTAACCAATCTTCTATTCTTAACATATCTAAAGGAAGCTTTAGGATTCTCCTTGATCATAGAACATAGAACATTACAGCGCAGAACAGGCCCTTCGGCCCTGGATGTTGCGCCGACCATTTAGGAACAAGCAGTGACCCTCTAACCTTAACCATTCCCTTTTCATCCATAAACTTATCTACTAACCTCTTAAACGCCACCAAACTTGGCACATCTACAACTGACGCAGGCAAGGCATTCCATACCCTTACCACCCTCTGGGTAAAGAACCTACCTCTGACATCTGTCCTAAAACCACCACCCCTTAATTTAAAGCTATGTCCCCTCGTGCTAGCTTTCTCCATCCTAGGAAAAAGGCTATCACTGTCCACCCTATCTAAACCTCTAATCATCTTATATGTTTCAATAAGGTCTCCTCTTAGCAGCCTTCTTTCTAACGAAAACAACCTCAAATCCCTCAGCCTCTCTTCATAAGATCTACCCTCCATACCAGGCAACATCCTGGTAAACCTCCTCTGTACCCTCTCCAATGCCTCCACATCTTTCTTATAATGGGGGGACCAGAACTGCACACAATACTCCAAGTGCGGCCGCACTAGAGTTTTGTACAGTTGCAACATGACGTTGCGGCTCCGAAATTCAATCCCCCTACCAATAAAAGCTAAGACTCCATATGCCTTCTTAACAACCTTATCAACTTGATTGCCAACTTTCAGGGATCTATGCACATATACACCAATATCCCTCTGTTCATCAACACTATTAAGAGTCCTACCATTAGCCCTATACTCTACACATTTGTTATTCCTGCCAAAGTGAATTACCTCACACTTTTCCACATTAAACTCCATTTGCCACCTCTCGGCCCAGCTCTGCAACTTGTCCAAGTCTCTCTGCAAACTAGAACAACCCTCTTCACTATCTACCACTCCTCCGACTTTGGTGTCATCCGCAAATTTACTAATCCATCCTTCAATACCCTCATCCAGATCATTTATAAAAATTACAAACAGCAGGGGCCCCAAAACAGATCCCTGAGATACACCACTAGTAACTGAACTCCATGATGAATATCTCCCATCAACCACCACCCTCTGTCTTCTATCTGCTAGCCAATTCTTATTCCAATTAGCTAAATCACCCTCAATCCCATACATCTGCATTTTCTGCAGAAGCTTTCCATGTGCCACCTTATCGAATGCCTTACTAAAGTCCAAAGTCTTTTTGTGTCCTCTTTTAGCTCTTTAACTCACTCTTTAGCTCCCTCCTGGCTAATCTATAGCTATCCATTGCACTAACTGAGCCTTCAAGCCTCATCTTGACATAAGCCTCCTTTTGCCTTTTCACCAGCGAATTAACTTTTTTAGTACACCATGGTTCCCTTACTCGACCATTTCCTCCTTGCCCGACAGGGACATACTTATCAAGGACTTGCAGTAGCTGTTCCTTGAATAAGCTCCACATTTCAGATGTTCCCAGTCCCTGTAGTTTCCTAGTCCAACCTATGTACTCTAAATCTCTCCTAACAGCCTCATAATTACCTTTCCCCCAGCTATAACTACTGCCCCCGGCTTCATGCCTATCCCTTTCCATCACTAAGGTGAACGTAACCGAATTGTGGTCACTATCACCAAAATGCTCACCTACTTCCAAGTCTAACACCTGGTCTGGCTCATTCCCCAGCACCAAATCCAATGTAGCCTCACCTTTAGTTGGCCTATCTACATACTGAGTCAAAAAACCTTCCTGCACACTTTGTATAAAAATTGACCCCTCTAACGAGCTAGAGCTATAGCTATTCCAATCAATATTAGTAAAGTTAAAGTCCCCCATAACAATTACCCTATTACTTTCACTCCTGTCCAGGACCATCTTTGCAATCTTTTCTTGTACCTCTCTAGAACTTTTTGGAAGTCTATAAAAGACTCCCAACAGGGTGACCTCTCCTCTCCTGTTTCTGATCTCAGCCCATACTACCTCAACAGACAAGTCCTCATCAAACTTCCTTTCTGTCACTGTGATACAGTCTTTGACTAATAATGCCACTCCTCCCCCCTTCTACTTCCTTCTCTACTCCGACTGAAGCATTTGAACCCCAGAACCTGCAACAACCATTCCTGTCCCTGCTCTATCCATGTCTCTGAAATGGCCACAACATCAAAGTTCCAGGTACTAATCCAAGCTGCAAGTTCATCCACCTTATTGCGAATACTCCTTGCATTAAAGTATATGCATTTCAAACCATGACCTACTCCACCCATACGCTGCTGTGCTTTAGAATCCTTGTCTATGACCCCCCCCCCATCCCATTCTCATCCTTCTTAACATCTGAGCTACTCAGGATCCTCTCCCTCCCCGAATCAGTTTAAACCCGCCTGAAAAGCCTTTGCAAATTTTCTCCCCAACATGTTGGTTCCCTTCTGGTTCAGGTGCAGACCATCTCTCTTGTAGAGGTCCCATCTACCCCAGAATGAGCCCCAATTGTTCAAGAACCTGAACCCTTCCCTCCTGCACCATCTCCTTAGCCACATGTTCAAACATTCCCTCTCTCTGTTCTTTATGTTATCCTGTGGCACAGGCAAGAGTCCAGAGATAACCACTCTGTTTGTTTTGGCCCTAAGTTTTCACCCCAACTCCATAAATTTCTGTTTTATATCCCCTTTCCTTATCCTTCCTATGTCGTGTGTCCCTACATGAACTATGACTTGGAGCTGACTTCCCTCTCCCTTAAGGATCTTGGACCTTATGGGAGGTTAGTTGAAAAGGTCAAGACTAATAGAATACAAGGACAGGTAGCTAGATGGATAAGTAACTGGCTTGGTAATAGGAGACAGAGAGTAATAGTGGAAGGGTGTTTTTCTAGCTGGAGATCGGTCACTAGTGGTGTACCGCAGGGCTTGGTACTGGGACCTCTTCTATTTGTAACATATATAAATGACTTGGAAGAGGGAGTAAGTGGAGTGATCAGCAAGTTTGCAGACGATACAAAGATGGCTGGACTTGTGGATAGTGAGGAGCATTGTCAGGCGATACAGCAGGACATAGAAAGGCTGGTAGCTTGGGCAGGTAGTTGGTAGATGGAATTTAATCCTGATAAATGCGAGGTGACGCATTTTGGGAGAAAGAATGTAGGGGGGATGTATATGATAAAGGGTAGGCCTATTAAGAGTATAGAAACGCAGAGGGACCCAGGGTTGCAGGTGCACAAGTCTCTGAAGGTGGCAGAGCAAGTGGAGAAGGTTGTGAAGAAAGCATATGGTATGCTAGCCTTTATAGGAAGGGGTATAGAGTACAAGAGCTGGCCTTTAATGTTGCAGTTGTATAAAACGTTGGTTAGACCTCATTTGGAATACTGCGTCCAGTTCTGGTCGCCTTACTACCGGAAGGACGTGGAGACTCTGGAGAGAGTGCAGAGGAGGTTTACCAGGATGCTGCCGGTATGGAAGGTCTGAGTTACGAGGAGAGGTTAGGCAAATTGGGACTGTTTTCCTTAGAAAGATGTAGACTTAGAGGAGATCTAATAGAGGTGTACAAGGTTATGAGGGGTATAGATAGAGTAAACAGGGTTAAGCTTTTTCCTAGGATGGACTCAAATAGCACAAATGGTCACGGGCTTAGGGTGAGGGGGGTAAGGTATAATCTGGATGCTAGATGGAGTTTTTTCACACACAGGGTGACAGGGGTATGGAATGCGCCACCAAGTAAAGTGGTGGAGGCAGGTACTCTGGAGTTATTTAAGAAATACTTAGATGGGCACATGAACAGAATGGGAATGGAGGAGTATAGAAAACTGATTTAAAATAGGGATCAAGAGTCCTGGGAGTTCCCTGGGAAGTGTGTAAATTGTCGATGATATTGATTTATTTGTTTTATCCTACGGGTGCTTTGGTCCACCTTGTTGTCTAACGAGGGGCATACACGCGATGGGTTGTGAGAGGGCTGCTCTTGGATTTTTCGAGAGTATCCTTGTGCTCCAAGTCATTAGTGTACACTTGACCTGGACCATTTAATGGGCAACACGACAGCTCAGTGACTATCGCTGTGCTGTGCAGATACATGGATTTGGGCCTGTGTCTGTGAGAGTTTGCGCATTCTCCCCGTGCTTGCGTGGGTTTTCTCCGGGTGCTCCGGTTTCCTCCCACATCCCAAAGATGTGCTCTTAGGCTAATTGGCAAAACAAGTTCTCCCTAAATTGTCTCAAATTTGGATTCAATGCATAGATCTATAAACATAGACAGGGATCACGGGTAGAAGTGGGAACATTGAGTTGGCGGCGCAGACTCATTGGGCCGAAGGGTCTGTTTCCTGTGCTGTTTTGTTCTTTGTTCTTTGTACAGTTCAGGTTGACTGAGTTAAGGGGCAAGGAATGATTCAGAGTAAAAATAATTAAGTGAGGGTGCACTTTCAATCGGGTGAAGCTGGACCTGGCCTGGGTAAATTGAAATTAAAGATAGGTTGGTAAAGCCATGACTGAACAATAGGCTTTCCTTTCAAGGGGAGATGTTTGGGTGCAGTCAGGATACATACCCACAGGAGCAAAAGATATGGGAAACAAACTTCATCAGACAAGAAAATGGTAGATGATGCAGGAGACTCTATGTTGATCGAATAATGCAAAGGTGAATTAGATTCAATATATGAAAACTGTGATGTGGAGTGAAAAAGAGAAGCAATGAATGAGTGAGAAGAGACTGACAGCTAACATAATAGGGAATCCCAAAGTTTTGTCCTTTTTTTTACTAGCAACTTTTGATCTCATGAGACAATGATTTGATTTAATATGTTATTGTCACATATTGGGATACAGTGAAACATATTGTTTCTTGTGTGTTATACAGACAAAACTTGCTGTTCATAAAGTACATAGAGGATAAGGAAAGGATAAGCTGCAGAATATAGTGTTGCTGTTCAGGTAGGGTGAAGGGAAAAATCAGCTAAATGTATTATAGGATCATTCAAAAGTCTGGTGGCAGCAGGAAAGAAGCTGTTCGATTGCTGCGAGATCTCAGACTTCCGTATCTTTTTCTAGACAAAAGAAGGTGGAAGAGAGTATGTTCCAGGGTGTGAGGGCCCTTGATTGTGCTAGCTGCTTTTCCAAGGCAGCAGGAATAAAGAAGCAGTGGAAAGTATAGACGGAGCTACATTTACAACCCTTTGTAATTTCTTGCATTCTTGGTCAGAACAGGTGCCATACCAAGCTTTGATACATCTGGAAAGACTGCTTTCTATGGTGCATCTGTGAAAACTGGTGAGAGCTGAATTTCCTTAGCCTTCTAAGAAAGTAGAGGCATTGGTGGACTTTCTTAACTATAGTGTCATCATCGGGCAACCAGGTTAGATTGTTGGTGATTTGAACACCTAAAATCTTGAACTTGAATGACACCTCCTCCAGATTATCCTAAACACCAGTTCCCCACAAGTCTGTGTCCTCAGACCTTACTATACCTTCAATCATTTCCACTTCATCACCATTGATATAGACAGGAGCATGTCCTCCACTATGCTTGCTGAAGTTGAAGACTTTCTCCTTCATTTTACTGATATTGAGAGATCATTGTCACTTCACCAGCTCACCAGAAACCCTATTGCCAGTATCTAATCTTATTATTGTTTGAGATCCAATCCACAATAGTGGTGTCACCAGCAAACTTGAAAATGGAATTCGATGCGAATTTGGTCACACATTCATAGAGTAATAGAGGTTTACAGTGTAGAAAGAGACCATTCAGCCCAATTTGTCCATGCTGCCCTTTTTTAAAAAAAATCTCTAAACTAATCCCAATTGCCCGCATTTGGCCCGTATCCCTCTATACCCATCATACCCATGTAACTGTCTAAATGCTTTGTAAAAGATAAAATTGTACCCACTTCTACTGGTACCTCTGGCAGCTTGTTCCAGACACACCCCACTTTCTGTGTGAAAAAATTGCTCCTCTGAATGCTTTTATATCTTTCCCCTCTCACTTTAAACCTATGTCCTCTAGTTTTAGACTCCCTATCTTTGGGAAAAGATATTGACTATCTAGTTGATCTGTGCCTCTCATTATTTTATAGATCTCTATAAGGTCACCCTTCAGTCTCCTACGCTCCAAAGAAAAAAGTTCCAATATATCCAGTCTCTCCTTATGACTCAATCTACCAAGTCCCAGTAGCATCCTAATAAATCTTTTCTGCACTCCTAGTTTAATAATATCCTTTCTATAATAGGGTGACCAGAATTGCACACTGTATTCCAAGTGTGGCCATACCAATATCTTGTATAATTTCAACAAAACGTCCCAAATTCTGTATTCAGTGTTCTGATCAATGAAACCAATCATGCTGAATGCCTTCTCCATCACTCTGTCCATCTGTGACTCCACTTTCAAGTAGCTATGAACATGTATCCTTAGAGTTCTTTATTGTGTAACTCTCCACAATACCCTACTGTTAACTGAGTAAGTCCTGCCTTGGTTCAATCTGTATATAGAGATGCCGGTGTTGGACTGGGGTAAACTCAAGCAAGAGTCTGGCAGCACCAATTTTAAATCCAACCGATTTATTTGATAGTAAATCCGCTAGCTTTCGGCCTTTGTAGCCTTCGGCAGGCGAATGAGGTGTTCTGGTCTCCAAAAGCACACATATCAGCACAGACAGTTACAGATTACTGATTAGAATGTGAATCCTTACACCTAACCTGCTATTCAAGTCTTAAAGTGGTTAACAAAGGAACACTGAGCACTGAGGTTAAAGAGATGTGTATTGTCTCCACATAGCACAGTAAGTGAGGTTTTTTGCTAACCCAGGCAAGTCATGGGGGTTACAGATAGTGTGACATGAAGCCAAGATCCCTGTTAAGAGCATCCTCATGTGTGCGGAACTTGGCTATCAGTCTCTGCTCAGTGGCTCTGTGCTGTCGTGTGTCATGAAGGCCCCCTTAAAGAACGTTTTAAAACGTTCTTAACAGGGATCTTGGCTTCATGTCGCACTATCTGTAACCCCCCTGACTTGCCTGGGTTAGCAAAAAACCTCACTTACCGTGCTATCTGGAGACAATACACATTTCTCTAACCTGTGCTCATAGAACATAGAACATAGAACATTACAGCACAGAACAGGCCCTTCGGCCTTCGATGTTGTGCCAACCAAAATAAAACGCAATGCCCCTCCAAACTAAATGATTCCCTTCTCTTCCATATACTTATCAATTAACCTCTTAAACGCCACCAAACTTGGCGCATCTACAACAGCTGCAGGCAGGGCATTACACTCCCTAATCACTCTTTGAGTAAAGAACCTACCTCTGATATCCGTCCTATAACTCATACCCCTTAATTTAAAGCTGTGCCCCTCGTGCTAGCTTTCTCCATCCTAGGAAAAAGGCTATCACTGTCCACCCTATCTAAACCTCTAATCATCTTATATGCTTCAATAAGATCCCCTCTTAGCCACCTCCTTTCTAACAAAACAACCTCAAATCCTTCAACCTCTCTTCATAGGACCTGCCCTCCATACCAGGCAACATCCTGGTAACCTCCTCTGTACCCTCTCCAATGCCTCCACATCTTTCTTATAATGTGGGGACCAGAACTGCACACAATACTCCAAGTGCGGCCGCACTAGAGTTTTGTACAGCTGCAACATGATGCTGCGGCTCCTAAATTCAATCCCCCTACCAATAACAGCTAAGACTCCATAAGCCTTCTTAACAACTTTATCCACTTGACTGCCTACTTTCAGGGATCTATTGACACATACACCACGATCCTTCTGTTCCTCAACACTATTAAGAGCCCTACCATTAGCCCTATACTCTACCCATTTATTGTTCCTGCCAAAGTGCATTACCTCACACTTTTCCACATTAAACTCCATTTGCCACCTCTCGGCCCAGCTCTGCAACTTGTCCAAGTCACTCTGTAAACTATAACACCCCTCTTCACTATCTACCACTCCACCGACTTTAGTGTCATCTGAAAATTTACTGATCCATCCCTCAATACCCTCATCCAGATCATTTATAAAAATTACAAACAGCAGGGGCTCAGTGCTCACATTGTTAGCCACTTTAAGACTTGAATAGCAGGATAGGTGTAAGGATTCCCATTCTAATCAGTAATCTGTAAACTGTCTGTGCTGATATGTGTGCTGTCTGAGACCAGAACACCTCATTCGCCTGACAAAGGCACAAATGCCGAAAGCTAACGGATTTACTATCAAATAAATCGGTTGGATTTAAAATTGGTGCTGCCAGACTCTTACTTGGTTCAATCTGCCAAAATGCATCACCTTGCATTTATCTAAATTAAACTCCATCTGCCATTCGTCAGCCAACTGTTGCAATTGGAGATAAATTTCTTCACTGTCCACTATGCCACTAAGCTTGGTATCATCTGCAAAGTTATTAACCATGTCTCTTATATTCTCATCCAAATCATTAATATAAAATAACAGATAGCAGCTACAGGTGTATAAGTATAGCAAAGGGCTGAGGACACAGCCTTGCAGAGCACCGGTGTTGAGGATAATTGTAGAGGTAGTGTCAAAGAACAATGAAAACTACACCACGGGAACAGGCCCTTCGGCCCTCTAAGCAAGTCAATTGAGATGCCCTAACTAAATGAAAAAAAAACTGCCCTTACCCAGTCCATATCCCTCTATTCCCTCCCTGTTCATGTACCCATCCAGATACCTCTTAAATGTTGCTAGTGTACCTGCTTCCACCACCTTCCTCTGGCAGCACGTTCCACACCCCCATCACTCTGTGAAAAACTTCCCTTGTACATCTCCTTTAAACTTTCTCCCTCTCACCTTGAACCTGTGCCCCCCCCACTCCCATCCCGTATAATTGACACTTCCACCCTGGGGAAAAGCCTCTGACTATCCGACCTGTCTGCGCCTCTCATCATTCTGTAAACCTCTATCAGGTCTCCCCTCAGCCTCTGTCTTTCCAGTGAAAACAATCCTAGTTTATCCAGTCTCTCCTCATAACCACCTCGAGACCAGACAGCATCCTGGTGAACCTTCTCTGTACTCTCTCCACATCCTGTTGGTCGTGTGGGTGACCGGAACTGCACGCAATGCTCCAAATGCAGCCTAACCCAGGTTTTATATCACTGCAACATGATTTCCCAACTCCTGTACTCAGTGCCCTACCCGATGAGGGTAAGCATGTCATATGTCTTAATCACCTTGGCACCTGTGTTGCTACTTTTAGGGAACTGTGAACCTGTACGCCCAGATCCCTCTGTATGTTAATGTTCCTAAAGATGTTGCCAGTTACATTTAAATTTGATCTTCCAAATTGCATCACTTTGAATTTGTCCAGATTAGTTCCATCTGTCTTTTGTGTGTCCAAGTCTCCAATCTATCTTTAAACTGTTGAATCCTCTGACAATCCCCAGCACTATGAGAAACTCCACCAATCTTTGTGTCATCTGCAAATTTAGTGATCAGACTACCCACATTTTCCTCCAGATCATTTATATATACTACAAATAACAGAGGTTCCAGCACTGATCCCTGTGGAACATCCCTAGCTATCCATCTCCATTCTGAAAAGCACCCTTCCATCGCTACTGTCTGTGACTAAGCCAGTTCTGTGTCCATCGAGCCAACCCATCCCCAATCCCATGTGATTTTAGTTTTTGTACCAGTCTGATATGTGGGACCTTACTAAAGTCCATATAAACTACATCCACCATCCTTCTCTCATCAATTATCTTTGAGTTTATTGAAGAGGTGACAATCATGTTGGTGAGGCATGACCTTTCCAGTATAAAACCATACTCCCTGTCACTAACTAGCCCATTTTCCTCCAATGTGCACATATCCTATTCCTCAGTATCTTCTCCAAAAACTTTTCCACCACTGATGTCAGGCTCACTGGCCTATAATTTCCTGGATTATTCCTGCTTTCTTTAACAAGAGAACAACATTGGCTATTTCCAGTCCTCTGGAACCTCACTTGTGGTCAAAGAGGATGTGAAGATATCTGTTAAGGGCCCAGCTATTTCTTGCTGGGCCTTGCATCTCACAGTAATCTGTAATCGATCCCATCTGGCCCCAGGGACTTGTCTACCTTAATATAATTTAAGAAACCCAACACTTTTTCCTTTGATATATTGACATTTTCTAGAGCATTCACACAGCCAATCCTGACTTCAATATCTGTCATGTCCTTTTCTTGGTGAATATCGATACAAAGTACCCATGAGAAAAAAAAGATGGAATGTATAAATGAATGTAGGCCCCTTGCAGTGAGAAACAGGAGAATTCATAATGGGGGAATAGAGAAATGGTTGAGGAATTAAATTTGTACTTTGCTTCAGTCTTCACAAAGGGAAACATGAAAAATGTACCAGAAGTTCTGAGAGAAAAATATTTTAGTGAGGAGCTGAAGGAAATCAGCATTAGGAGAGAAATCTTTTTAGGGAAATTGATGAGATTGAAGGTGGGTAAAGCTTCAGATCCTGATGATCTTCATCCCAGAGTACTTAAAAGAAGTGGCCCTGGAAATAGTAAACCTATTGATGGTTATTTTCTAAAATTCCTTGCACTCTGTTCTGGTTCCTCCAGATTGGAGGGTAACTAATGTAAACCTGCTATTTGAAAAGGGACGGAGAGAGAAGCCAAGGAACTATAAGTAGGGAAGTCTCCCAAAGGTAGGGGAATCTAAAACTAGAGGGTATAGGTTTAAGGTGAGAGGGGAGAGATACAAAAGTGACCAGAGGTGCAATTCGCACAGATGATGGTGAGTGACTGCAGCAAGCTGCCAGAGGTCATAGTAGAGGCGGGTAAAATTTTATCTTTTAAAAAGTGTTTAGATAGTTATATGGGTACAATGGGTATAGAAGGATATGGGCCAAACACAAGCCATTGAAATTAGCTTCAGGGTTCTAAAAACAAGAAGGGTGGCATGGACAAGTTGGGCCGAAGGGCCTGTTTGCATGCTGTAAACTTCTATGACTCTTATCAACCAGTGAGCCTAATGGTACTGGAGAAGTTGCTAGGATCCATTATCAAGGATTTGATAACTCAGCATTTGGAAGGCAGTGGTAATAATCAGACAAAGTCAGCATGGATTTACAAAAGGTAAATCATGCTTGATGAACCTATTGGAATTTTTTGAGGATGTAACGTGTAGAGTTGATCAAGAAGAACCGGTGGATGTGGTTTATTTAGACTTTCAGAAGCTTTTGCTAAGGTCTCAAGTAATAGACTACTATGTAAAGTTAAAGTACATGGGATTGCAGGAAATGTTTTGAGATGGATAGAAAGCTGGTTGGCAGATAGGAAACAAAGAGTTGGCATAAATGGGTCTTTTTCTGATTGGCAGTCAGTGACTAGTGGAGTTTTGCAGGTATATGTGCTGGGACCCCAACTATTCACATTTGATTTGGAAGTGCACACTCACTCTTATGCATGTGCCCACACACACCATTCTCTCACATACATACACACACACACACATTCACTTGCTCACTCACTCAAACACTTGCTCACTGGTTCACTCTCACACTTTTGTTCACTTATTCATTCGCTCACTCTCACTCACTCACACATACTCTCTCATACACACTCAACCCCCCACCACCCTCAACCCCAACCAACCAACCATTCATCCCCTCACCCACTCCCTCACCCATCCATCCACCCACCTTTCATCACCCATCCACCCTCCAACCCACCCCACACTCATCCACCCATCACCATCTACCCACCCCCCCCCCCCCACCAACCGCACTCAGCCACCCATCCCCAAACCGACCACACTCAGTCACCCACCCCCCCACCAACCGCACTCAGCCACCCACAGATCCCTCTCACTCCAGTGTTACAAAGTGATAGAGCAGTCCCCACCACTATTGTGGTCCAGTGTTAACAGCGACAGACTCGTCCCCACCAGTACTGTACCCCAGTGTTACACAGTGACAGATTCGTCTCTGCCAGTAGTGCACCCCAGTGTTGTACAGCGACAGACCCATCCCCACCAGTACTGTACCCCAGTGTTATACAGCGACAGACCAGTCCCCACCAGAACCGTGCCCCAGTGTTATACAGCGATAGACCTGTCCCCACCAATACTGTACCCCAGTGTTATACAGTGACAGACCCATTCCCCTGTACCCCAGTGTTATAGAGCGACAGACCAGTCCCCACCAGAACCGTGCCCCAGTGTTATACAGCGACAGATCCGTCCCCACCAGTACTGTACCCCAGTGTTATACAGTGACAGACCCGTCCCCACCAGTACTGTACCCCAGTGTTATACAGCGACAGACCCTCCCCACCAGTACTGTACCCCAGTGTTATACAGCGACAGACCCGTGCACACCAGTACTGTGCCCAGTGTTATACAGTGACAGACTTGTCCCCGCCAGTACCGTGTCCCAGTGTTATACAGCGACAGAACCGTCCCCACCAGTACTGTACCCCAGCGTTACACAGCGACAGACCCATCCCCACCACTATCATGCCCCAGTGTTACACAGCGACAGACCCGTCCCCACCAGTACTGTGCCCCAGCGTTACACAGTGACAGACCCATCCCCACCAGTACCATGCCCCAGTGTTACACAGCGACAGACCCGTCCCCACCAGTACCGTACCCCAGTGTTATACAGCAATGGATCCGTGCCCACGAATGAGACTATGGAGATTAACTGCAATCTGTAGCATCCAACCATCCGCTGTCTGTAATATCGTGAATTTGTGATGTGGAGGTGCTGGTGTTGGACTGGGGTAAACATAGTAAGAAGTCTCACATCACCAGGTTAAAGTCCAACAGGTTTATTTGATAATAAGCTCACAAACTTTCGGGATTTGCCCCTTTGGCTTTGTTCTTGGTTGCTTATTGAGAAATGGCATCACACACAACTTACTCGTGGTTTCTCTGTGATGCTGGACTTCAGCTGGACTGAGGTCTAACCTGCAACATCATTGAATGATTCACAGCTTGTACTGCTGCCAGGCATGTTCACACCAATGGAAGGATATCTGAACAATTCCTAGCTCCTATATGGATATCAGGCTACGGCACAAAGAACAAAGAAAAATGTAGCACAGGAAACAGGCTCTTTGGCCCAACCAGCCTGCGCCGTCATTTTAACATTGTGAGTGCCCTCTTCTAGTTATGACCTTTGTCTACACCTATTGGACTCCACAGTATCCAGTGGAATTCCAACAACTGCCACCTCACAAACTACTTCCCAATCACAGCACAGTCCAGAGACTGCCCCAACTCTCTAAATATTAACACACTCCCAGTGAACCCCCCTCCTTCTGTAAATATTAACACACTCCCGGAGACCCCCCTCCTCCTGTAAATATTAACACACTCCCGGAGACCCCCCCGTAAATATTAACACACTCCCGGAGACCCCCCCTGTAAATATTAACACACTCCCGGAGACCCCGCACCCTGTAAATATTAACACACTCCCGGAACCCCCCCCCCCTGTAAATATAACACACTCCGTAGACCCCCCCCCCCCTGTAATATTAACACACTCCCGAGACCCCCCTCCCCTCAACACGCCACCTCCCTGTAAATATCCCGGAGACCCCCTCTCCCCCCTGTAAATATTACACACTCCCGGAGACCCCCCCCACCTGTAAATATTAACACACTCCCGAGATACCCCCCCCACCTTGTAATATTAACACACTCCCGAGACCCCCCCTCCCCCTGTAAATATTAACACACTCCCGAGACCCCCCCTCCCCCTGTAAATATAACACACTCCCGGAGACCCCCCTCCCCCTGTAAATATTAACACACTCCCGGAGACTCCCCCCCCCCCTGTAATATTAACACACTCCCGGAGACCCCCCCTCCCCCTGTAAATATTAACACACTCCCGGAGACCCCCCCTCCCCTGTAAATATTAACACACTCCCGGAGACCCCCCTCCCCCTGTAAATATTAACACTACCCCGGAGACCCCCTCCTCCCTGTAATATTAACACACTCCCGGAGACCCCCCCTGTAAATATTAACACACTCCCCCGGAGACCCCCCCTCTCCCCCTGTAAATCTTAACACACTCCCCTCCCCCCCTCCCCCTGTAAATATTAACACCTCTCCCCTGTAGACCCTCCCCCCCCCCTCCCCCTGTAAATATTAACACACTCCCGAGACCCCCCTCCCCCTGTAAATATTAACACACTCCGAGACCCCCCCACCTGGAGACCCCCCTTACTTTAAACCACACTCCCGGCCCCCCCCCCTGTAAATATTAACACTCCCGGAGACCCCCCCTCCCCCCTGTAAATATTAACACACTCCCCGGAGACCCCCCCCACCCCCTGTAAATATTAACACACTCCCGAGACCCCCCTCCCCCTGTAAATATTAACACACTCCCGGAGACCCCCCCCTCCCCCTGTAAATATTAACAAGACTCCCCCGTAGAACCCCCTCCCCCTGTAAATATTAACACACCTCCCGGAGACCCCCCTCCCCCTGTAAATTTAACACACTCCTCCCCCTGTAAATATTAACACACTCCCGGACCCCCCCCCCCTGTAAATATTAACACACTCCCGGAGACCCCCCCCCCTGTAAATATTAACACACTTCCCGGAGACCCCCCCCATGTAAATATTAACACAACTAAATATTAACACACTCCCGGAGACCCCCCCGTAAATTAACACACTCCCGGAGACCCCCCCCTGTAAAATTAACACTCCCGGAGACCCCCCCTCTCCCTGTAAATTTAACACACTCCCGAGACCCCCCTCCCCTGTAAATATTAACACACTCCCAGAGACCCCCCCCCCCTGTAAATATTAACACACTCCCGGAGAAACCCTCCCCCCTGTAAATATTACACACTCCCGGAGACCCCCCGTAAATATTAACACACTCCCGGAGACTCCCCCCCCTGTAAATATTAACACACTCCCGAGACCCCCCCTCCCCCTGTAAATATTAACACACTCCCGGAGACCCCCCCCCCCTGTAAATATTAACACACCCCGGAGACCCCCCCTGTAAATATAACACACTCCCGGAGACCCCCCCTGTAAATATTAACACACTCCCGGAGACCCCCCCCCCTGTAAATATTAACACACTCCCGGACTCCCGAGACCCCCTCCCCCTGTAAATATTAACACACTCCGGAGACCCCCCTCCCCCCGTAAATATTAACACCCTCCCGGAGACCCCCCCTCCCGGATACCCCCCCCTGTAATATTAACACACTCCCGGAGACCCCCCTTTAAATATTAACACCCCCTCCCCCTGTAAATATTAACACACTCCCGGAGACCCCCCCGCCCCCCGTAAATATTAACACCTTCCCCTGTAAATAACACACTCCCGGAGACCCCCCCTTAAATATTACACTCTGTAATATTACACACTCCCGACCCCCCGTAATATTAACACACCTCCCGGAGACCCCCCCTGTAAATATTAACCACTCCCGAGCCCCCCCTGTAATATTAACACACTCCCGGGAGACCCCCCCTCCCCTGTAAATATTAACACACTCCCGAGACCCCCCCCCCCCTGTAAATATAACACACTCCGAGACCCCACTCCCCCTGTAAATATTAACACCTCCGGACCCCCCCCTGTAAATATTAACACCTCCCGGGACAATATTAACACACTCCCGAGACCCCCCCTGTCCACACTCCGAGACCCCCCTCCCCTGTAAATATTAACACACTCCCGGAGACCCCCCGGTAATATTAACCACTCCCGGAGACCCCCCCTGTAAATATTAACACACTCCCGGAGACCCCCCCCCTGTAAATATTAACACACTCCCGGAGACCCCCCCCTGTAATATTAACACCTTGTGTAAATATTAACACACTCCCGGAGACCCCCCCCCTGTAAATATTACACACTCCCGGAGACCCCCCTAGAAGTTAACACACTTCCGGAGACCCCCCCCTCCCCCTGTAAATATTACACACTTCCGGAGACCCCCCTCCCCCTGTAATATTAACACACTTCCGGAGACCCCCCTCCCCCTGTAAATTTAACACACTCCCGGAGACCCCCCTCCCCCTGTAAATATTAACACACTTCCGGAGACCCCCCCCCCCTGTAAATATTAACACACTCCCGGAGACCCCCCCCTCCTCCTGTAAATATTAACACACTCCCGGAGACCCCCCCCCTGTAAATATTAACAACTCCCGAGACCCCCCCCCTGTAAATATTAACACACTCCCGGAGACTCACACTCCGGAGACCCCCCCCCCCCCCCTGTAAATATTAACACACTTCCGGAGACCCCCCCCCCCTGTAATATTAACACACTCCGGAGACCCCCCTCCCCTGTAAATATTAACACACTCCCGGAGACACCTGTAAATATTAACCCAGACCCCCCTGTAAATATATTAAATATTAACACACTCCCGGAGACCCCCCTCCCCCTGTAAATATTAACACACTCCCGAGACCCCCCCCCCTTTAAATATTATCTCCGGAGACCCCCCCCTGTAAATATTACACCTCCCGGAGCCCCCCCCTCCTCCTGTAAATATTAACACCTTCCCGGCCCCCTCCCCCCCTCCCAGACCTGTAATATTAAGACACTCCCGAGCACACTCCCGGAGACCCCCCCCCCTGTAAAATTAACGTACCCCCCCCACCCTGTAAATTTAACACACTCCCGGAGACCCCCCCCCCCCAATAGAACCGTAGACATCCCTAGACCCCCCCCCCCTGTAATATAACCACTCCCGGAGACCCCCCCAAATCCCTGTAATCACACTCCCGGAGACTTGTAAATATTAACACACTTCTCCCGGCACCCCCCGTGTAAATATTAACCACACCGCTTCCCTGGACCGGTGGGAGACCCTCTCGTAATATTAACCCTCCGAGAACCTCTCTATAATCTCTTAAATCATGTCCTGTGTCCGCCTATCTTTCTGTCTGTCACAACAACCTGCACTTGGACCGTATCCCTCCACACCCCTCTCAACCATGAACCTGTCCAAATTTCTCTTAAATATTAGAAGTGAGCCTGCATTTACCACTTTTTCCAGCAGCTCATTTCACACTCCCACTACTCGCTGTGTGAAGAAGCCCCCCCAATATTCCTGTTAAACTTTTCTTCTTTCACCCTTAATAGAACATAGAACACTACAGCACAAACAGGCCCTTCGGCCCACAAGTTGTGCCGAACACATCAAAACCTACCCAGCCACAGACCTATCTACAACCCCCAATCCCACTGGATCCCATATACTCATCCAGAAGTCTTTTAAAAGACTCCAGCGAGTTCACCTCGACCACCACCGACGGCAGCCGATTCCATTCACTCACCACCCTCTGAGTGAAAAACTTTCCGCTAGCATCCCCTCTGTACTTGCTTCCCTGCACCTTAAATCTGTGCCCTCTCGTCGCGACCATTTCAGCCCTGGGAAACAGTCTCTGAGAGTCCACCCTATCTATTCCTCTCAACATCTTGTAAACCTCTATCAGGTCGCCTCTCAACCTTCGTCTCTCCAGGGAGAACAGTCCCAGCTCCCTCAACCTGTCTTCATAAGGCATGCCTCCCAATCCAGGCAACATCCTTGTAAATCTCCTCTGCACCCTTTCAATAGCTTCCACGTCCTTCCTATAGTGAGGCGACCAGAACTGCGCACAGTACTCCAAGTGTGGTCTGACAAGGGTCCTATAAAGCTGCAGCATTACCTCCTGACTCCTGAACTCAATCCCTCGATGAATGAAGGCCAGTACACCGTAAGCTTTCTTAACCACATCCTCCACCTGGGAGGCCGATTTGAGAGTCTTATGGACCCGGACCCCAAGATCCCTCTGCTCTTCCACACAGCTAAGACTCCTACCTTTGATAGTGTACTCATTCATCCCGTTGGATCTGCCAAAATGGACCACAACACATTTATCCGCGTTGAAGTCCATCTGCCACTTCTCCGCCCAGTCTTGCATCCTGTCGATGTCCTGCTGCAACTTCTGACATCCCTCCAGACCATCCACAACACCACCGACCTTCGTGTCATCGGCGAACTTACTCACCCATCCCTCCACTTCCTCATCCAGGTCATTTATGAAAATGACAAACAGCAAGGGTCCTAGAACAGATCCCTGGGGCACTCCACTGGTGACCGACCTCCATGCAGAAAAAGAGCCATCCACAACCACCCTCTGCCTTCTGCAGGCAAGCCAGTTCTGGATCCACAAGGCCAAAGCCCCTTGGATCCCATGGCCTCTCACCTTCTCAAGAAGTCTTGCATGTGGGACCTTGTCAAATGCCTTGCTGAAGTCCATGTACACCACACATGCCTTCTGGTTTTTTCTCTCCCCTAGCCTCAGTGGAAAAAGCCTGTTTGAATTCACTCTATCTACATCCATCAAAATCTTCTTCACCTCTCTCAAATCTCCCCTCATTCTACTACGCTCCAGGGAATAAAGTCCTAACCTATTCAATCTCTCTCTGCAACTCAGCTTCTCAACTCCCGGCAACATCCTTGTGAACTTTCTCTGCACTCTTTCAATCTTATTTATATCCTTCCTGTAACTAGGTGACCAAAACTGTACACAATACTCTAAATTCAGTCTCACCAATGTCTTATATAACCTTACCATAACACCCCAACTTTTATACTCAATACTCCGATTTATAAAGGCCAATGTACCAAAAGCACTCTTTACAACTCTATCCACCACTTTTAGGGAATTCTGTACCTGTATTCCCAGTTCCCTCTGTTCAACTGCATTCTTCAGAGTCCTACCGTTTAGCCTGTACGTTCTACTTTGGTTTGTTCTTCCAAAGTGCGATCCCTCACACTTGTCTGTATTAAATTCCATTTGCCATTTTTCAGCCCATTTTTCTAGCTGGTCCAAATCCCTCTGCAGGCTTTCAAAACCTTCCTCACTTCCACTACACCTCCAATCTTTGTATCATCAGCAAATTTATCACATTACATCCAGATCATTGATATAGATGACAAATAACAATGGACCCAACACCTGTGGCACACCAGTAGTTACAGACCTCCACTTAGAGAAGCAATTTTCTGGCTTCTTCCATTGAACCAGTGTCTAATCCAATTTACTACCTCTCCATGTATACCTAGCAACTGAACCTTCCTAACTAACTTCCCATGAGAGACCTTGTCAAAGGCTTTGCTGAAATCCAGGTAGACAACATCCACTGCCCTGTAAATATTAACACACTCCCGGAGACCCTCCCTGTAAATATTAACACAGTGCTGGGAACACCTGAAACGTAGAAAATTTGGGCAGAAGGAGGTCATTCAGCCCTTCAAGCCTGTTCGAAATTCACTTTGATCATAGCTGATCAACTCAATATCGTGACCTGTCCCTTTCCTTCCATACCCTCTGATCCTTTACCACAAGAACTCCATCTGTTTCTTGAAAACATTCAATGTTTTGGCCTTAACTGATCTCTGTAGGAGGGAATTTCACACATTCACCACCCTCTGGGTGAAGAAATTTCTCTGTCTTAAACAGTCTATCCTGAATCCTCAGACTGTGACTGCTGTTCTGGATTCCCCCACCATAGGGAACATCTTTCTTGCATCTACCCTGTCAGTCCTATTAGAATTTTATAGGTTTCTATGAGAACGCCCTGATTTTTCTGAACTCCAGCGAATACAATCTTAACTAATTTAATCTCTCCTCAAGCGTCTGTTCTGCCATCCCAGGAATCAGTCTGGAGTGCCACAGTGTTCAGCACTGATGCCTCACTATGCCAGGGACCCAGATTCAATTCTCAGCCTGGGTCACTGTCAATGTGAAGTTTGCACATTCTCCCCATGTCTGCATGGGTTTCCTCTGTGTGCTCCAGTTTCCCCCCATAATCTGAAAGATGTGCTGGTTAGGTGCATTGTCCATGCCAAATTCTCCCTTAGTGTACCCAAACAGGTACTGGAATGTCATGACTGGGAGATTTTCCCAGTAACTTTATTGCAGTGTGAACGTAAGCTTTACTCGTGACTAATCAACAAATAAATAATAAAAGTAAACCTTCTCTGCCTCCCTTGAGAGTAAGAACATCCTTTCTCAGATAAGGAAACCAAAACCACACACAATATTCCAGATGTACAATTTCAATAAAACATCATTGAATTGTACAGTGCAGAAGAGGTCCTTTGGTCCACTGAGTCTGCACGGACATGCAAGAAACAGCTAACCTTCCACCTAATCTCATCTGCCAGCATTTGGCTCACAGCACTGTTTGCTATAATGTGCCACGTGCTCATCCAGGTACTTTTTAAAGGATGTGAGGCAACCCACCTCCATCACCCTTCCTGCCAGCACATTCCAGACCGTCACCACATTCTGGGTAAAAAAACCTTTCCTCATATCTTCCCCTAAATCTCCTATCCCTCACTTTGAACCTTAGTCCCCTTGTAACTGACCCTTCAACTAGGGAACATCTGCTCCTTATCCAATCCTCTTGCAATGAACGCCTCTTGCGATACCATTTGCCTTTTTACTGCCTGCTGCACCCGCACGCTTATCTTCAGTAACTGGTGTATGAGGAGACCCAGGTCCCACTGCACATTCCCCCTTCTCCTAAACTATGGCCATTCAAGTAATAGAGTATCTTCCTATTATTGCTACTAAAGTGAATAACCTTACATTTATCCACATTATACTGCATTTGCCATACAAATACCCACAGTCTTTCCAAATCATACTGAAGCATCTCTGCATCCTCCTCACATCTCATCCACCCAACTTTGTACCATCTGCAAATTTGGAGATAATACATTCTGTTCTCTCTTCCAAATCATTAATATATAATGTGAACAGTTGAAGTTCCAGCACAGATCCCAGCGGAATCCCACTTGTCACTTACTGCCAATCAGAAAAAGATGCATTCTTTGCTCCCTATCTGCTAACCAACTTTCTATCCATATCAAGACAATACCTCCAATCCCACATGCTTTAATTTTACATTGCAGTCTGTTATGTGAGACTTTGTCGAAAGCCTTCTGAAAGTTTAAATAAATCACATCCACTGGTTCTCCTCAATCAACTCTACTAGTTACATTCTCAAAGAATTCCAGTACATTCATCAAGCATGATTTCCTTTTTATAAATCCATACTGATTCTGTCCAATTCTACCACAGTTTTCAAAATGTATGGCTATAAAATCCTTGTTAATGAATTCTAAAATTTTCCCGATTATCGATGTAAGGCTGATTGGTCTATCATTCTGTTTTTTCTCTAAATCCCATTTTAAATAGTGGGGTTACATTAGCTACTTTCCAATCTGAGGAACTGCTTCTACAGAATTTTGGAAAATAACCACCAATGGATCTAGTATTTCCTTAAGAAGTCTGGGATGAAGATTATTAGGATCTGGAGATTTATCCAACTTCAATCCCATCAATTTCCCCAAACACCATTTCTCTGCCAATACCAGTCTCCCTTGAGTTCCTCCCTTCGGTTTCCTTCAGTTCTTCCCATTTCAGTGACACTGATGACAATGTGGGAGGTAGGATTAGTAAGTTTGTGGATGACACAAAGATTGGCCAAGTGGTTAACAGACAGGAGGAGTGTCTTGGGTTACAAGGTGATATAGATGGAATGGTCAAATGAGCGGATAGTGGCAGGTGGAATTTACCTCTGAAAAGTGTAATGTAATACACTTTGGAAGGAGTAATTTGACAAGGAAGTACTCAATGAATGATTGGACACTAGGCAATTCTGTGGAACAGAGGGACCTTGTTATGTTTGTCCACAGATCTCTAAAAACAGTAGAGGATGAAAAAGGCATATGGGACATGTGCCTTTATCAATTGAGATATAGATTACAAAAGCAGGGAAGTCATGTCGGAGGTGTATAGAATTTTGGCGAGGCCACAGCTAGAGAGAGTACTTTGTACAGTTCCGGTTGCCACATTAAAGGACAGATGTGATTGCCCTGTGGGTGGAGCAGAGATTTATCAGGAAGCTGACTTTAAGCTATGGAGAGGTTGGATAAACTTGGGTTGTTTTCACTGGAGTAGAGGATTGACCTGATTGAGGTGTTTAAGATTACGAGGGACATGAACAGGGTGGATAGGAAGCAGCTGTTCCCCTTAATTGAAGGGTCAGTTATGAGGGGACATAGGTTCAAGATGAGAGGCGGAAGCGTTTAGGAGGCATGTGAGAAAATACTTCTTACCCAGAGGGTGGTAAGGGTCTGGAGTGCACTGCCTGGGAGGGTGGTGGAGGCGAGTGCCTCACATCCGTTAAAAAGTATCTGGATGAGCACTTGGCACATCATAACATTCAGGGCTATGGGCCAAGTGCTGGTAAATGGAATGAGGTGGGAACTCAGGTATTTCACACATTGATGCAGACTCAGTGGACTGAATGGCTTATGGTTCTACAATTTCTGATATCTTAATTTGTGTCTTCCTTTGTAAATATATGGGCTTATAGGGATAGGTTCTGGATGGGATTGTCGGTGCAGTCTTGATGAGCCAAATGGCCTCCTATGCTGAAGGGATTCCTTGACTTTATAAAGTTGGACCCAAAGTATGTTTTCGTTGATTCAGTATTTCTTGTTCCATGTTACAGTCCCGTTACTGATAGTAAAGGCTGAAGACCTGTCTTCAAGAATTTTTTCTCAATTTTATGTAAATATTAATACTCATCTGGAGTCAGTGCCGAGGGAGCGCCGCGCTGTCAGAGGGTCAGTGCCGAGGGAGCGCCGCGCTGTCAGAGGGTCAGTGCCGAGGGAGCGCCGCGCTGTCAGAGGGTCAGTGCCGAGGGAGCGCCGCGCTGTCAGAGGGTCAGTGCGAGGGAGCGCCGCGCTGTCAGAGGGTCAGTGCCGAGGGAGCGCCGCACTGTCAGAGGGTCAGTGCCGAGGGAGCGCCGCACTGTCAGAGGTCAGTGCCGAGGAGCGCCGCACTGTCATAGGGTCAGTGCCGAGGGAGCGCCGCACTGTCAGAGGGTCAGTGCCGAGGGAGCGCCGCACTGTCAGAGGGTCAGTGCTGGAGTTGTTGCGTTGTCCTAAGAGAGATGAAACCAAGCCAATGAGTGTCAAGTCAGGCAGATGTAAATGATGCCACAGTAATGTTGAGGATGTGTATGAGAGTGCAGAGATCTTCCCAGTAGCCTATTATCAACACTGGAAAGCAGGCTGGTTATCACTCTGCCATTGTGTAAAGTGCTTTCAAATAACTGTTACAGATGTGCAAATCTTTCCTTTAGTTACCTGCTCAGTGATAACCAGATTGAGTTTTGTCAGGGTCACTCAGCTCCTGACCTCATTACAGCCTTGGTTCAAACATGGACAGAAGAGCTGAATTCCAGAGGGGGAGGTGAGAGTGACTGCTCTTGACTGAGTGGGACACCAAGGAGAAAACTGGAATCAGTGAGTACCATGGGTCAAACTCTCCACTGGTTGCAGTCAGACTTGGCACATAGGAAGATGGTGGTTGCAGGTCAATCTAGTCAGTTCCAGGACATCTCTGCAGAAGTCCCACAGGGGAGTGTCCTAAACCCACCAATCTTGAATGGCTTCATCAGCGACCTTCCCTCTATCTTAAGGTTAGAAGTGGAAATGTTCACTGATGATTGCACAATGTTCAGCATCATTTGCAATTTCTCAAATACTGACAGAGTCCGTGTCCAAACACAGCGAGACCTGGTCAATATCCAGGCTCAGGCTGATAAGTGGCAGGAACATTCACACCACACAAATACCAGGCAGTGACCATCTCCAATAAGAGACACTCTAACCACTGCCCCTTGACGTTCAATGGGATTACCATCATTGGATTCTACCCTCTCCCTCCCCACTGTCAACATCCTGGGGGTTACCATTAACCAGAAACTGAACCAGACCCACCCAGAGAAATGCTGTGGCTCCCAGAGCAGGTCAGAGACTGAGAATCCTGCAGAGAGTAACTCACCTCCTGACTCCCCCCACAGCCTGTCCACCATCTACAAGGACACAGGTCAGGAGTGTGATGGAATACTCTCCACTTCCCTGGATGAGTGCAGTTCCCAACAACACTCAGAAGCTCGACACCATTCAGGACAAAGCAGCTCCCGCTAACCCCCACCTTCAACATTCACTCCCTCCACCACCGACACACAGAGGCAGCCGTGTGTACCATCTACAAGATGCACTGCAGAGACTCACCAAGGCTCCTTCCACAGCACCTTCCAAACACACCACCTCTACCCCCTAGAAGGGCAAGGGCAGCAGACACATGGGGAACACCACCACCTGCAAGCTCCCCCTCCGAGCCCCACACACACCATCCTGATTTGGAAATATATCGGCCATTCCTTCACTATCACTGGGTCAAAATCCTGGAACTCCTTCCCTAACAGCACTGTGGGTGTACCTACACCACACGGACTGACTGATGTCCAATAACAATCCTGGAACTCCCTCCCTAACAGCACTGTGGGTGTACCTATATCACACGGGACTGCAGTGGGTTGAAGATGGTGACTCACCCTTCACCTTCTCAAGGGGAATGATGAGAATTGAATGATGAAGATCAGGTGGAGGGTAGTCAGTTTGCAGAGGAGATCCCACAGTCAGAAGCTTCCGCGAGGATCCCATGCTCCCTCCTGCGCCCTACTGAGGGAGTGACACACTGTTAGAGGTACTGCATTTCAGGACAATACCTGCAACCTCTCTGACCTCTCAGGGGCCATGAGACGATGCAGCAACTGTCTTCATTCAGTAAGTGGCTCAGTCATCTCATTTCTGTTTGTGGAATCTTGCTACGTATCAATGAGCCTTTGCTCTAATCTCAAGCTACAGACACAGGAGATCAGTGAGAAACTGGATGGAGTGATTCTGAAGCATGGATCAGTGGCTCCTTCCCCATTGAATTCCCTGCTCCCCCCATTTGGATCCTCTTGTACTTCTGCGCATCTGCACACCCTCACACACCCCCGCCGCTCGCCCACACCCCCCGCCGGCTCGCACCTCCGTCTGCTCACCCTCGCCCTCACCCACTCACCCTCCCCTCCCCCCCTTGCCCTCCCCTCCCACCCACTCACCCTCACACCCTCTCCCACCCGTTCACCCTCCCCTCCTCCCATCTGCTCACACTCCAAATCCTCTCACCCTCCCCTCCTATTCTGCCCTCCTTCCCATTTACACAATCCTCCCCCATAACCTCACCCTCCCCTCCAGTCTGCTGCCCTGTCTGAAAGTCTCCATGCTGTCCATTCCTCTGCACCCCCATTCTTCCCCTCGAATCTGCTGCCTGCCACCCGCACCAACTCCAGCCCTAATACCAGCGTCAGCTCCATCACACTGTCCAGTTACACAGCGCATAAAGAGTCTGCCACTGGGGGCAAGTGAACATCTATCAGCAGCTGCCTCCAAACCATTGTCTTTACAATCACCGATATACGGTTAAAGGGTCACTGCCAAGTGCAGCCTCTGGTGGGTTCTCAGCGAGATGGAACGAGTGAATCTCTTGCCGCACTCGGCACACAGGAAGGGTTTCTCGCCAGTGTGCACCCTCTCATGGCGGGAGAGCTTGCCCGACTCGATGAACCCCTTACCGCACACCTGGCAGCGGTAGGGCCTCTCACCGGTGTGGATGCGCTGGTGGGCAGTCAGGTTGCTGGATGTGACGAAGCCTTTGCCGCAGGTGGTGCATTTGAAAGGCCTCTCGCCGGTGTGGATGCGCTGGTGGGCCATGAGATTGCTGGTGGTGACAAAGGCCTTGCCGCAGGTGGAGCAGCCATAAGGACGCACACCGGCGTGGAGCTGCTCGTGCTGTGCCAGCTTGCCCGACTCCAGGAATCCGCGACCACACACTGCGCACTTGAAGGGGCGCTGCCCGGTGTGGATCTGCTCGTGGCGACTCAGTTTTCCCGACTCCACAAAGCCCTTGCCGCACGTGAGGCAGCGGTATGGCCTCTCGCCAGTGTGGGTGCGCTGGTGCACTGTAAGGTTAGGCGATGCCACAAATCCCTTGCCACAAACAGTGCACTTGTATGGCCGCTCGCCACTGTGGGTGCGCCTGTGAGCTATCAGGTTGCTGGACGAGACAAAACACTTGCCGCAGAGCGGGCAGCCGAATGGTTTCAGGCCGCTGTGTACCCTCTGGTGGTCAGTCAGGTTGCTGGATGTCACAAAGCCTTTGCCACACACAGGGCACTCAAAGGGACGCTCCCCACGGTGGTAACGCTGGTGTGACTCTAACACACAGGCCCAGCGGAACAGCTTGCCACACACCGAGCACTGGTAGCTGGAGCTGGCCTCATCTGTTTGGATGGTGGCAGACCCTGACGAAGGACCAGCTGGGGTCTCCGAATCCTGCCAACCTGCTCCCGGCTCCCTCTCACTGTCCATCTCTCATCCAGGGCTCTGCAACACAAACAACACAAGAGAAAGATCCTTCAGAGGGCACAATCAGAGGGAAGGTGATGGCCTACTGGTATTATCACCAGATGATTAATCCAGAAACTCAGCTAATGTTCGGGGGACCCAGGTTCAAATCCCATCACAGCAGCTGGTGGAGTTTAAATTCAATAAAAATTATCTGGAATTAAGAATCTACTGGTGACCATGAAACCATTGTCGATTGTCGGAAAAACCCATCTGGGTCACTAATGTCCCTGAGGGAAGGAAATCTGCTGTCCTTACCCTGGTCTGGCCTACATATGAACGCCACAGCCACAGCAACGTGGGTGACTTTCAACTGCCCTCCAAGGGACAAGTAGGGATGGGCAGTAAATACTGGCCCAGGCAGTGACCCCATGTCCAAAAATGAATTCTAAAAAAATCACAGAATCACACAGCACAAAAGAGACCCTTTACCTCCTCGAGTCTTCACAGACACACAAAAGACACCTGACCTCCAACCTAATCCCGTTTATCAGTACCTTGCCCATAGCCCTGAATCTTATGATGGGCCAAGTGCTCAGGTACATTTTAAAGGATGTGAAAAATCCCACCTCATTCCCAGACAGCGCATTCCAGACTGTCACCTACCTTCACATTCCCCATTAACCTCCTACCCCTCACGTTCAAACTGTTCCTCAAGAGACTGATCAGGAGAAGTGATTTGGGAAATTAAATGTGAAAAGTGAACCAAGATAAATACTTGGTGTTTATACAACTGTGTGTGCGCGCGCGAGAGATAATCACAGCGTGTGCGCGCGCGAGAGATAATCACAGCGTGTGCGCGCGCGAGAGATAATCACAGCGTGTGCGCGCGCGAGAGATAATCACAGCGTGTGCGCGCGCGAGAGATAATCACAGCGTGTGCGCGCGCGAGAGATAATCACAGCGTGTGCGCGCGCGAGAGATAATCACAGCGTGTGCGCGCGAGAGAGATAATCACAGCGTGTGCGCGCGCGAGAGATAATCACAGCGTGTGCGCGCGCGAGAGATAAGCACAGCGTGTGCGCGCGCGAGAGATAATCACAGCGTGTGCGCGCGCGAGAGATAATCACAGCGTGTGCGCGCGCGAGAGATAATCACAGCGTGTGCGCGCGCGAGAGATAATCACAGCGTGCGTGTGCGAGAGATAATCACAGCGTGCGTGTGCGAGAGATAATCACAGCGTGCGTGTGCGAGAGATAATCACAGCGTGCGTGTGTGAGAGGCGTGTGTGTGCGCGAGGCGTGTGTGTGCGCGTGTGCGAGAGGCGTGCGTGTGCGCGGGGTGCGCATGTGCACAGGTGCGCGAGGTGTGTGAGAAGCGTGCTTGTGCGAGAAACAGTCGCGGCATGTGTATGTGACCGATGTTTCGGCACTCTACACCAGCATCCCCCACAACGATGGCATTGCTGTAACTGCCTCAGTACTCAACGCCGACAACTGCCAGTTTCCAGATGCAATTTTACAACTCATCCGCTTCATCCTGGACCTCAATGTCTTCAACTTCAACAACCAGTTCTTCATCCAGACACATGGAACAGCCATGGGGACTAAATTCGCACCTCAATATACCAACATCTTCATGCACAGGCTCAAACAAGACTTCACCGCACAGGACCTTCAACCGATGCTATACACTAGATACATTGATGACATTTTTTTCCTTTGGACTCATGGTGAACAATCATTGAAACAACTGTATGATGATATCAACAAGTTCCATCCCACCATCAGACTCACCATGGACTATTCTCCAGAATCAGTTGCATCCTTGGACACACGCATCTCCATCAAGGACAGTCACCTCAGCACCTCACTGTACCGCAAACCGACAGACAACCTCACAATGCTCCACTTCTCCAGCTTCCACTCTAAACGCATTAAAGAGGCCATTCCCTACAGACAAGCCCTCCATATATACAGGATCTGCTCAGATGAGAAGGATCACAACAGACACATCCAGACACTGAAAGATGCCCTCATAAGAACAGAATGTGGCGCCCGACTCATCGATCAACAGTTCCGACGCATTATAGCGAAAAACCGCACCAACCTCCTCAGAAGGCAAACATGGGACAAGGTGGACAGAGTACCCTTCGTCATCCAGTACTTCCCCAGAGCGGAGAAGCTACGACATCTTCTCCGGAGTCTTCAACATCACTGAGAAGACAAACATCTCGCTAGGGCCATCCCCACCCCCCAACTTCTTGCCTTCAAACAACCGCACAATCTCAAACAGATCATTGTCCGCAGCAAACTACCCAACCTTCAGGAGAACAGTGACCACAACACCACACAACCCTGTCACAGCAACTTCTGTAGAATATGCTGGATCATCGACATGGATGCCATCACCTCATGTGAGAATACCATCCACCAAGTATACCGTACACACTCTTGCAACTTGGCCAACGCTGTCTACCTGATACGCTGCAGGAAAGGATGTCCCAAAGCACGGTATGTTGGGGAGACCATGCAGACACTACAACCATGGATGAATGAACATCGCTCAACAATCACCAGACAAGACTGTTCCCTTCCTGTCGGCGAACACTTCAGCGAGTCACGGGCATTCAGCCTCTGATCTTCGGGTAAACATTCTCCAGGGCAGCCTTCACAACACATGACAGCGCAGAGTCGCCGAGCAGAGACTGATAGCCAAGTTCCGCACACATGAGGACGGTCTCAACCGGGATCTTGTGTTCATGTCACACTATCTGTAACCCCCATGATTTGCCTGAACTTACAACATCTCACTTACTGTCCTATCTGGAGACAATACACATTTCTTTAACCTTTGCTTAATGCTATTGCCACTCACATTGTCTACCCCTTTAAAACTTGAATAGTAGGTTAGCTGTAAAAACTCGCATTCTAATCAGTATTCTGTAAACAGCGTTCTGAAAGCTAGTGACTTGTGCTACCAAATAAACCTGTTGGATTTTAACCTGGTGTTATGAGACTTCTTACTGTGATTACTCCAGTCTAACACCAGCATCTTCATATCCTGTTTTCAGTGCCAGGACATTGCCCAGAGAGCAGGGAGGCAAAAACAGAATGACTGAATAGGGGCAGCAAGAATGAGTGTTTAACCTCATTTACATCTTTCCTCAAACCCTGCATGCTTCCAGTCCCCGAGCCCCCAACCACCTCTCTTTTCTCCCCAAAAGTATCACAACTCTTGCCCTCTGAGGGCTACACCCCAACCCCTTACCCACTCCTCTCTCCACCCTCCCATCCCCACTACCCCCCCACTCATCCTCCCCCAACCCCCCACTCCTCCTCACACCCCCCCACCAACCAACATTCACACCTACCAACCCTCACCCACCCACCCTCCTCCCCCCATCCCCTAACCTCCCACCATTCTCCCCCCACCCCACCCTCCACCAACGCCCCCCCCCCCAATCCCCACCCACCCACCCCAGACCCCACCCCCACCACCATTCTCACTCCCCCTCTCCCTCCCAAGTAGATTTAACCGGCCAGACGAACTTGACACATTTGTGCATGGACGGATGGGAAAAGCCACAAAGATCTCCACTGATGATCTGGAAGGACCTGGTGGTGTAAACAGTTTGGGCGACCGTCAGTTACACAGCCACTAGGAGTGGTGTCCCTGTGTTCCAAGGTGTCAGGTCCAGCAACAAGTAGTGCAGGCATTTCAGAGCCAGAGCAGAGTCAGTAGCATGCAATGTCCAACATCTGTTCGAAGGACACTTGCGTGTGGAACTGTGGGGGTCTCCGTTCTCCCACCCACCCCCCCCCCCCGATCCAAACTGCAACATATCTGCCACAAAACATCCCCTTCGAAGCAGCACAGAGCAGTCTGAATGCTGAGATTTACCTTCTCACTCACCCGCACTGATCAAGCACGAGAACCCAACTCGTATTGATAAAGTGTTTCTTAGACTGATCCAGCTGCGATGAATGAGATTGTAAAGGGAGGTGAACTGGCACGATTGGAATTTAAGCTTACTAATGGCATTTTGATGCATGCAAAAACATATAAATTGATGCTTCGTCTGTTTTGGGATGAGTCCCAATCGTGCCAATTTTGTTCCTGTGGTAAGACGTGAATGGGCACAAAGATAAAGCGCCATTCCCGCTAACTGCTTTACACCCAATTTTACAGCATATTCCCATTATAAAACAGGCACAAAAAGGTCGTAAAATTCTGCCCAGTGTCTCTGTATGTGTGAGATAATCACAGTAAAAGGTCTCACAACACCAGGTTAAAGTCCAACAGGTTTATCTGATAGTAAACCCACACGTTTTCAGTGTTTGCCCCTTCATCAGCTAAGTGAAGACATGTGTGAGATAATCAGTGTATCTCTGCATATGATGGGGGTATTTGATCATCTGTGCATGTGCGTCTGGGCATGGGTAAGAATGTATGTGTATATGTGGGAGAATGTGTATGTGGATATGTGTGTGTGTGTGTGTATGAGTAACATTTCCTAAAGGTTGGGGAGTCTAAAAACTAGAGGGCATAGGTTTAAGGTGAGAGGGGACAGATACAAGTGTCCAATTTTTTTCACTCAGAGGGTGATGAGGTCTGGAACAAGCTACCAGAGGTAGTAATAGAGGTGGGTACAATTTTATCTTTTAAAAAGCATTTAGACAGTTACATGGACACGATGAGTATAGAGGGATATGGGCCAAACATGGCCAATTGGGATTAGTCTAGGGGTTTTAAAAAAAAGGACAGCATGGACAAGCTGTGCAGCAGGGCCTGTAAACCTCTTATGACTCCATGAATGTGTGTGTGAGAGAGAGCGTGTGAGAGTGAGGGTGTGTGAATGAGAGAGAGAATTTTGCGAGAAAGAGTGTATGGATGTGTATTCCAAGGAAATTAAGGAGAGTATTAAATCAAAAGCTGAGGCATTCAGAACGGCTAAAAATAGTGGACGATCGGAGGATTGGGAAAGTTTTAAACAACAGCAGAAAGTGACTAAAACAGTGATTAAAAAAGGAAAGATGGAACATGAGGCTAAACTAGCTCAAAACATCAAAAAGGACAGTAAGAGTTTTTATAAGTATATAAGGAATAGGAGAATGACCAGAGTTAATGTTGGACCCTTGGAGAATGAGAGGGAGGTTTAATGGTGGATGACAGGGATATGGCGGGGACCTTGAATAAGTTTTTTGTGTCGGTCTTTACGGAGGAGGATGTAAATAGCTTGCCCGAAATTAAGGATAGAAGGGTGGTAGGAGATGAGGTTCTTGATGAGATTACAGTCACTAGAGAGGTGGTGCTTGATAGGCTAATGGGGCTGAGGGCAGATAAGTCCCCGGGACTGGATGGAATATATCCCAGGGTCCTCAAGGAAATGGCAGAGGTGATAGCGGATGCCCTGGTAATTATCTTGCAAAATTCGCTGGACTCCGGGGAAGTGCCGGAAGATTGGAAAACGGCTAACGTTATGCTGCTGTTTAAAGAAAGGTAGCAGACAGAAGGCAGGGAATTATAGGCTGGTTAATTTAATGTTTGTAGTAGGAAAAATGCTTAAATCTGTTGTCAAAGCAGAAATAACGAGGCTCCTGGATACGAACAGTTTGATCAGGCAGACGCAGCACGGATTTGTTAAGGGGAAGTCGTGCTTGATAAATTTATTGGAGTTCTATGAGGAAGTGACTAGTGCGGTAGATAGAGGGGAACCGGTGGATGTGATGGTTTCGGATTTCCAAAAAGTGTTTGATAAGGTGCCTCACAAAAGATTGCTGCAGAAGGTTAAGGTGCAGGGAGTCAGGGGTAGGGTGTTAGACTGGATAGAGGATTGGTTGTCTAATAGGAAGCAGAGGGTAGGTATTAATGGGTGCTATTCTGATTGGCAGCTGGTGACTAGTGAAGTGCCCCAGGGATCGGTGCTGGAGCCTCAACTATTTACCATTTACATAGATGATCTGGAGGAGGGGGCTGAGTGCAGGGTGACGAAATTTACTGATGACACGAAGATGAGTGGAAAAGCAAATTGCGTGGAGAATGTGGAAAGCCTGCAGAGGGATCTGGATAGGTTGAGCGAGTGGGCGAGGACCTGGCAGATGGAGTATAATGTTAGCAAGTGTGAGGTTATCCACTTTGGGAAGAATAATGGTAGGAAGGATTACTACTTAAATGGTGAAAAGCTGCAGCATGCGACAGTGCAGAGGGACCTGGGGGTCCTTGTGCATGAATCGCAAAAACACAGTCTGCAGGTGCAGCAGGTGATTAAGAAGGTGAATGCAATGTTGGCCTTTATAGTGAGGGGGATAGAATATAAAAGTAGGGAGGTTCTGTTGCAGCTGTACAGGGCACTGGTGAGGCTGCAGTTGGAGTACTGTGTGCAGTTTTGGTCGCCACATTCAAGGAAGGATATATTGGCCTGGAGGGGGTGCAGAGAAGGTTCACTAGGCTGATACCGGAGATGAGGGCGATGGATTATGAGGAAAGACTGAATAGGCCAGGTTTGTACTCTTCGGAGTTTAGAAGGCTGAGAGGGGATCTTAGAACATAGAACAATACAGCACAGAACAGGCCCTTCGGCCTTCGATGTTGTGCCAACCAAAATAAAAAGCAATGCCCCTCCAAACTAAACCATTCCCTTCTCTTCCATATACTTATCAATTAACCTCTTAAACGCCACCAAACTTGGCGCATCTACAACAGCTGCAGGCAGGGCATTCCACTCCCTAATCACTCTTTGAGTAAAGAACCTACCTCTGATATCCGTCCTATAACTCATACCCCTTAATTTAAAGCTGTGTCCCCTCGTGCTAGCATTCTCCATCCTAGGAAAAAGGCTATCACTGTCCACCCTATCTAAACCTCTAATCATCTTATATGCTTCAATAAGATCCCCTCTTAGCCGCCTCCTTTCTAACGAAAACAACCTCAAATCCTTCAACCTCTCTTCATAGGACCTCCCTCCATACCAGGCAACATCCTGGTAAACCTCCTCTGTACCCTCTCCAATGCCTCCACATCTTTCTTATAATGTGGAGACCAGAACTGCACACAATACTCCAAGTGCGGCCGCACTAGAGTTTTGTACAGTTGCAACATGATGCTGCGGCTCCGAAATTCAATCCCCCTACCAATAAAAGCTAAGACTCCATATGCCTTCTTAACAACTTTAGATCTTATAGAAATGTATAAGATAATAAAGGGGATGGATAAGGTAGAGGTTGAGAGACTCTTCCCGCTTAACAAGATAGCAGGCACAGCCTCAAGATTGGGGGGGGGGGGGGGACGCGGTTCAGATCGGAGTTGCAGATGGGTTTCTTCATGCAGAGGGTGGTGAATCTTTGGAATTCTCTGCCTGAGGTGGTGGAAGCTTCCCCACTGAATATGTTCAAGTCAAGAGTGGATAGATTTTTAATTGATAAGGGAATTAAGGGTTACGGGGAGAAAGCAGGAAAGTGGTACTGAATCACTACAGATCAGCCATGATCCTATTGAATGGCAGGGCAGGCTCGAGGGGCTGGATGGCCGACTCCTGTTCTTATGTGTGTGGGTGTGACAGTGGGTTTCAGTGTGACAGAGTGTATGTGGACATGGGTTAAGAGTGGGTGTGTGTGAGAGAGACAGCTAGTGTGAATGAGTTATGTTGTAACCAGGATTTCAACAGCCGGTAATGGCTTCCCCTCTACCCAGACGCCCTCGCGCGGCTGAAACCGCTCTATGTCCGATAGCGGAACAGAACCGCGCGTGCGCACCGATTGAGGCGCCCCTGGAAACCGGGCTTCCCTCCGGCGGCCGCTAATCGCTAATTGCATACCGCTGGCTGGCCTTCGGCTGTGTCTGCGGCCGCTCCGTCAATCTGAGACTCTCTCCTTCACCGTCCCCGCGGCCGATAGCTGACAAAATGTCTACCGCTGGCCGGCTATGCTGCGCATGCGTCACTTCTCTCCATCATCTGCGCAGGCGCCGCGCCTGACAGACCTTGCCCCCAAGGCGCATGCGCTCCACGGGGCGCGGCGGCGCATGCGTACTTCTGAAGGGCGCACATTCGGCGTTGCGCATGCGCTTCTGTCTTCCCCGCCCGGTTCCGTCCCAGCCGCGGTTGCCAGGGGTAACCGCGGCCGCCGATCCGCCTCCTCCAGCTGTCAATCATCCTGCTTCTGCAAACACTGCATTGATGTACAGATGCCGGCGTTGGATTGGGGTGGTAAGAACTCAGGAAGAATTTAGCAACACCAATTTATAATCGAACCGATTTATTTGATAGTAAAAAAGCGAGCTTTCGACTCTTGTGTGTGTTGCTAAATTCTTCCTGAGTTCTTACCACTGCATTGCACATCCATCCTCAGGCCATTTCATCAATGGGGAAGGAGCAATGAATTTGTTTTTGAAATGCAACACATCAACATACTGGGATTCCATTAGCACATCCCTCCAGGAGGCTGCTGCCGCTTAATGTTCAACTTAACTCTCACTTAAATTCACTCTCCCTCTCCTCCAACCGGGAGCTTGGCTTCATGTCCCACTATCTGTAACCCCCATGATTTGCCTGGACTTGCAAAATCTTACTTACTGTCCTGTCTGGAGACAGTACACATCTCTTTAACCTGGGCTGAACTCTCTGCACTTACATTGTCTTTAAGACTTGATTAGCTGTAAAGACTCACATTCCAATCATTATCTTGAATCTTTAAGTGCCCTGTTTGTGAATAGAACTCCTCACCTGTTGAACTTTAACCTGATGTTGTGAACTTCTAACAGTTATTAAACTTCATTCCCAGCGATTGATAAAGGATCAGTTAAGAGATAGATGTCTGGGAGGTTCACCGAAACAATGTGTTTCTGGACACATCAATGGTAAATCAGGCCTTCCTCCCTCCCTATCTCTGTAAGCACCCTATCATTTTCATCCTCCTGTTCAAAACTCTCCCTTGCTAAGTTTTTAAAATTAAGTTTAAAGTTTATTTATTAGTGACACAAGTACATTTACATTAACACAGCAATGAAGTTACTGTGAAAATCCTCTACTCACACTATGATGCCTATTCAAGTACACTGAGGGAGAATTTAGCATGGCCAATGCACCTAACCAGCATGTCTTTCAGGAAGTGAGGGGAAATTGGAGCACCCAGAGAAACCCACGCAGACACAGGGAGAATGTACAAACTCCACACAGACAGTGACTCAAGCTGGGATTTGAATGTGGCGCTGTGAAGTTCTCATCCTCCTGTTCAAATCCCTCCCTTGCCCCCTCCCTCCCTATCTCTCTAACCTCCTCCAGCCCTGACAATTCTCATCCTCCTGTTCAAATCCCTCCCTCACCCCTCCTTCGCCCCCCCTCCCTCCCTATCTCTGTAACTGTTTTGGATTCTGTTGCAAGAAATGGCCTTTCTGCGGAAAGCAGCAGCAGCCAAACTCATTGCACCATGAGTTGGTTCTGCTGCAAAGGGGAGGGGTAAAAAGTGTGCCAGTGCAATAGTTATAGGATATTCAATTGCAAGAGAAATAGATAGGAATTTCTGTGGGTGCAAATGAGACTCCAGGACGGTAAGTTGCCTTCCTGGTGCTAGAGTTAAGGACATCTCCGAGCAGCTGCAGGACATTCTAAAGGGGAGGGTGAACAGCCAGTGGTTGTAGTACACATTGGTACAAACAACATGGGTTAAAAAAAGGATGAAGTTCTAAAAGCAGAATGTAGGAAGCAAGCTGAAAAGTAGGACCTCAAATGTAGTGATCTCAGGGTTACTATCTGTGCCAAGTGCAAGTCAGAGTAGAAAGAGCAAAATATGTGGGATAAATACACAGCTGAAAAGATGGTATGAGGGAGCAAGTTTCAGATTCCTGGGGCACTGGAACAGTTCACACGAAGGTGGGACTGTACAAACCAGATGGGTCATACCTGGGCAGGACTGGGACTAATGTCCTTGTGGGAGTGGGGAGGATGGATTCAGAGTGAGTGATTAATAACAAGAGGAAAAGACAATAAGGAGAATTATAAAAGTGATAGGCAGAGAAATCAAGAGCTAGAATCAGATAAGGATCACATGAAAAATCGCAGGAAAGGGAAAAATGCCACGTTAAGGTTTTGTACCTGAATGCTCAGAGCATTTGAAACAAAATGGATGGATTAGTTGCACAGGAAGGTGTAAAGGGGGATGATATAGTCAGCATTAAGAAACGTGGCTCCAAGGTGAACAAGGCCAGGAACTAAACATTGAGGCTGTTCAGTGTTTAGAAGGGACAGACAGAAAGGAAAAGGAGGTGGAGTTGCATTGTGATTAAAGATGATATTGATACGATATGGAGGAAAGACATTGACACAGATGATGTGGAATCTGTATGGGTCGACTTAAGAAACGCAAAGTGCAAAAACATGAGTGGGGGTGGTATACTTTGATTTGATTTGATTTGATTTATTATTGTAACATGTATTAACATGCAGTGAAAAGTATTGTTTCTTGCGTGCTTACAGACAAAAGCATACTGTTCATAGAGAATGAAACGAGAAAGTGCAGAATGTAGTGTTACAGTCATAGAGAAAGATCAACTTAATGCAAGATAAGTCCATTCAAAAGTCTGACAACAACAGGAAAGAAGCTACTAATTTCTTGCAATCTTGGGCAGAGCAGGAGCCCAGACCAAGCTGTGATACAACCAGAAAGAATGCTTTCTATGGGGCACCTGTAAAAGTTGGTGAGAGTCGTAGCTGACACGCCAAATTTCCTTAGTTTTCTGAGAAAGTAGAGGCATTGGTGGGTTTTCTTAACTATAGTGTCAGCGTGGGGGGGACCAGGACAGATTGTTGGTGATCTGGACACCCAAAAACCCAATCTGTATGCAGATTAAAGTTGCTCATAATCATAGATGTTCCTTTAACACTGGCATCTCTGATTTCCTGTCAAAGACTTTTCCCAACATTGCCATTGATCTAACACCAAATATCACCGTAGTGGGTCGGATCACAAACAATGATGAGACAGAGTACAGGAATGAGATAGAGAATCTGGTGAACTGGTGCGGCGACAATAATCTCTCCCTCAATGTCAACAAAACGAAGGAGATTGTCAAGTGTAATGGAGAACATGCCCCTGTCTACATCAATGGGACAAAATTGGCAAAGCAGCCAGTATAATTAAGGATCCCACACACCCCGGACATCCTCTCTTCCATCTTCTTGTGGTTCCTATCTTTAAGAAAAGGAACAGGGATAGTCCAGGAAATTACCGACCAGTGAGTCTGACTTCAGTGGTTGGTAAGCTGATGGAGAGGCTTCTGAGGGATAAGATATATGAACATTTGGAGAAGTTTGGACTGATTAGAAATAGTCAGCATGGTTTTGTCAAGGGCAGGTCGTGCCTTACGAGCCTAGTTGAGTTCTTCGAAAATGTGACTGAACACATTGACAAAGGAAGGGCGGTGGACCTAGTGTACTTGGACTTTAGCAAGGCGTTTGATAAGGTCCCCCATGCAAGGCTTCTGGAGAAGGTGAGAGGGCATGGGATCCAAGAGGCTTTGGCCTCGTGGATCCAGAACTGGCTTGCCGGCAGAAGGCAGAGAGTGGTTGTGGATGGGTCTTTTCTGCATGGAGGTCGGTCACCAGTGGAGTGCCCCAGGGATCTCTTCTGGGACCCCTGCTGTTTGTCATTTTCATAAATGACCTGGATGAGGAAGTGGAGGGATGGGTTAGTAAGTTTGCCGACGATACAAAGGTCGGTGGTGTTGTGGATGGTCTGGAGGGATGTCAAAAGTTGCAGCGGGGCATAGACAGGATGCAAGACTGGGCAGAGAAGTGGCAGATGGACTTCAATGCTGATAAATGTGTAGTGGTCCATTTTGGCAGGAAAAATGGGATGAAGGAGTACAATATAAGAGGTAGGAGTCTTAGCTGTGTTGTAGAGCAGAAGGATCTCGGGGTCCGGGTCCATAGGACTCTTAAATCGACCTCGCAGGTGGAGGAAGTGGTCAAGAAGGCGTACAGTGTACTGGCCTTCATTAATTGAGGAATAGAGTTTAGGAGTCAGGAGGTAATGATGCAGCTCTATAAGACTCTTGTCAGACCCCAGTTGGAGTATTGTGCGCAGTTCTGGTTGCCTCATTATAGGAAGGATGTAGAGGCTATTGAGAGAATTCAGAGGAGATTTACAAGGATGCTGCCTGGATTGGGAGGCAGGCCTTATGAAGATAGGTTGAGGGAGCTGGGACTCTTCTCACTGGAGAGACGTAGGTTGAGATGCGACCTGATAGAGGTTTATAAAATGTTGAGAGGAATAGATAGGGTGGACTCTCAGAGACTATTTCCCCGAGCTGAAATGGTCAATACGAGAGGACACAGATTTAAGGTGCAGGGAAGCAAATACAAAGGAGATGTCAGGGGTAGGTTTTTCACTCAGAGGGTGGTGAGTGAATGGAACCGACTGCCGTCGGAGGTTGTTGAGGCAAACTCACTGGGGTCTTTTAAGAGACTTCTGGACGAGTATATAGAAAAGAATAGGATAGGGGGTTACAGATAGGTCTGTGGATTGGTAGATGTGATCGGCACAACTAGTGGGCTGAAGGGCCTGTTTGTGCTGTATTGTTCTATGTTCTATGTTATGTTCTATGTTCTTCCGTTAGAAAATGATACAGAAGTCTGAGGTTACATTATCAACCAACTCAAGAAAAGCTTCTTCTCTGCTGCTGTAAGACTTTTGAATAGATCTTTCTCTACACTCTCTCTATAACTGTAACATTCTTTCCTTCTCTATGAACTGTATGCTTTCTCTGTATGGTGCGCAAGAAGCTATACTTTTCACTATTTGTTAATACATGTGACAGTAATAATAATATGGGTGATATGGTGACACAGTGGGTTAGCACTGCTGACTCACAGCACCAGATACTTGGCTCGGGTCACTGTGTGTGTGTGGAGCTGCACATTCTTCCTGTGTCTGTGTGGGTTTCCTCCAGGTTCTCTGGTTTCCTCCTACAGTTCAAAGGTGTGCAAACCTGCACATTGGCCATACTAAATTGATCTTATTTTGGGGGGGATTAGCAAGGTAAGTATGTGGCGTTATGGAGATAAAGTGGGTTGTTGGTGCAGGTTCGATGGGCTGAATGACCTCCTTCTGCATTATAGGGATTTTAAGATTCTATGACGATTCTCAATCAAATCAATTTTTGCTGCTTGGCACAAGAGTGATAAGGGAATTGTGGCTGAACCATGGATTACTAGCGAAATTAGAGACAGTATCAGATTTAAGGAAGAATTATAGAAATTGGCAAGAAAAAGCAATAGGCCTGAGGATTGGGAGCAGTTTAAAATTCAGCAAAGAAGGGCCAAGGGATTGATTAAGAAAGAGAAGACAGAGTATGAAAATAAGCTAGAGGGGAATATAAAACCTGACTGTAAAAGTTTCTGTAGGTATGGTTCTGTAGGAAAAAGATTGACAAAAATGAATGTAGGCCCCTTACAGTCAGAAACGGGAGAATTCATATCAGGGAACAGAGAAATGGTTGAGGAATTAAATTTCTACTTTGCTTCAGTCTTCACGAAGGAAGATTTGAAGAATGTACCAGAAGTTCTGAGAGAAACAAGTTTTAATGAGGAGCTGAAGGAAATCAGTGTTAGGAGAGAAATGGTGTTGGGAAAATTGATGGGATTGAAGTCGGATAAATCTCCAGATCCTGATAATCTTCATCCCAGACTTCTTAAGGAAATACTAGATCTACTGGTGGTTATTTTCCAAAATTCTTTGGACCCTGGACTGGTTTTCACAGATTGGAGAGTGGCTAATGTAAACCTGCTATTCAAAAAGAGAGGGAGAGAGAAAACAGGGAACTACAGACCAGTGAGCCTTATGTCAGTACTGAGGAAGTTGCTAGAATCCATTATCGAGGATTTCCTAACTCAGCATTTGGAAGGCAGTGGTTTAATCAGACAAAGTCAGCATGGATTTACAAAAGGGAAATCATACTGGACAAATCTATTGGAATTCTTTAAGGATGTAACCTGTAGAGTTGATTGAGGAGAACCAGTGGATGTGGTTTATTTAGACTTTCAGAAGGCTTTCAACAAGGTCTTACATAACAATCTACTATGTGAAGTAAAGCACATGGGATTGTAGGTAATGTCTTGATATGAATAGAAAGCTGGTTAGCAGGTAGGAAGCAAAGAGTTGGCATAAATGGGTCTTTTTCTGATTGGCAGTCAGTGACGAGTGGAATTCTGCAGGGATCTGTGCTGGAACCTCAACTGTTCACAGTATATATTAATGATTAGGAAGAGAGAACTGAACATATTATCCCCAAGTTTACAGATGATACAAAATTGGTTGGGAGGGTGAGCTGTGAGGAGGATACAGAGATGCTTCAGTGTGATTTGTACAGGCTGAGTATGTGGGAATCTGCATGGTTGGAATAATAGGAAGGCAGATTATTATTTGAATGGATTGAGAGAGGTGAATATTCAGCGAGACCTTGGAGTTCTTGTGCATCAGTCACGGAAAGTAAGTGCGCAGGTACAGCAGGCAGTCAAATGATACAAATCCAGATCTGTAAAGTTGGGAGCAGTTGCGGTGAGTATGAAACCATCGTCGATTATAGCAAAAAACCATCGGGTTTGTATCAGGAAAAGGGAAGATGCTGTCCTTATCTGCTCAGACCTACACATGGACTCCAGACACACTCAGCCATGTGGTTCACTCCTAACTTCCCATCTGAAGCCCATAAGACCATAAAACACAGGAGCAGAATGAGGCCACTTGGCCCATTGAGTCTGCTCCACCATTCAATCATGGCTGATATTTTTCCCCATCCCCATTCTCCTGCCTTTTCCCCATAACCCCCGATCCCCTTATTAATCAGGAACCTATCTATCTCTCTCTGTCTTAAAGCACTCAGTGACCTGGCCTCCACAACCTTCTGCAGCAAAGAGTTCCACACATTCTCCACTCTCTCTGGCTGAAGAAATTCCTCCCCATCTCCGTTTTAAAGAATTGTCCCTTTAGCCTGAGGTTGTGCCCTCTCTGGTTCTAGTTTTTCCTACTAGTGGAAACATTCTCTCCATGTCCACTCTATCCACGGCCTCACAGTATCCTGTAAGTTTCAATAAGATTCTGTCACCCCTCCCATTCCTTCTACACTCCAGTGAGTACAGACCCAGAGTCCTCAACCATTGCTCATACGACAAGTTCTTCATTCCAGGGATCATTCTTGTGAACCTTTCCAAGGCCGGCACATCCTTCCTTAGATAAGGGGCACAGAATTGTTCACGATACTCAAAATGAGGTCTGACCAGAGCCTTCTACAGCCTCAGAAGTCCATCCCTGTTCTTGTATTCTAGCTCTCTCGACATTAATGCTAACACTGAATTTGCGTTCCTAACTGCCGAATGAAGCTGCACATTAAAAATCATAGAGTCAGTTTACAGCACGGAAACAGGCCCTTCAGCCCAACCTGTCCATGGTAACTTGTCTCTGTTGCTCTTTTTATTTAAACCCTTCATCCCAATTGCCCACATTTGTCCCATATCCTTCTATACCCATCATACTCAAGTAACTGTCTAAATGCTTTTTAAATTGTAGCTGCCTACACTCACCACCCTCTGTGTGAAAAAGTTGTCTCTGGACCCTTTTGTCTCTCTCCCCTCTCACCTTAAACCGATACCCTCTAGTTTTAGACTCCCCTACCTTTGGGGAAAAGATATTGACTATCTCGCTGATCTGTGCCCCTCATTATTTTATAGATCTCTATAAGATCACCCCTCAGCCTCCTACACTCCAGAGAAAATGTCCCAGTCTATCCAGCCTCTCCTTATAACTCAATCCATCAAGTCCCAGTAGCATCCTAGTAAATCTTTTCTACACTCTTTCTAGTTTAATAATATCCTTTCTATAACAGGGTGACCAGAATTGTACACAGTATTCCAAGTGTGACCTTACCAATGTCTTGTACAATTTCAACAAGACGTCCCAACTCCTGTATTCAATGTTCTGACCAATGAAACCAAACATGCTGAATGCCTTCTTCACCACTCTGTCCACCTGTGAGTCCACTTCCAAGGAGCTATGAACCTGTACCCCGAGATCTCTCTGTTCTGTAATTCTCCCCAACACCCTACCATTAACTGAGTAAATCCTGCCCTGGTTCAATCGACCAAAATGTATCACCTCACATTTATCTAAATTAAACTCCATCTGCCATTCGTCAGCCCGCTGGCCCCAATTGATCAAGATCCTGTTGCAATTGGAGATAACTTTCTTCACTGTCCACAATGCCACCAATCTTACTGTCATCTGCAAACTTACTAACCATGCCTCCAATATTCTCATCCAAATCATTAATATAAATGACAAATAACAGTGGATCCAGCACTGATCCCTGAGGCACACCGCTGGTCACAGGCCTCCAGTTTGAAAAACAACTCTCTACAACCACCCTCTGGCTTCTGTCAAGAAGATAATTTTATATCCATTTAGATACCTCCCCCTGGATCCTGTGAGATTTAACTTTATGCAACAACCTACCATGTGGTACCTTATCAAAGGCCTTGCTAAAGTCCATGTAGACAATGTCAACTGCACTGTCCTCATCTACCTTCTTGGTCACTCCTTCAAAAAACTCAATCAAATTTGTGAGACATGATTTTCCACTCACAAAGCCATGCTGATTGTCCCTGATCAGTCCTTGTGTCTCTGAATATCTGTAGATCCTGTCTCTCAAAAATACTTTCCAACAATTTACCCACCACAGATGTGAGGCTCACTGGCCTGTAGTTCCCAGGCTTTTCCCTGCAGCCCTTTTTAAACAAAGACACAACATTTGTCTTTGAATAAAAAAAAGAATAAAAATCAAGGCACAAAGGCCATCTCTAAGGAGGATTCCCAGAAAACCAAGGGGGGGGTAAAGGCTGTGATGGAGAGGGCAGGTGAGGGGGAACAGAATGCCACAGAGACCGGCGGGAAAGCAGGAAATGAGATAGTGGTGGGGGATGGGATGGTTAAAGGGATCGATAGAAGATTCTGTGGGCAAAAGAGAGATTCCAGGATGGTAGTCTGCCTCCCTGGAGCAGAGGTCCAGGATGTATCAGAGAGGGTAGAGGGAATTTTGAAGGGAAAAGGGTCTAAGGCAAATGTAATAGTTCACATAGGACAGAAAGATGTAGGAAGAAAGCGTAGGGGGGACTTACGTAGGCAGTTTACGGAGTTGGGGGCTCAACTGAAAGGTAGGGCCTCCAGGGTGGCGTTCTCTGGCCTGCTGCCTGTGCCCGGGACCAATTGGGTAAAAACAAATGAGACACTACAACTAAATGCATGGATGAGGGATTGGTGTAGGTCAGAAGGCTTCATATTTATTGATCATTGGGAGGTTAGTAAATTTGCAGATGACACTAAAGTCGGTGAATTGGTAGATAGTGAAGAGGGGTGTTATAGTTTGCAGAGGGACTTGGACAAGTTGCAGAGCTGGGCCGAGAGGTGGCAAATGGAGTTTAATGTGGAAAAGTGCGAGGTAATGCACTATGGCAGAAATAATAAATGTGTAGAGTATAGGGCTAATGGTAGGATTCTTAGTAGTCTTGATGAACAGAGGGATCTTGGTGTGTATGTGCATAGATCCCTGAAAGTAGGCAGTCAGGTCGAGAAGGTTGTTAGGAAGGCAGATGGAGTCTTGGCTTTTATTGGTAGAGGGATTGAATTTCGGAGCCGCAACGTCATGTTGCAACTGTACAAAACTCTAGTGCGGCCGCACTTGGAGTATTGTGTGCAGTTCTGGTCCCCGCATTATAAGAAAGATGTGGATGCATTGGAGAGGGTAAAGAGGAGGTTTACCAGGATGTTGCCTGTATGGAGGGCAGGTCTTATGAAGAGAGGCTGAGGGATTTGAGGTTGTTTTCGTTAGAAAGGAGGCGGCTAAGAGGGGACCTAATCGAAAAATATAAGATGATTAGAGGTTTAGATAGGGTGGACAGTGATAGCCTTTTTCCTAGGATGGAGAAAGCTAGCACGAGGGGACACAGCTTTAAATTAAGGGGTGATAGTTATAGGACGGATATCAGAGGCAGGGTCTTTACCCAAAGGGTGGGTCGGGAGTGGAATGCCCTGCCTGCAGCGGTTGTAGATGCGCCAAGTTTGGTGGCGTTTAAGAGGTTAGTTGATAAGTATATGGCAGAGAAGGGAATGGTTTAGTTTGGAGGGGCATTGCTTTTTATATTGGTCGGCGCAACATCGAAGGCCAAAGGGCCTGTTCTGTGCTGTAATGTTCTATGTTCTATGTCCTATGTTCTAGGTCTTCAGGAGGGAGAGTCACCTATTCAAGAGGGATAGGGAGCAGTTGACTGGGAGGGGAACACATATTTTAGCTGGGAGGGTAGCTGGAGTGTTTCAGAAGTGTTTAAACTAATAGGGAGGGAGGGTGGGGAGAGAGAGGGAACTGGGAGTGGGAGAGAGAGGAATGATAGGGTAACACCAGAAGGTAGAAAGGAATATCCGAGAGCTGAGGGTCTTCAGTGCATGTGTTTTAATGCGAGGAGTGTGACTGGCAAAATAGATGAACTGAAGGCAATAATGTTCACGAGGAGTTTAGAAGTGGTGGCGGTGACTGAGACGTGGTTGAAGGAGGGGCAAGACTGGCAATTGAATATTCCAGGGTATAAGTGTTTTAGGTGTGACAGAGTTGGTGTGAAGAGAGGCGGGGGAGTGGCTTTATTAGTTAAGGACAATGTCATAGCAGTGCAGAGGGAGGGAGGTATGGATGATTTAGGAATTGAGTCTCTATGGGTGGAGTTGAGGAATAGGAAGGGAGTGGTTACTCTGTTGGGTGTTTACTACAGACCGCCCAATAGCCCACGGGCCGTGGAAGAAGGGATATGCAGGGACATTTTAGATAAGTGTAGGAAAAATAGGGTAGTAGTAGTGGGAGATTTCAATTTCCCTGGAGTAGATTGGAGAGTGCCCAGAGCTGTAGGAGTGGACGGGGAGGAATTTGTACAGTGTGTTTTGGAAGGGTCCTTGGAGCAGTATGTGGATAGCCCGACTAGAGATGGGGCTATACTGGATTTGGTTCTGGGGAATGAGCCAGGGCAGGTGGTTGACGTCGAGGTAGGAGAGCAGGTGTCAAATAGTGATCACAACTCTGTCTGCTTTAGGATATTAATGGAAAAGGACGAGACCGGCCCAAAAGGGAAGGTATTTACTGGGGGAGGGCTAGATACGCCAGATTAGGCAAGATCTTAAAGATACCGACTGGGATAAGCTTTTCGAGGGCAGGTCGACGAGGTACATGTGGGAGTCTTTCAAGGGAAAACTAAACTCTCTGCAGGAAAGATATGTGCCGGCAAGGAGGAAGGATGGGAAAGGTAGGATTAGAGAACCTTGGCTTACCAGGGAGATTGAGGACTTGATCAAGAAAAAGAGAGAGGCTTACAATAGATCTAGGCAACTAGGGACTGAGACAGCGCTGGAAGCTTATAGAGAGTGTAGACGGGATCTTAAAAGGGGTATTAGAAAGGCAAAAAGGGGCCACGAGGTGGCTCTGGCAGGTAGGATTAAGGAAAATCCAAAGGCATTTTACACCTATGTAAGGAGCAAAAGGATGGTTAGAGGCAAGATTGGACCTCTTAGGGACAGAGGGGATCTATGCTTAGAGCCTGAGGGAATGGGGGAGATCCTGAATGAATACTTTGCGTCGGTATTCACGCAGGAGACTGGACAGATGTCTGTGCCTGATGTTGACAAAGTTGAGGATCGGTTGAGGGAAATAAGGATTACGAGGAAAGAGGTGTTGGGGCTGTTAGGCAGCTTAAAGACATATAAAGCTCCGGGGCCTGATGGCATTTACCCCAGGCTGCTAAGGGAGTTGAGGGAAGACTTGGCTGGGCCTCTGACGCAAATCTTTGTCTCTTCCTTGGACACAGGTGAGGTCCCAGAGGACTGGAGGATAGCAAACGTAGTACCGTTGTTTTAAAAAAGGTCAGAGGGATAACCCAGGGAACTATAGGCCGGTGAGCTTGACTTCAGTTATAGGTAAGCAATGGAGAGGATCCTTAGGGACAGGATGTATGAGCATCTGGAGCGCTGCGATCTGATCAGGGATATGCAGCATGGCTTCGTCAAGGGGAAGTCTTGTCTTACAAATCTAGTGGAATTTTTTGAAGAAGTGACAAAAACAGTTGATGAAGGACAGGCTGTTGATGTCGTCTACATGGATTTCAGTAAGGCGTTTGACAAGGTTCCTCATGGTAGACTGATAGAGAAGGTGAAGGCGCATGGGATACAGGGTCGGGTATGTAGATGGGTCGAGAACTGGCTCGGGAGGAGGAGACAGAGGGTAGTAGTGGAAGGCTCTTTTTCCGGCTGGAAGCCTGTCACTAGTGGAGTGCCACAAGGCTCAGTACTAGGTCCTCTTCTATTTGTGGTCTACATAAACGACTTGGAAGTTGGGGTAGGTGGTGAGATCAGCAAATTTGCTGATGACACCAAGATGCTTGGATTGGCGGTACAGAGGAGCAGTGCCAGGCAATACAACAGGACATAGACAGGTTGGTAGACTGGGCAGATAGATGGCAAATGGAATTTAATCCGGATAAATGCGAGGTGATGCATTTTGGCCAGAAAAATGTAGAAGAGAGTTATAGGATAAAAGGTAAAACTATACGGAGCATAGAGACGCAGAGAGACTTGGGGGTGCAGGTTCACAAGTCTCTGAAGGTGTCCTCACAGGTGGAGAAGGTGATAAAGAAGGCGTATAGTATGTTAGCTTTCATAGAAAAGGGTATAGAATACAAGAGTAGGAGTTTGATGTTGCAGTTGTATAGAACGTTGGTTAGGCCTCACTTGGAATACTGCGTCCAGTTCTGGTCGCCGTACTATCGGAAGGATGTGGAGTCCTTGGAGAGAGTGCAGAGGAGGTTTACCAGGATGCTGCCTGGTATGGAAGGACTGTCTTATGAGGAACGATTAAATAGACTGGGGTTGTTTTCCCTTGAAAGACGTCGGCTTAGAGGGGATCTAATAGAGGTGTATAAGATTATAAGGGGTATAGATAGAGTAAATGGAGGTAAACTTTTTCCACCTTCAGAAATGGATAGGACGAGGGGTCACGGCCTTAGGGTGAGGGGGCTATGTATAGGACGAATATTAGAGGGCAGTTTTTCACACAAAGGGTAGTGGGGGTGTGGAATGCACTGCCGAGTAAGGTGGTGGGAGCAGGCACGCTGGGGCTGTTTAAGGGTCTCTTGGACAGCCACATGAGCGGTCTGCAGATAGAGGGATATAGTAGGACTGTTTAACTACGGCTTTTTTCCACAGGTAATTCGGTCCATACTTGACCAACATTGAGCATGCATTCGGCAGGTGGTGCGAGTACAGCTCTTGGATGTTGATTCATGGGTTGCCTGGTACTTCATGTCGTAAATGAGTGCTTTATGTGGACCATCTGAAGGGCACCATGACAGCTCAGAGACTATCGATGTGGCTGTGCAGACACTTGGAATTGGGCCGGTGTCTGCGGGAGTTTGCGCGTTCTCCCCGTGGTTGCGTGGGTTTTCTCCGGGCACTCCGGTTTCCTCCCACAACCCAAAAATTCGCTCTTAGGCTGATTGGGAAACAAATTGTCCCTATTCAGGAAACGGGGAGAAATCATATCAGGACAGAGAAAGGTGAGGATTAAATTTAATTGCTCCGCGTCACAAAGGAAGAATTTGAAGAATGTACCAGAGATTCTGAGAGAAAAAAGTTTAAGGAGGAGCTGAAGGAAATCAGGTTAGGCGAGAAATGTGTTGGGAAAATGATGGGATTGAAGCGGATAAATCTCCAGATCCTGATAATTTATCCCAGACTTCATAAGGAAATACTAGATCTATGTGGTTATTTTCCAAAATTCTTGAGACCCGGACTGGTTTCCCACCAGATTGGAGAGTGGCTAATGTAAAACCTGCTATTCAAAAGAGAGGGAGAGGGAAAACAGGGGAAACTACAGGGACCAAAGTGAGCCTTATGTCGGTACTGAGGAAGTTGCTAGAATCCATTATCGAGGATTTCCTAACTCAGCATTTGGAAGGCAGTGGTTTAATCAGACAAAGTCAGCATGGATTTACAAAAGGGAAATCATACTGGACAAATCTATTGGAATTCTTTAAGGAGGTTGAGAGGTGACCTGATAGAGGTTTATAAAATGTTGAGAGGAATAGATAGGGTGGATTCTCAGAGACTATTTCCCTGAGCTGAAATGGTCACTACGAGAGGACACAGATTTAAGGTGCAGGGAAGCAAATACAAAGGAGATGTCAGGGGTAGGTTTTTCACTCAGAGGGTGGTGAGTGAATGGAACCGACTGCCGTTGGAGGTTGTTGAGGCAAACTCGCTGGGGTCTTTTAAAAGACTTCTGGATGAGTATATGGGATTTAATGGGATTGGGAGTTACAGATAGTTCTATGGCCTGGTAGGTGTAGATATGATCGGCACAACTTGTGGGCCGAAGGGCCTATTTGTGCTGTAGTGTTCAATGTAACCTGTAGAATTGACCGAGGAGAACCAGTGGATGTGGTTTATTGAGGCTTTCGACAAGATCATAGAATCATAGAGGTTTGCAGCATAGAAACAGGCCCTTCAGCCCAACCTATGCTGCCTTTTCTTTTTTAAACCCCTAAGCTAATCCCAATTGCCCACATTTAGAACATAGAACATAGAACAATACAGCACAGAACAGGCCCTTCGGCCTTCGATGTTGTGCCGACCAAAATAAAAAGCAATGCCCCTCCAAACTAAACCATTCCCTTCTCTTCCATATACTTATCAATTAACCTCTTAAACGCCACCAAACTTGGCGCATCTACAACAGCTGCAGGCAGGGCATTCCACTCCCTAATCACTCTTTTGAGTAAAGAACCTACCTCTGATATCCGTCCTATAACTCATACCCCTTAATTTAAAGCTGTGTCCCCTCGTGCTAGCTTTCTCCATCCTAGGAAAAAGGCTATCACTGTCCACCCTATCTAAACCTCTAATCATCTTATATCTTCAATAAGATCCCCTCTTAGCCGCCTCCTTTCTAACGAAAACAACCTCAAATCCTTCAACCTCTCTTCTAAGGACCTGCCCTCCATACCAGGCAACATCCTGGTAAACCTCCTCTGTACCCTCTCCAATGCCTCCACATCTTTCTTATAATGTGGGGACCAGAACTGCACACAATACTCCAAGTGCGGCCGCCTAGAGTTTTGTACAGTTGCAACATGATGCTGCGGCTCCTAAATTCAATCCCCCTACCAATAAAAGCTAAGACTCCATATGCCTTCTTAACAACTTTATCCACTTGACTGCCTACTTTCAGGGATCTATTGACACATACACCAAGATCCTTCTGTTCCTCAACACTATTAAGAGCCCTACCATTAGCCCTATACTCTACACATTTATTGTTCCTGCCAAAGTGCATTACCTCACACTTTTCCACATTAAACTCCATTTGCCACCTCTCGGCCCAGCTCTGCAACTTGTCCAAGTCACTCTGTAAACTAAAACACCCCTCTTCACTATCTACCACTCCACCAACTTTAGTATCATCTGCAAATTTACTGATCCATCCCTCAATACCCTCATCCAGATCATTTATAAAAATTACAAACAGCAGGGGCCCCAAAACAGACCCCTGAGGCACACCACTCGTCACCGAACTCCACGATGAATATCTCCCATCAACCACCACCCTCTGTCTTCTATCTGCCAGCCAATTCCTAATCCAATTAGCTAAATCACCCTCTATTCCACACATCTGCATTTTCTGTAGAAGTCTTCCATGGGCCACCTTATCAAACGCCTTACTAAAGTCCATATATACTACATCAACCGCCTTACCCCCATCCACCTCTCTGGTCACTTTCTCAAAAAACTCAATGAGGTTAGTAAGGCATGACCTACCCTTCACGAAACCATGCTGACTATCCCCAATCAATTCATTTCTCTCTAAATAACTATAAATCCTATCCCTAATAATTCTCTCCAATACCTTGCCCACCACAGAAGTAAGACTCACTGGCCTATAATTCCCAGGAAGGTCTCTCTTCCCCTTCTTAAACAATGGGACCACATTCGCCATCCTCCAGTCCTCCGGAACCACACCCGTAACCAACGAGGACCTGAAGATCAGAGCCAGAGGCTCTGCAATCTCCTCTCTTGCCTCCCAGAGAATCCTAGGGTAAATCCCGTCCGGCCCAGGGGACTTATCCAACTTCAAACCCTCGAGAATTTCTAGCACATCCTCCCTATCTACTACAATACTTCCCAATTTGCAACCCTGTACCTCAGTGCTCTCCATAGCTACATTTCCAGCACTCTGCGTGAATACCGAAGAGAAATATTTATTCAGTGCCTCACCAATCTCTTCAGGCTCCACGCACAACTTCCCACTGCTGTCTATGACTGGCCCTAATCTTGCCCTAACCAATCTTCTATTCTTAACATATCGAAAGAAAGCTTTAGGATTCTCCTTAATCCTATCAGCCAACATCTTCTCGTGTCCCCTCTTAGCTCTCCTCAATTCACTTTTTACCTCCTTCCTGGCTAATCTATAGCTATCCATTGCACTATCTGAGCCTTCAAGCCTCATCCTGACATAAGCAGGATTTGGTCCATATCCCTCCATATCCATCGTACCCATGGAACTGTCTAAATGCTTTTCCATTGAACCATAGAACTCTATAGTACTGAAAGAGGCCCTTCAGCCCATCGAGTCTGCACTGATCATAATCCCATCCAGGCCCTACTCCCATATCCCTACATATTTATCCACTAACCCCTCTAATGTACGCATCCCTGGACACTAAGGGGCAATTTTATCATGGCCAATCAACCTAACCAGCACATTTTTGGACTGTGGGAGGAAAACTGGAGCACCTGGAGGAGCCCATGCAAATACGAGGAGAATGTGCAAACTCCACACAGACAGTGACCCAAGCTGGAATTTGAACCCGGGTCCCTGGAGTGTGAAGCAGTAGTGCTGACCACTGTGCTACCGTGCTGCCCAATTTTGTCTTTTTAAAAGACAGAATTGTACCCACCTCTTCTACTACCTCTGGCAACTTGTTCCAGACACTCACCACCCTGTGTGAAAAAATTGTCCCTCTGGACCTTTTATATCCCCTCTCACCTTAAACCTATACCCTCTAGTTTTAGACTCCCCTACCTTTGGGAAAAGATATTGACTATCTCGCTGATCTGTGTCCCCTCATTATTTTATAGATCTCTATAAGATCACCCCTCAGCCTCCTACACTCCAAAGAAAAAAGGTCCCAGTCTATCGAGCCTCTCTTTATAACTCAATCCATCAAGTCCCGGTAACATCCTAGTAAATCTTTTCTACACTCTTTCTAGTTTAATAATATCCTTTCTATAATAGAGTGACCAGAACTGTACACAGTATTCCAAGTGTGGCCTTACCAATGTCTTGTACAATTTCAACAAGACGTCCCAACTCCTGTATTCAATGTTTTGATCAATGAAACCAAACATGCTGAATGCCTTCTTCACCACTCTGTCCACCTGTGACTCCACTTTCAAGGAGTATGAACCTGTACCCCGAGATCTCTTTGTTCTGTAACTTTCCCCAATGCCCTACCATTAACTGAGTAAGTCCTGCCCTGGTTCAATCGACCAAAATGCATCACCTCACATTTATCTAAATTAAACTCCATCTGCCATTCGTCAGCCCACTGGCCCCAATTGATCAAGATCCCGTTGCAATTGGAGATGACAGACCACAATGTAAAGGTAAAGCACATAGGATTGCAGGAAATGTTTTGAGATGGACAGAAAGCTGGTTAGCAGATAGGAAGCAAAGAGTTGGCATAAATGGGTCTTTTTCTGATTGGCAGTCAGTGATGAGTGGAATTCTGCAGGGATCTGTGCTGGAACCTCAACTGTTCACATGATATATTAATGATTAGGAAGAGAGAACTGAACATATTATCCTCAAATTTACAGATGATACAAAGCTGGATGGGAGGGTGAGCTGTGAGGAGGATGCAGAGATGCTTCAGGTTGATTTGAACAGGTTGACTGTGTGGGAATCTGCATGGCAGACGCAGTATAATGTAGATAAATGTGAGATTATCCACTAGTTGCAATAATAGGAAGGCAGATTATTATTTGAATGGGTGTAAATTGAGAGAGGTGGATACTCAGCAAGACTTGGAGTCTTTGTGCATCATTCACTGAAGGTAAACGCACAGATACAGCAGGCAGTAAAGAAGTTGAACGGTATGTTAGCCTTAGGATTTGAATATAGGGATTTTTGCTACAATTGTACAGGGTGTTGGTGGGGCCACACCTGGAGTATTGTGTGTAGTTTTGGTCTCCTTATCTGAGGAAGGATGTTCCTTGTTATAGAAGGAGCACAGCAAGGGTTTACCAGGCTGATTCCTGGGATGGCAGGTCTGTCATATGAGGAGAGACCGAGTCGGTTAGGATTATATTCACTGGAGTTTAGAGTGAGAGGGGATCTGATAGAAACTTATAAAATTCTAACATCATGAACATACAAAGGGATTTTGAAGTACATATGGATAAGGTGGCCAGGAAGGCATGTGGCAAGCTTGCTTTTATTGGTCAGTGCTTAGAATACAATAACTGGCAAGTCATGTAGCAGCTCGATAGAACTTAAGTTACGCTGCATTTGGAGTATTGCGTATGGTTTTGGTCACCACATTACCAGAAGGATGTGGAGTCTTCAGAGGGAGCACAGAAAAGATTTCCCAGGATGTTGCCTGCTATGGAGGGTATTAGCTATGAGGAGAGGTTGGAGAAATTTTGTTTGTTCTCACTGGAGCAACAGAGGCTGAGGACAATCTGATACAAGTCTACAAAATGCTGAGAGAGATGGATAGAATGGATAGTCAGAATCTGTTCCCCAGGGTAGAAATACCAACTACACAGGGACATAAAAGGAGGAAGTTTAAAGGAAATGTGAGAGGAAAGGAAAGGCAGGGAGCAAGAAACAAGAGAGGGAGGAATGGAGGGAGGGAAAGTGTGAGAGAGGGGAAGAGAGAAAGGGAGAGAGAGAGAGAGAGACAGACAGAGAAAGACAGTCAGGGAGAGACAGAGAAACAGAGACACAGACTCACAAAATCAGATCCCTCCTCCTGAATATCTCACTGTGAAATCCCAGTCAGCTGCTTTCTGCGAAATTCTCAACTAGTCGGGAAACTAACGCTCCAACTGGGAACATTGTCCAAACTTGTCCTGGGAGTGTTTCGTGGGGGGACAGTGTAGAGGGAGCTTTACTCTGTATCTAACCCCGTGCTGTACCTGTCCTGGGAGTGTTTGATGGGGGGACAGTGTAGAGGGAGCTTTACTCTGTATCTAACCCCGTGCTGTACCTGTCCTGGGAGTGTTTGATGGTGGGACAGTGTAGAGGGAGCTTTACTCTGTATCTAACCCCGTGCTGTACCTGTCCTGGGAGTGTTTGATGGGGGGACAGTGTAGAGGAAGCTTTACTCTGTATCTAACCCTGTGCTGTACCTGTCCTGGGAGTGTTTGATGGGGGACAGTGTAGAGGAAGCTTTACTCTGTATCTAACCCTGTGCTGTACCTGTCCTGGGAGTGTTTGATGGGGACAGTGTAAAGGGAGCTTTACTTTGTATCTAAACCCGTGCTGTACCTGTCCTGGGAGTGTTTGATGGGGACAGTGTAAGGGAGCTTTACTCTGTATCTAACCCCGTGCTGTACCTGTCCTGGGAGTGTTTGATGGGGGGACAGTGTAGAGGGAGCTTTACTCTGTATTTAACCCCGTGCTGTACCTGTCCTGGGAGTGTTTGATGGGGGGACAGTGTAGAGGGAGCTCTACTCTGTATCTAACCCCGTGCTGTATCTATCCTGGGAGTGTTTGATGGGGGGACAGTGTAGAGGGAGCTTTACTCTGTATCTAACCCCGTGCTGTACCTGTCCTGGGAGTGTTTGATGGGGACAGTGTAAAGGAAGCTTTACTCTGTATCTAACCCCGTGCTGTACCTGTCCTGGGAGTGTTTGATGGGGACAGTATAGAGGGAGCTTTACTCTGTATCTAACCCCGTGCTGTACCTGTCCTGGGAGTGTTTGATGGGGACAGTGTAGAGGGAGCTTTACTCTGTATCTAACCCCGTGCTGTACCTGTCCTGGGAGTGTTTGATGGGGGGACAGTGTAGAGGGAGCTTTACTCTGTATCTAACCCCGTGCTGTACCTGTCCTGGGAGTGTTTGATAGGGACAGTGTAGAGGGAGCTTTACTCTGTATCTAACCCCGTGCTGTACCTGTCCTGGGAGTGTTTGATGGGGGGAAAGTGTAGAGGGAGCTTTACTCTGTATCTAACCCCGTGCTGTACCTGTCCTGGGAGTGTTTGATGGGGGACAGTGTAGAGGGAGCTTTACTCTGTATCTAACCCCGTGCTGTACCTGTCCTGGGAGTGTTTGATGGGGGACAGTGTAGAGGGAGCTTTACTCTGTATCTAACCCCGTGCTGTACCTGTCCTGGGAGTGTTTGATGTGGGGACAGTGTAGAGGGAGCTTTACTCTGTATCTAACCCTGTGCTGTACCTGTCCTGGGAGTGTTTGATGGGGGGACAGTGTAGAGGGAGCTTTACTCTGTATCTAACCCCGTGCTGTAGCTGTCCTGGGAGTGTTTGATGGGGAAACAGTGTAGAGGGAGCTTTACTCTGTATCTAACCCTGTGCTGTACCTGTCCTGGGAGTGTTTGATGGGGGGACAGTGTAGAGAGAGCTTTACTCTGTATCTAACCCCGTGCTGTACCTGTCCTGGGAGTGTTTGATGGGGGGACAGTGTAGAGGGAGCTTTACTCTGTATCTAACCCCGTGCTGTACCTGTCCTGGGAGTGTTTGATGGGAGGACAGTGTAGAGGGAGCTTTACTCTGTATCTACGCCTGTGCTGTAACTGTCCCGGGAGTGTTTGATGGGGGGACAGTGTAGAGGGAGCTTTACTCTTTATCTAACCCCGTGCTGTACCTGTCCTGGGAGTGTTTGATGGGGACAGTGTAGAGGGAGCTTTACTCTGTATCTAACCCCGTGCTGTACCTGTCCTGAGAGTGTTTGATGGGGGGACAGTGTAGAGGGAGCTTTACTCTGTATCTAACCCCGTGCTGTACCTGTCCTGGGAGTGTTTGATGGGGGGACAGTGTAGAGGGAGCTTTACTCTGTATCTAACGCCGTGCTGTACCTGTCCTGGGAGTGTTTGATGGGGACAGTGTAGAGGGAGTTTTACTCTGTATCTAACGCCGTGCTGTACCTGTCCTGGGAGTGTTTGATGGGGACAGTGTAGAGGGAGCTTTACTCTGTATCTAAGCCTGTGCTGTACCTGTCCTGCGAGTGTTTGATGGGGACAGTGTAGAGGGAGCTTTACTCTGTATCTAAGCCTGTGCTGTACCTGTCCTGCAAGTGTTTGATGGGCGACAGTGTAGAGGGAGCTTTACTCTATATCTAACCCTGTGCTGTACCTGTCCTGGGAGTGTTTGATGGGGGGACAGTGTAGAGGGAGCTTTACTCTGTATCTAACCCCGTGCTGTACCTGTCCTGGGAGTGTTTGATGGGGGACAGTGTAGAGGGAGCTTTATTCTGTATCTAACCCCGTGCTGTACCTGTCCTGGGAGTGTTTGATGGGGGGACAGTGTAGAGGGAGCTTCACTCTGTATCTAACCCCTTGCTGTACCTGTCCTGGGAGTGTTTGATGGGGGACAGTGTAGAGGGAGCTTTACTCTGTATCTAACCCCGTTCTGTACCTGTCCTGGGAGTGTTTGATGGTGGACAGTGGTGTTGATGGTGGTCATGATGTGGAGATGCTGGCATTGGACTGAGGTACGAAGTCTTACAACTCCACATTCAAGTCCAACAGGTTAATTTGGTACTCCCCTGAATAAAAAGTGAGAGTCCGAAAGCTCGTGTTACCAAATCCATGTGTTGGGATTGAACCTGGTGTTGTGAGATTTCTTAATTGGAAAGAAATCTCACAATTTCTTGTGTTTTATTTAAAAAATCTTGCCCACTCTATGAGAGACAGGCAGAGAGAAAGACAGAAGGAGAGAGAGAGAGACAGAAGGAGAGAGAGAGAGACAGAGGGAGAGAGAAAAAGAGGCAGAGGGAGAGAGAGAGAGACAGACAGAGAGAGACAACGAAGAGAGATAGTGTGAGACAGAGAGAGAGTGAGGGACAGACACTCTCACTGTCTGTGATAGGGATAGTGTCGAAGGGACAGCGTGGATGGGTTAATTTTGGAAAATGATGACTCTTGCTGGAAGGGCAGTGTTACGCTGTGTGTTGATATTGGGACTGTGGTTGCTGGAACTTTCTGTTTCAGAGAGACAAAATGACTTTCTGACAGTTCCTGCAGAGAGATGTGATGTTGTAGCTTAAGGAGTGAAGCTGTCTCACCGTCACTTCATTATTTTCTCATCTCCAATCCCGAGAGTTCTATATTAAATTAATTCTTCATGTGGTGCGCAGTCATTTGATGTTACTGTCTTGCTCTTTGTGCCGTCTCTCTCTCTCTCTCTCTCCTCTGTCTCCCTCTCTCTGTCTCTCTCTCACTCTGTCTGTCTGTCTCTCTCTCTGTCTCTCTCTCTCTGTCTCTCTCTCTCTCTCTCTCTCTCTCTGTCTCTCTCACTCTCTCTCTCTCTCTCTGTCGCTCACTCTCTTGCTGTCTCTCACACTCTCTCTCTCTCTCTCTGTCTCTCTCTCTGTCTGTCTCTCACTCTGTCTGTCTCTCTCTGTCTCTGTCTCTTTCTCTCTCTGTTGCCTCTCTCTGTCTCTCTCTCTCCCTCTGTCTTTCTCTCTGTCTGTCTCTCATAGAGTGAACAAGATTTTTTAAATAAAACACACACACAAGATCCTCAGACATTGTCTTTGACCCAGGGATGGCTATAGTTTTGCCTTCATTAAAAGGGATGATTTAACAGTTATGGGAATCTATTGGAACAGGCGATGTAATCCAGGCGAAAAGTATAAACTCTTAAAAACTGAAATTGAAATGTGTAACTCTGTATGAACGAGACTGTGAGTCCCTGGTTACTGGGTGAATCCAGAGGCAGCTCTGGGGAAACTGTAAATCTTTCACTATTTGACCATCAGGATCAATGGGAAGAACCTGGTTACAGACTGACTCATTACAGCTAAGAAAGGTGGATTGACCGTGTGAAATTCTTCCTCAATTTATCCTTCCACAGTAACTTCATTATGTTGTTAACAGAAACTCACTGGGGGTGCTCTTTAATTAACAAATAAACAAAGAACAAAGAATAAAACAGCACGGGAAACAGGCCCTTCGGCCCAACGAGCCCGTGCCGCCACCCTGATGTTCTCACCTCTACCTGCGATCCCTGTCCATGTTTATAGATCTATGGATTAAAAACCAAATTTGAGACAATTTAGGGAGAATTTGTTTTGCCAATTAGCCTAAGAGCACATCTTTGGGATGTGGGAGGAAACCGGAGCACCCGGAGAAAACCCACGCAAGCACGGGGAGAATGCGCAAACTCCCACAGACACAGGCCCAAATCCATGTATCTGCACAGCACAGCGATAGTCACTGAGCTGTCGTGTTGCCCATCAAATGGTCCAGGTCAAGCGTACACTAACGACGTGAAGCACTAGAATACTCTCAAAAAAAATCCAAGAGCAGCCCTCTCACGACCCATCGCGTGTATGCCCCTCGTTAGACAACAAGGTGGACCAAAGCACCTGTAGGATAAAAACAAGTACATCAATATCATCATCTATTTACACACTTCCCAGGGACTCCCAAGGCTCATGATCCCTATTTTAAATCAGTTTTCTATACCTCTCCATTCCCATTCTGTTCATGTGCCCATCTAAGTATTTATTAAATAACTCCAGAGTGCCCGCCTCCACCACTTTACTTGGCAGCACATTCCATACCCCCACCACCCTCTGTGTGAAAAAACTCCCTCTAGCATCCAAATTATACCTAAGCCCGTGACCCCTCGTGCTATTTGGGTCCATCCTAGGAAAAAGCTTAACCCTGTTTACTCTATCTATACCCCTCATAATCTTGTACACGCATATTGCTGATGGAGTAATTTTTGCAATACCAACAAAACATCTATCCTCATACCAAACCCATTAAGCTTCTAAATAAAGGGGAATATCCCTACACCAACTTATTGCATCAACTCATGTCCCCACACCAACCCCGATACGTACCAGCCAAATCCACACACCCACAACATCACCCCATCCCATCAGCTCTGGGAGTTCATCACCCACCCACCCTAACAGACACACACGGGAGACACAGGGGAGAGCGACAAACCCTTCAGCAAACAACCCACCCACAACATCCCCCAACAGGAAACCCCCTGGGCCTTTCCTCCCACCGCCTGAACTCTTGCCCCACTCCCACCCTCCAAAGGCCCACTGCTCCCCCCCCAGTGCCCCACTACTTCCCCCCCCAGTGCCCACCCTACTCACCCTATTGCCCCCCTACTCACCCCCCTACTCTCCCTCCCATGCCCCCTACTACTCACCATGTGCCCCCCTACTCCCCCCACAGTGCCCCCCTACCCCCCCCCAGTGCCCCACTACTCCCCCCCCAAGTGCCCCTACTCACCTCCCAGTGCCCCACTACTCACCTCCCAGTGCCCACTACTCCCTCCCCAGTGCCCCACTACTCCCCCCCCGTGCCCCACTACTCCCCACCCAGTGCCCCACTACTCCCCCCCCAGTGCCCAACTACCCCCCGTTAGTGCCCCACTACTCCCCCCCGTGCCCCACTCCCCTCCAGGCCCCACTACTCCCTCCCAGTGCCCACTACTCAGTGCCCACTACTCCCCCCCCCCTGCCCCACTACTCCCCCCCAGTGCCCCACTACTCCCCCCCCATGCCCCTACTCCCCCCCCTACCCCCCCCCGTGCCCCACTACTCCCCCCCCATTGCCCCACTACTCACCTCCCAGTGCCCACTACTCACCCCCCAGTGCCCCACTACAACCCCCCCCAGTGCCCCACTGCTCCCCCCCCATTGCCCCACTACTCCCCCGCCAGTGCCCACTGCTCCCCCCCCGTGCCCCACTACTGCCGCCCCGCAGTGCCCCTACTCCCCCACCAATGGCATTCTACATCCCAATGGCCCACTACTTCCCCCTCCCACCCTTAGTCCCCCACCCACCCTCTCCCCCCTCAGTAACCCACCCTCTCCCCCTCAGTACCCACCCCCCCGTTCCTCCCCCTCCGTCATTCCCCCCTCAGTCCCACCTCTCCCCCCTCAGTACCCCCCTCATTACCCACTCTCTCCCCCCTCAGTCGCCCACCCTCCCCCCCTCAGTAACCCCCTCTCCCCCCCTCAGTAACCCACCCTCTCCCCCCTCAGTAACGCCCACCCTCCTCCCCTCAAACCCATCCTCTCCCCCAGACCCCCTCTCCCCCCTCAGTCGCCCATCCTCTCCCCCTCGTAACCCACCCTCTCCCCCTCAGTAAAACCATCTCTCCCCCCTCAGTCGCCCACCCCTCCCCCTCAGTACTCCCACTCTCTCTCTCGTCCCTCATCTCGTCTCCCCTCAGTCGCCTCATCCTCTCTCTCCCCTCGTAACCCTCCTCTCCCCCCTCAGTCTCCCCTCAGTCCCACCTCTCCCCCCTCATAACCTCATCCTCTCCCCCTCAGTAACCAGCCTCTCCCCCCTCAGTAACCATCCTCTCCCCCCTCAGTAACCTATCCTCTCCCCTGCTCTCCCCCCTCAGTAACCCACCCTCTCTCCCCTCTCAGTAACCCCTCCTCCCCCTCCTCTCTCCCCCTCAGTAGCCCATCCTCTCCCCCCTCTCATACCCATTCTCTCCCCCCTCAGTCGCCCACCCTCGTCGCCCCCTCAGTAACCCATTCTCTCCCCCCTCAGTCGTCCCATCCCTCTCCCCTCCCTCAGTAACCCATCTCTTCCCCCCTCATAGCCCATTCTTCTCTCCCTCCTCGTAACCTCTCACCTCCTCTCTCCCCTCAGTAACCCATTCTCTCTCTCCCTCCTCTCAGTCGCCCTTCCTCCTCTCCCCCTCTCAGTAACCCTCATTCTTCTCCTCCCCTCAAGTCGCCCATCCTCTCCCCCCTCAGATAACCCATCCTCTCCCCCCTCAGTTAACCCATTCTCTCCCCCCTCTCCCAGTTAACCCATTCTCTCCCCCCTCAATAACCTTCCTCTCCCCACTCAGGGTACCCATTCCTCCCCCTCATCCTCTCTCCCCCCTCAGTAACCCATTCTCTCCCCCTCAGTAACTCCCACCATCTCCCCCCCAGTAACCCATTCGCTTCAGAAGTCGCCCAAACATAACCCTCCTCCTCATCCCATTCTCTCCCCCCTCAGTCGCCCACGCATGAACAAAACCTCCCCCCCAAAGCCCTCCCTGAAGAAACAGAATCTGACTCAGCAACAGACACAAAATCTCCCCCCAGGCAGGAAACCCCTAAACACAACCGCTCTCCCACACCCACACCACTTGGACATCCATCACAGCTCCCCGAAACACATGAACCCCCTCCTCCTAACACACACCCCCCCCACAACCTACCTAAAACACAACGAAGCAGACCATCAGCTGTTTCCCCTGTGATCTCTCCCCCTCCCACTGCACCTGCCACAGAGGGGCAGCATCTCCCCCCCCTCCCCACCCACACACACACACACACACAAGGAAAAACCAACACAAATTATAAGATATAATTTTCAAGCAGGAAAAGGCCCAGGAAGCAAGAAAACAACAAGCCACAGGATAAGGACAGGGTATCATCGGGGACAACAAGGATGGGAACGTGAACTGAGAGAAAAGTGAGAGAGCGCCAAGAAATGGGGGACATGTCTTCTTTCTGTCTCCCCCCAAACACCACACCCCCCACACCCCCACTCCCCCCACACCACACCCCCCACTCCCCCCACACCCCCCACTCCCCCCACTCCCCCACTCCCCCCACTCCCCCACTCCCCCCACACCTCCCCACATCCCCCCACACCCCCCCGTCCCCCCACACCCCCACTCCCCCCACCCCCCCACACCCCCCACTTCCCCCCACCCCCCACACCCCCACTCCCCCCACACCCCCCACACCCCCCACAACCCCCCACTCCCCCACACCCCCCACTCCACCCCCCACACCCCCCACTCCCCCCACCTCCCCCACTCCCCCCACACCCCCACATCCCCCCACCCCCCACTCCCCCCACACCCCCCCTCCCCCACCCCCCACCCCCACTCCCCCCACACCCCCCACACCCCCATTCCCCCCACACCCCCACACCCCCCCACTCCCCCCACACCCCCCACTCTCCCACACCCCCCACTCCCCCCACTCCCCCCACACCCCCACACCCCCCCACACCCCCCACTCCCCCCACCATCCCCCACCCCCCCTCCCCCCACACCCCCACACCCCCACTCCCCCACACCCCCACACTCCCCCCACTCCCCCACCTCCCCACTACCCCCGCCCCCCACACCCCACACCCCCCACTCCCCCACACCCCCACCCCCCCACTCCCCCACACCCCCCACCCCCCCAACACCCCACCCCACAATCCCCACACCCCCACACCCCCCACACCCCACCTCCACACCCCCACACTCCCCCACTCCCCCACACCCCACACACCACCCCCACACCCCCCACTCCCCCACACTCCCCCACAACCCCCACACCCCCACACCCCCCAGCCCCCCACTCCCCCACACCCCCCACCCCCCACTCCCCCACCCCCCCACTCCCCCACTCCCCCCACACCCCCCACATCCCCCTCCCCCAACACCCCCCAACCCCCCACCCCCACACCCCCCCACCCCCCACTCCCCCCACCCCCCACACCCCCCCCCCCACTCCCCACCCCCCACACCCCCCACTCCCCCCACTCCCCCCCCCTCCCCCAACACACTCCACTACCCCCCACCCCCCACTCCCCCACTCCCCCCCCCCCCACACCCCCCCTCCCCCACCCCCCCACAACCCCCCACGCCCCCACACCCCCCACACCCCCCACTCCCCCACACCCCCCACCCCCCCACCCCCCACTCCCCCCACCCCCCCCACTCCCCCCACCCCCCAACACCCCCCACCACAACAACCCCCCACACACCCCGCACCCTCCCCTCCCCCACTCCCACCCCCACTCCCCCCCCCCACACCCCCACACTCCCCACATCCCCCACACTCCCCCCACACCCCCCCACTCCCCCACTCCCCACTCCCCACCCCCCCACACCCCCCACATCCCCACGCCCCCACTCCCCCACACCCCCACACACCCCCACACCCCCCACCCCCCCCACACCCCACACACCCCCCCACACCCCCACATCCCCCACCCCCCACACCCCCCCTCCCCCCACACCCCCCTCCCCACACCGGCCTCCCCCACCACCTCCCCACCACCCCCACAACCCCCCACCCCCCACACCCCCCCTCACCCCCCCCACACCCACCACAACCCCCCACACCCCCCACTCCCCCCACACACCCCCCACACCCCCCACCCCCCCATCCCCCACTCCCCCCACTCCCCACACCCCCACATCCCACCCCCCCACATCCCCCACACCCCCCACTCCCCCCCACCCCCGACACCCCCCACTCCCCCCACTCCCCCCATTCCCCCACACCCCCCACACCCCCTACACCCCCCACTCCCCCACAACCCCCACTCCCCACCCCCCCACACCCCCCATCCCCCACACCCCCCACTCCCCCCACACCCCGACACCCCCCTCCCCCACTTCCCCCATTCCCCCACACCCCACACCCCGACACCCCCCACACCCCGACACCCCCCACTCCCCCA